>JAUMHI010000069.1:4309618-4328232 GCA_032359435.1 Enteromius unitaeniatus
CTGTGTTTCCCCTAATGTTCCCTCCCACGTCATTTAGTTTTGTGTATTTAAAGCCCTTGTTTTCCAGTTCTGTTGTCAGATGTTGAAGTTTCATGTTTCGTGTCACGCTGAAGTTTTTGTATGTGTTTGCTGCCTCGTCAGCCTTTTTGTTTTCTCCGTGTGCACTATTAAATGTTTAAAGTTCAGCTCCGTGTCCTAAGCTCCTTGCTCCGCTAAGAAGCGCGAGCACACACTTCACTCAGCGGACCGCGCACGTTACAGTGTGTATATATATATATATATAGGTTAATATGTATGCATGTAGCCTAAATGTGTGTGTGTGTGTGTGCATAAACGTGTGTATGCATCTGTCTTGTTTACTTGATGCAATTTAATTTATTCATATCATTATTTACAATGTATTTTGCTTGAAATTGCATTACTTTGATAAAAATGCATTTTTCTCAGTTTTTTGTCCAAAATGTTGTATTTTTGCATTTAAGTGACGGCAAAACATGAACGTGTGAAGATAGAATAAAATGGATTTTTTGTTTGAAAGCACAGGCTTGTTTCTTTATTTTGATATTATATATATTTATATATGCATAGCAGAAAATATTCTGCAGACCATCAAATTTAGGTGAAAATCATAAAAAATGCTGGCGGAGAAAGAGTTAATATGAAAATGCATGGATGTAACGGATGCAAAAACGCAGAAAATGTAACCTGATCTGAACTTTTTTATGACAAACAACAGTTTTGGAGACAGTGTGTAAACATGACTGACACAACGTGAGGTCGCATTTCAGACTCAGTGTCCAATGACATTTTAGTTGGAAGTAATTTAAAACACCTTTAAATAAAAGCTATGCTTATGTAATACAGTGTACAGGGTGAGTTTAGACTGTGTCAGCTCGGCCTTGCATTATTACAGGCAGAAACACATAGATATCACGCAAATCAAACGACTCAAGTTCACATTAAAAATTCTTGTTGACTGTACATGTGTGTGTCTCTCTCTCCTCTGCTTTTACCTGTCTCTCTCTCTCCCCTGCATAATGTAAGGCACATACATCGAGGAAGCGCTCATGCTAACATTCAGCTCTATTTTGACCCACTTTCCTAAAATGCCTGCAAAGGAATCTGCTCAGCACTGATAACCAACCAGACACTCGAGGTCCCACACACAATCTCTCTCTCCTGTTCCTGCTCTGATGTGCAGCCAGGTTTGCGTTTTCTTTTGGTAAAGGTAGGTCTGAGAGAGGATCTGGGCTTAGATCAGTACTCAAGAGCCCACGCGTCCCTAGAGCTGGCAGAAGGGCCGGTCTGTCCGCTGTGATTAGATTAGATTCACACCGCAGCGAAGTGGCTGCTGCTGCTTTTAATGAGCCAGCGATAACAGTGGGACTGTGACTACAAACTAATTATGGATGCAAGTCATTTAAAACAGACAGAAAGAGCGAGGGAGATGAGAAGGAAGGGCGGACAAGGCAGAAGAAGAATCCGTGGATAAAAATGAAGCCCGACACATTATTATTCAAATCACCTGTAGAGAGAGAGAGAAAGAGAGAGGGAAACTTCAGAGGCGAGGAAGAGCAGTGGAGAAATTAAATCCTCCACTTCAAATGAGCGTGTAAATGAACCACACACAGCTTTGCATTATAGAAAATAGACCTAGTGGGCTGCTTACACACACAAAAACATACACACATGCCGTCCAATGGTAATGTAGCATGAGAAAAGAAAAAGTCAACAAATACAAGTCAACAATCATCTCCCTTAGATACTTAAAATACATATTTAAGGAGAAGTACCGTATCTGAGGTGAAGTCGGTGGATGAAAGCATTAAATATTCTTCCGAACATTTTCCATTCATTGCCTTCGCATGCAAAGCTACGGCAGCTTGGCAATGTAAAGTGTCTCAACCTACAGCCGTGCAAAGTCAATTTTGCGAACTGTTTGTAAACCCATTATAAACGTTAGAAATGCATGGCTGAAACATGTTACGAAGACTGTGGGCTATTTAATACTTAATGGTGGAGTTATACCGTTAAACAGGCAGGATTCATTCAGCAAAACTATAAAAACGACTTGGCGCTCGTTAAGCTTTGAACCACTCTTGCGGTACTTTGATGTCAAACTCTGATTGTTCTGCGCAGTGCTGCTTCAAGTCGAACACACACAGAGCGCATATGCATCAGTGGTTTGTCACAAGGTACTGTCCTTACCGTTAAATACAACAGCCTACAGTTTGCTATCTAGCTATGCCTTCGTCACGTTACATGGTTATTATAATTTGCAAAACAACTGCGCTTGGTCAAGTTGCTTGAGGAAGACAGTTGGGAGAAGCCCGGATCCTCTCTCAGACAAACATGGACAAATACTTAAATACTTAGTACTTAAAATGTAGCTACTGTAAGTTACTCTTCCAAATTTTCATCAGCGCAACTATTCCTGATCAGTTTAAGATGCTGTCATTCTAGAAGGCATTTAATTGGACAATAATTTAACATGTCTTTATGTATCGTCAGTCTAGAAAAGACACAACATAACGTCTAAATGCTTTAATGTATTAAAAGTTTATTTTCCCAACTTTTAGCACTAAATACATATTTCCTCAAAACTAACAGGCATGAAAGCCACCAAATGGACATTTGGATTTCATGCGCTCTTTAAATCTCCAGGGCTGTGAAGCAACCTCGGAGCAATAAAACTTTCTTCTGCGTATTTATAGTCACTTTGATGTTGGTAAATTTGTACCGAGCATACATATAGAGTTCAGCCGAGCACATGTGCACGATAAAATACAAGCGGCCTGTTCTCGATGAGTGATGATGTTTAAAGGTCATTGGAAAACATAAGCAAACAAGAATTGAGAGTAAAGGATAAAAAGTTAACCAATTGTCTGCAATCTATCGTTTATCCACAAGGTGCATTCATCAGGGAATGTTCTGCAGTGGTCTGTGAAAGAATGTCATTTCCTGTTTTTTTTGAAGAGGAGAAAACATTAATAGTCAGCGGAGTGCCGGTGTTTGACCCATACAAACATGGCAGTGGCTTATCTCATCCCCTGGGCTTCACTCTGGTCCTCTCCTACTTAGTGAGGTTGTTAATCATAAGTCCCTTATTTCCTGTTTACAGATAGGGCCTTCAACGTAACCATGAAAAATAAATACATTTCTAATGATACAAATAACATATCATTTTGTTCGTTTACTTCTCATCTATACATTAATGCTGTGTTTTCGACAATATTAAGTACTTTGGAACCTATTTACCACAAAATTCCTCAACTACGTTTTTAGCTTGCTTGTAAAATATTAATTTTTCACAGAAAAATCACTTAAATGATGGCCTAAATTTTATTTAAGTTGTTTCTGGGTATTGACCTAGGTGTTGGGTGTTTAATTCCGCCATCTGTTGGTTAGAGATAAACCTGTGGGGGTTACAGTTTACATAATAATTTGTTTTGACCGATAGGGGGCCCATAGAGACCCATTCATTTTACTGGTAATGACCAACTGATCATATCACAGCTACTGTGAATTTTTTTCTGAACTTATTTATATATTACCATTAGAAAAGACATTAAAAATAAATGTGTGTGTGTGAGAGAGAGAGAGAGAGAGAGAGTGTGTGTGTATAAGTGTGTTTGTGTCTAAAAAGTGCTGTCTGTGGCAAACATACCTATGTAAGAGTGTGTGTGTTTGTGTGTGTGTAAGTGTGTGTATGTACGTTTTTGTGAGTGTGTCTTTGTATGTGTGTGTGTGCTGGTGTGTGAGGGCAGGTCCATGAATTATGTCCCACCACTTCCCATCTTCACATCACAAATAATTGCTGTGTATATGAACTGTGTACAGTATTTTAAAACTGAAGTGAATTCGTACGGAGCTATTTAATTCAGGGAAAAAAAAGAAATGTATTTCCAAAGCAATAAGAATTCTATTAAAAAAAACAGCACACCTATCAGAGCTAACAGTATCTATACAACATGGAATGCACTTTCTTTTCCTGGCAAACCCTAATATTATTGTTTATCAGATTTATCTGGCAAAATCTATTCTGTGCTGCTACTGGCATCTTCCAAGAGTGTTGCACACACACACACACACGCGCTTTCTGATTTCCCACACAAATACAAAAGCTCAGTGTGAAAAAGAAATGTACCTGGGGCAATATTTCTGACTAAAAAAATAATGCTAGGTTGCTTCTTGCATGTTTCATGACACTTTTAAAGTGAAATTTCTAGTGAGTGGTGCCAAAAGTGCTTTCTCTCTGATGAATCTGGCAATTTTATTATGCTGGTTGTTGCATGCATTATGGCGGTTTTTAAATGAAATATCCAATGAGTGACACTAAAAAGTTAATTCTCCAATACTACAGTACTACAAAACCATTCATAAGTATCTTTTTTTTTTTGGTTAGAACAAAATTTGACTGAGATACAAATATTTGAGGGTGCAAAACATTACAGTAGCAAATGTACAAAATATCTTTATAAAACATGATCTTTACTTAATATCTTAATGATCTTTACCATTAAAGATAAAATATATAATTTTGACCAATACTATGTATGTTTGGCTATTGCTACAAATATACCCCAGCGACTTAAGACTGATTTTGTGGTCCGGGGTCACATTTAATGTTGCGAAAGTCTTTCAGCTGTTTGATTATAACTCATGATTCACCGGACTCACAAAGCATTCCACATCTCAAGGGCACCACTGTACCAGGTGCGCTACAGAGCAAGTTTACTATCTCAGAACAGCCATACATATGGAGCTGGTTATATGACTCAAACATTATTACTTTGCCAATCATGCATTATTTTAAAAGCGTTTTAAAAACATAGCATAGTACAACATAGCAATAATTTGTTTAATAAGTTTGCTTCTAATTAGTTATTTGATTCTTTAAAAACGGGGAGTGGTGTCATGATTGTGAGCTTGCGATTGGGTCTGTGGGAGTTTGGGCGGGACTTTGATTCCATGGCTCCACCTCATGTTCACCACCGCGCAGACTCTGGCTTCAAATGACGAAATTTTGCACAAGATGACAGTGGCCATACTGAGAATGTTATGGCTTCACTTTTCTAAAGTGGAAGGAAGTAGATGCATCGTCCATCATCTTTTTTTTTTTTTTTTTTTTTTACAGTTTATGACATAGTACTTTGCAAAAAAATATGTGAAAATAAGTTTTTATTAGCAATGATCCTAATTTTTGTGAAAAAGAATAAAAGTTAATAATGTTTTACTGCCACTATTGTTCACTTCAGATTAAAACAATAGTAAATTAGATGTATAGGCATGTTTTTTGTGTGTTTTTTTTTTAACAAATTGTAAGTAAATGCTTTTTTTCAATGTGTATTTGTAGCAAAATTCCAAATCCACTTAAACTTTTAGGCACACTTGCAAAGACACAATTTTACAAACTGAATTTAGTAATACAGCGTTTCTCACTAAATGTGAGTGCTCCCCCTCACATGGATCAAAAAATGGGTTTTACATCCATATTTCATATTCTTCAACATTGATAATTCATACGGTTTAGATTTATTCTCACAAAACTAGAAGGACACAGAGCCATCTTATTCTGAATGTTTATGCAAGCCTACAATCAGACAGACCCATTTCTTTATCTCTTTATTTCTAGACATATTTCTTTAACAAAAATTTATAGTGTCTGTTTTAGACATATAAACGGGAAAGAATGTGTTGTTTGGACAGACTTGCATTTTTCTCTTATCTTACACACTCACACACACTTTTGACCTGAGCAGACAGACATCAGTCCTCCACACCAGCAGAACTACTGCCAGCCAGACAGATAGGAGATAAGAGAAGATACTCACAGCTGTCCTCCTCCTCTGTGATGACACTGATGACGTAGCAGGCGTAGATGAAACCCAGCAGCTGAGGAGACAGACACAAACACGTCAGTGTATCGACAGAGACTGACAACACAAAGAGCACCAAAGACAGACAGGCCGACATCAGACTTGGTCAGATCTTCTGAACCGTCTTTTTACTTTTCACTTTCCACTCGTGTCTTCACCTTACATCAGTGCATCGCTATTCTGCAGCTACGGTTTTGGAGTTGTTAGGTGTTCTGAGTGATTGCTAGGGTGTTGATATGGAGCTGCTATGTGTTCAGGGTGTTTTAATGTGTATGGAGTTGCTAGGTGTTGTAATTGATTCCTATAGCGTTGCTGGTGATTGTTAGGACGTTGATATGAAGTCTACTGCGTTTTTTTAACATGGGTCACTAGGGTGTTGTTAGGTGTCCTAAGTGTCTGCTTTATTGTTGCTAAGGAATTCTGGCTAATTATAGGGCATTGCTTACTTGCCCAAGTTCAAAGACCCAAACCCAATGAAAGAGATCACATTTCCACAGATTTACTGTACATTGTCCAATAATTTAAGCTATTTTTGCCATTGACATATCTCATAAATTAGGTTACAACACTTCCCAGTGGAAGAAGTAGGCTAGTCATCCCTTTGCACACACATCTCTAGTTATGTCGTGGATAGACCTATAACCCGGCAATATGAATATGAACATGTATGTATGAGTGTGTGCATGTGTGTGTGCGTGATCTATATATACATAGAGTATGTGCAAATATATATATATATATATATATATATATATATAGGTACATATTTACGTACGTACTGTAGCCTATGTATGTGTGTGTGAATAAACGTGTGCCTCGGTTTTTATTACTCACCAAAGTCAAATACTCAGCATTAGGGGTTTGTTGAAATCTCTAACCATAAGTATGTGCAGCAGAAATGACAAGGACATCTAATAAACCATTCATTATGAGAAACACATGGCCGATAATACATTACTCAAAAAGACGTTAGAGAGTTTTACAAAGTCCTGTGCCAAGTGAACAGGGGTTGGGCTTGTGTGTGTGGATGACATGCATATTGATAGGTATGGCAGTGCCACAAAGGCAGATGGCACAGCTCTGCATGAAAACACACACACAGGGCAAACTCAAGTCTCAGAGAGTGGCCCTATTCCAAACCAATTAATCTGTCACTGGGCAGACTGCCCATGTACACCTACCCCGAAAAAAAAGAATGCTGCGTGTTTGCATATGAACGAGAGAGAGAGAGAAATAGATACTGACAAATAAACTTAAATGCTTAAATGACGGTCTATGAGGCCCATGAGGGGCTGTGCTAGAACGGCTTAATGCCACAGCGCAGGTGAGACACAACTGCTGTGCAGCGGTTCAGACCTCCAATCAGATACTATTACATTGAAGGAGTTGTGAAATACCAACTGCATCAGAGGAAATGTCATCAACCAACTACAGAGCAGAGCGGACTTGATTAGTATGTTGCTTTAACCTTGAGTCTGTTGCTCCAGGCAGCCATGTGTATGCTGAAGGCTGTGGAAGTCATTTTAATAAAACGATAATAAAACAATAATATAGTGAAATCGACTTCTATTTGAAAATACTTTTAAATGTAATTTATTCCTGTGATGCAAAGCTGTTCAATTTAATGTTATATATATATATAGTTTAACTAATATAACATCAATTTAATGCATCCCATTTTCAATAAAAGTAATTTCTTTAAAAAACAATCCCAAATGTTTAAAAAGTACTGTATTTTTATTAATTGTATAAATATGTATTAGTAAAGGCTCTGTTCATTTTCTATTGTTATAATAACTCTCTTACTGTACATAATCACTTGTTCCATACAAGAAGAGTGCATACTGAATTACACAGCAGAACAGGCTATTTATTATTCAGCTATAAATATTAAATCCTTTGTTGAAGAGCGCTCTCACTCTGAGATCAAGAGACAGATGTAACCCAAACATAATAAATTCAAAACTAATTCTTGCTCCAGGCATCTCAGGTGAAGAGTGAAAAGACAGACGGAGCAGCTCTGCAACTGAGATCTGACCACTCTCAGCTGAGATCCAGTGCAACACTTCATATCACATTAATCATGCTCATTAAAACACATAAGCTTGAACTAAAAGCTAAATAAGCTAAAAACACATAAGTCAAGGTCTTGAAGCCAGGACCCCGTTTCACCATTTCAGGCCTTCCTCTGCTGATTTTAGTTTCTTTCCGTTCTCTAGTGAAGTGGTAAAAAAGTAATGCAGATCCAGCCTGTTCTCTCTCCTCTGATATATAAAGCGACAGAGCAGACAGGTTGGGTTAACGGTATTTCGGCTGATCATTCAGGTCAAAGGGGAAAGCTGCAGAAGAGAGACAAGGTTTTCAGGTCAGTGGCCTCTAACTCCCTCGGGGTGTTTCTCTTGACAGCTAATTCAGATTTCAATCTCAGTCTAGTCTTTATAATGCCTTTAATATGAATAGAATTATCTCAAAATTGCTTTTGTAATCATTGTGGAATCTGCCCTAAGAAATAATCCTTAGAACTCATTAAAAATGTAATATAAGTATATATATATACGGTTGCTGGTATACGGTAACATTTTGGCTTTATCATAAAAAAAAAAAAAGAAAAAGATTTTTAGCATTCTACCAAAATAGTGACATGTTTACATATATGGAACACATATAGGCCCTCTGTATTCTATTAGAATTCCCACCCTATTAGTTTTACGTTCCACAGTCTATAAAAACCTAAAAGGGTGGAAAATTTTGAGCTAAACTGGCCCTAGTTTTTTGAGTGATCAACATTTAGCTCTCTAACCTTCTACAAATTACATTTTTTTTAATTGGACAAACATTCGCTATAATATAGCCTAACGGAGGAACTTAAAGAGTGCTAAACTTTCCTGCTAAAAAAAAACTAAAACTAAAACTATAAACTCCTAAATAAACTAAAATAAAATAAATATCACTTCCTGAAAATGATCTCAGTGGAATTGTAGTCTATGTTGGAAGGCAAGGAAGCACTTACTAACAGGGTGGTCAATTTTGAGGTTTTTGGTTTATGTTTCTAGTAGAAGTTGATAACTTTGAACTGAGGACATGAACGCATAAATCAATTAAAAGGTATGTAAAAAACAAAATAATATTTTTAATGTCTATTATCTATGTTTAAGTGATTAAACAGACCAAATTCATATAATTTTAAAAATGTCTTATAAATATGTGATCAGTAACCTACCTGGAAAGCTAACTAAAAAACTATGGGCAACCTAGGAACAGAAGCTGTTTTACCAACAGCTGTAATCCCAAATATTTATTTGATGTAGTTAATAGAAGTTAATTGATGAATTAAATCTATTTATGGCATTATTTTGAAAGCATCCAATTTTTACACAAATGTATAGAATCTTTGAACAATACTGTAGCTTTCAAGGTAGGTTATTCTCTTCATCTTTTTTCTTCAATATACATAATATATAATATATATTTTACATAATATAATCACATACACATAAACTACCATTCGAAAATTTGGGGTCAGTAAGCTATTTAATGGTTTTTAAAGATGTTTCTTCTGCTCAACAAGACTGCATTTATTAGATTAAAAATCCAGAAAAAAACTGTAATATTGTGAAATATTATTTCAATTCTGTGTGAATATATTTTAAAATGTAATTTATTCCTGTGATACAAAGCATAATTACTCCAGTCTCCAGTGTCACTTTCAGATATCATTCTAATATGCTGATATGAACGGTAGTGTATATTTATATACATTCATAGTGCATATTCATATGTGTGTGAGTGTTTGTATTATATATGTGTAAATGTACACACACATATATATAAATATATATATATATATATTATATACACACACACACAATATATATTTGTGTAGATTTTAACATGTCCAAATATATTAACTTCACTAACTAACTTTACACTTTATTATATATATATATATATATATATAATACATTTAATAAGTACTCCTTTAAAAGTGAAGTACACAACTACTTTACAAGCATCAGTCCAAAAACTCTATTTCTTATCAGCTCTCAAGTAGCGTTATCTACCTTAGTTTCAGCTGGCTGAAGCTGAGGCACAGAAAAAAATCTGAAACTGCTGTAATACAGACCCAGAAACTGTGAATACATGTCTGACCCACCGCACGGACATGATGTCTAATCATGTGTCAAAGTCCCCCTTCTGTGACAGAAATTAGTCCAGCGCACACACACTTACAGACTCCGTAAACAGCACTTCTGATGCCTCTTTCTCTCTCTCTCTCTCCTGCAGCTGCTGGAGGCAGAATTCAGAGCCGTATCACATCTGAATCAGAGCACTCTCAACAACACTTCACAAAAGTGCTCTCGCAGCAAACACACTTACAGCTCTTCACACCTACCAGATCTGAGATTAAAACCAGGCAAAAATATTCTACCTGTCATGGCTGCCGAGCGGCTAAACAAACGACTCTCAGATGTTTGCAGCTGGCCACGTCTAATCAAAAATCCACTTACATTTGTGTGTACATGAAAAGTGATTAAACCGCCGCAGGGAGCGAAGGGAGACACTTTGAAGTGAAACTTTTCTTAATCATGTTCTCAGACGTGAACTCAGCAACAGTCTGGATGGGCGTAAAACAAGCTGAATTTGTGATAACGCTGCAGAGTTTGAACGTGACTGTTTTTTACAAGTGTGTTTGGATGGAAAATGAGCAGAAATTCACCAAGGAATCATACATTTTTAAACTGCTTATTTTTAAGATTTATGACATAAATGTTGCATTTTAAAACCTATCGTATGCCAATACCTAGAGAATAATGTTTATTAGTAGAAGTGGTAATAAGTAATATTATTAGTGATTAAAATTAAATGTTTATTTAAATAAATCATTCCAACATTAGGACAGTTTTCTTTTGGAATCATGCCACTTGTTTTCCTCTGTGGCCTCAATGCAATACTAAACTTTACAACAACAAAAGGTTTTGGATCTCTAACAGATTTTCACTGTGGATTGAATCTTGGGTAAAAAAAAAAGTTCCTTGAATTTACAGCCATCTATTTTCACTCCCTGGGGCAGAGAGTATGATGGGTAAGGAAGTGATGAATTCCCATACCATCCTGACAATATATTCTTATCTGTCTGAAGCTACTGCCTTATCTTGACTTCAGTGTTTTACTGAAGAGAGAAGCAACTGAGATATGAGAGGAAGAGATGTCAGACCAGAAAAAAAAGAGGAAAAACAGCAAGAGACAAAGGCGGAAGAGGAATAAACTCATCCACCCACTTATGCTGATAAAACAGAAACAGAGAAAGTACAGAAAAGTGAAAACTGAGAAACGTACTGGTAATGACAGCAGTAATGTTTTTCTTCTCTGCAAAATGATGAGTGAAAAAAAGTGCTTAACCTTTAAAGTACGTTCAATGTCAACCTCAGGAGGTCAAACTAAAAAATAGATCAACCTATACCTAATAAATATTTTATTAATTGATTAAAATTTTGCATTGCCATTAATAAACTAGTGTAATATAATACAGTATAACATAATATAATGCTGTCAAATTATTGATCGCAATTAATTACATCCAAAATAAACTTTTACATAATATATTATTTATATAGAAATACACAAACACATTTATACATATTTACATTTAATGTATTTATATAAATATAAATATATACATGCAAATCAATTTATTCAAAATATATTTTGTCTGCGTTTGTATTTACAGATAAATAATAAATATACATGGTACACTGACATATATTATGTAATTGATCATTTAACATCACTAAATACTGTATAATACAATATAATATAATCTATTTAATATAACACTATAATATACTATAATCTATACAATATATAATATCATATAATCAGAACAAAGTGGTAAAAATTCAATAAATTGGTCATTGAGAGCTAAAAGTGATATCTCAGACAGAAGGATGGTGAAGAATGGAGAACAGAAGAATGGGTGGCATGTGAAGGGCGATGTTTATGAGTTCTCTGCACAGGTAGCTCCCTCATGAGTTACACTAATGAGGAAAGCAGATGGTGCTCTCATATACACACCTCTCAGTTGTCATACAGGGAGGGATTTACATGCAGCTCTGCTAATGACTCTTTCAGTTGTTCACTTGTCATCTGAGGTGTTTGTCCTGCTCTACTCTCCGACTGTCCTCCTGTGACTGCGGTGATGAAATTCTCAGAAGCGCGTGAATGTGTCCACTTTTTTAATAGTGACCTACTTTAAAGTCTTAAGTCACACACACACACAAACACACGTATGTCTCAGAAAATGTTTATGAAGGCTCTATCGTTTGCCCTCTCAATCCTGAGCAGTGATGGGAATAATGGCGTTATAAATAAACAGCGTTTCTAACTTTTTCGCCGTCGCTTTGTCTCACACACAAAGAAAGATAAAGAGCAAGAGAGTCTTTCATAACGTGCAGACTTGACGCGCTACATGTAAAGAATATTCTTTATTGTATTTTCCTGTCAAAATAACAGATTTCATTTCAAATTCCTCAGCTTTTAAGAAACGCCGGTTTCTCTGGTAGTGGGCGGGACTAATGTGCTAATAGACTATCTTATTGGCTGGCGCTCATATTATATTTGTATATACTTGATTTTGAGCAATTACATGCAAGACATTCCAGTATTCTTTCTTTAATACAGTAATTTTTGTTCTGCAACAAAACAAAACAAACGAAAAAAAATATTTCTTCGAGCTAAATCTTTTTTTCTCTCTTTTTTTCCAAACCTCTTTATGAAATTCACATGGCCCTTTAGCCATCTTCTTATTTGTCTAAGCATTTAAGAACTTTATTTTCAAACTGTGGTGACAAGACCACAAGCTGAGTCCTCTGGGCAGTGGAGATAAAGATCTGGATCCCTCTCACTAATTCCATTCCCAGCGAAGAAGCCTGTAGGAACCTGACTGCAGCGTGTGTTTAAGTTCCCACTTCCTGCAGGCCACTTTGTTCAGCTCTCACCATGAACTTATCAGTTCATTGTTTGAGCATGAGCAGATAATCATCACTCTGAACAAGCTTCCAGCACTAACCTACACTCAACCAGGTTTTGGTTTGGCTCACAGTTATTTGAAAGACAAACCTTTTGTAAAAAACATAAATGTCAATTTAATGCATCCTTTCTTAAAAGTATTTATTTCTTAAAACTTTTGTATGTTGTGCATACGAAATAAAAGTTTTTGTATGCATAAGATATGTGTGTGTTCTGTGTATATTTATGTATATAAATACAAACACATAAAGTATATATTTTGATGTGTGTATTTATATACACACACACACGTCAACTCAATTAATCACATGTAAAATAAACGTGTGTGTTTACATAATATATGTGTACTGTGTATATTAATGTATATATAAATACACACACACGTATATAAGAAATGTATATGTGCTGTAAATATTTATATTGATATATTATAGAAATCATATATAAATATGAATGTACATTAACATTTCTTAAATATATACATATGTGTGTGTGTTTGTATTTATAAATACATATACACAGTACACATACGCATAAATACAAACTTTTATTTTGGTAAGTGATCATATAACATAACATAATGTAATGTATCGTATCATATCGTAACGTAGCGTAACATAACATATTGTACTGGTGTTTGTAGATGCCACTTGGTTTAATATTTTGGGTTTTGTATCCAATGCAATAACATTTTGTGTGACTTAAATCTTTTTTCAGAGGCCATTGTCCACTGTGCAGTCAATAAAACAAATCTCTTTTCAGAAAATCAGCTCACAGTCTTTCTGCTTGCTACCTGCTGATTATAATCCACTGAGTTTACCCAACTAACCCTGGAGCAGTGCCAGACCTCAACTCAAGAGGCCACTTCAGCACAACAGCTGGGCTTCAGGACTCAGGCAGGGCCGTTTTACACATGCATACTGTGTACAGACTACACTTTAGTCTGCTGTGGCTTTAAAGGACTGGTTAAGTGTAAAGAGACAGCCAATGGTTTCCTTTAGTAATGAAAAAGCATCATTAAAATGGATGCGTGTCTTAAAAGACGTGCATTATGGGACGCTTTTAGTTATGCTATGCAGCACACATACACATAAGTCTAAATGTAGTGCGTGGAGACCATAAACTAGAGTGATACCAGTTTTTGGACTATTGAAGAAACACTTGTTGAGCTTTTCCACATGACATTGCATATAATTTGTTTGTGTATGTGTTTGGAGTGACTTACAGAGATAAGGATTTGGAAGCCGCTGTGCAGGACTTCAATATACTGGTACTCCAGCAGGCAGCCCATGATGGATATATAGGACTGTGTGTCTGCACTGCGGTTTCCACTGGCCGGGATCTCTTTTCGGACACAGCCTGGTCCATGCTCGCTCCACCAGGAGTGGTGTGCCGAGATGTTAAAGGTCAAGAGATCGCTGTCCTAAAAACGATAGAGAGGAAGAGCCGTCATCAACCTCAGTCACACGTCAATTTAAAGTATGCGGGTGCGAGTGACAGAGAGGCTGCACGCTGTAAAGCATACATGCATAATTTAACATGGAGCTGACAAAGAATCTGTTCCACAGACATGAGAGAGGGAGGAAAACAAAACAACACACTTTCAATATGCAATATATATATATATATATATATATATATATATTTTTTTTTTTTTTTACTGGTCTATAAAAATAAGAGGGAGGGAAACATTTCTTGTGCTCATCAAGCCTGCAGTTATCTGCTGAAATAATACAGTTATGACAGTAATTTTGTGACATCATTGAATTCACACAGTCCTTAACCTGACGCTGCATGTGTGAAAGCGCAGTGAAATACAAGTGTCACCCCAGAATTATGCGTCTGTGTTGCAAATGTTCCTCACATGCTCACGGATACGTGTACATCAGATGTAATGAATTCTGTCAATCCACAACGTTCTTAGGCTGTATGAGATGAATGACACCTGTCAAAATGAAAACATATGGACTGTCGTATGCTTATTAGAGAGAAACTCGTCCTTGACCTCTTTCTGGCTAATGGAGACACAGAGGCGTTTGTCGCTTTCATCATCAGCAGGCATTATCATTATATGCGTCACTATATGTCATTGAGAAGAGTATGTGTTCAGAGAAGGGGTCGATACAGACCGGCCTGTCCCGTATTTAATCACAGCCACAGTGTGAGACTGACAGCCACAGCCTGCGGCCATGCATGAGAGGACAACCCCACCAAAACACCTCAATCAAGCAGATAGAGAGAGAGAGAGAGAGAGAGAGAGAGAGAAAGAGTGTGTTTCATAAAGTGCCCAGACACTTAATATGCCTTTCCTCTTCAGTGAAACTACATGTCTCATGTTCAGGGAGTTAATATGGTTCTCCATTATCTGAATGAGAGAGATTAATTCCACATTCATGTTGTGTCAGAATTATCATAATTATGAGATGACAACTCTGAGCGGTTTGAGTCTTCTGAATTATTAGTTTCCATGGCAGCGCTTACAGCCATCATATATTCATGTGCGGTTTTGTTGTTGATGACAGCAAAATACTTTAAGACAACAATATGAAAGATGAAAGAATGAGGCACGAGGCACCGTTGTCTCAGGGACAGGCCAGGAACACCCGGAGGGGTGGGAAGCGTCCCTGAGACAGGCAACCCGGAGGTGATGAGATCTGCTCTTCAGGGGGTTGACGATAACATCTGCGTTCCCACTCCCAGAGGAGGGCCAGGAGCTTCTGTGCATTTAGCCGTCGCTAACCTTCGGGTCAGCGGTACCCACAATTTCACAGAAAGAGCAATTTTTCGCCAACGCGGGATCCAGGGAGGCAGGTAAGCGCTGCTCAGAGCAGCCTGACTTTTCTCCAGGATGTTTATCCTTCTGGGATCAGTCCCTGCCCTGGTCCCCCGATAGGCTGCCCCACACCGGGTACGGCGGTCAACGTTCCTTTTCAGGAGCTGCGTTGACGAGATGCTATGGGAACGCCCTCAGCGTGATGGCTCTGAATTGTGTGTTGAATCAGCCAATGATGAGTTGGGACGTCATCGGTGGGTGACGTCACTGGCCAGGAAGCATATCAGCACGTGGAATGTGGCCGGCAAACTAGCTTTTTGTCATTCAGCGAAGCATTCTGTGTTGTTTGTCCTAGCTTAAAAAAATGTCTCTGTCAAAAAAGAAAAAGAAAAATAAAGGGGCGAGGTTCTGCGTGTTTTCCGTGCAAGAGATATATATATATATTGCCGGTTGACACATACATGATGTGTAGTCTGCCGGGGAGCGAAGCATGTTGATGCAGTTCTCCAACAAAATAGGAGAGCAGCAGACGCTGTGAGAGAATAAAAAGATGAATATCATTAACGTGTGCTTCGTTCCCCTAGGGCTCTCTTTAAATGATAAAAAGAGAACCTCAATAAGCAATATTCGTGGCACTTGCACTGGTTTGCAGCCATCGACCTGAAGGACGCGTACTTTCATGTCTCGATATTGCCTTGCCACAGACCCCTTCTGCAGTTTGCGTTTGAGGGTCGAGCATATCAGTATCGCGTCTTACCCTTTGGTCTGTCCCTCTCTCCCCACGTCTTTACGAAAGTTGCGGAGGGTGCCCTCTCCCTGCTGTGGCAGATGGGCATCCGAATCCTCAACTATCTCGACGACTGGCTGATAATAGCTCACTTGTTGGATTTGTTGTGCATGCACAGGGACATGGTACTTCGGCACCTCAGCCATTTGGGTCTTCAGGTCAACCGGGAGAAGAGCAAACTCTGTCCAGTGCAGAGGATCTCTTTTCTTGGCAGGGGGCTGAACTCGATCGAAATGACTGCCCACCTCACCAGCGAGCGCGCACAGGCCATGCTGAGCTTTTCAGAGGCTCCTGGGGCATATGGCATATGTCATAGATCTCTTCGCTTCCCCCAAGTTGACCCATTGCCAGCAGTTTTACTCCCTCCTCGAGTCCCACAGAGCGCTCGGCAGGGATGCACTGGCATGCAGCTGGCCTCCGGAGCTCAAGTACGCTTTTCCCCCAGTGAGCCTCCTTGCACAAACCCTGTGCAAGATCAGGGAGGACGAGGACCAAGTTCTGTTGGTAGCGCCGTATTGGCCCTCCCGGACATGGTTTATGGACCTCATGCTCCTCGCGGCAGCCTTCTCTCTCAGGGGATGGGCACCATATGGCACCCGCGTCCCGATCTTTGGAACCGGCACGTCTGGTTCCTGGTCGGGACGCGTCAGACTTCTCCGGCCTTTCCAGCACTGTTGTAGATACCATCTCTCAAGCGCGAGCTCCCTCTACGAGGCAGGCTTACGTGCAGAGGTGGAGTTTCTCCTGCCACAACTCTGAGGTTGCACTGACGCCGGCTCGACTCTTCAGCGAAAACCTGCATGTGCACTCCGCTTGTGCTCGTGCTCTATTCACGCAGTGATGAGGTGCACCTGAGCGCAATCAATTGCATGCCAATTTCATTGGCCTTTTGTATAAAGCTCAAAGGCAATTGGTCTCTCTGGCGAGTTCCGATATGTAATGCCTCCATTTCCTCCTTCAGGGAACGTGGGTTACATTCGTAACCTAGACGTTACTCCCTAAAAAAAAGTAGCTAATTACGTTACTTAGTTACTTTTTATGGAAAGTAATGCGTTATATTACTTTTGCGGTACTTTTTAAATATGGGCAGAGCTTGAGTGTTTGTTTTCAATATAAGAATTTCTATTTATAGCAAATGTAAAAGCACACCAAAAAGTGTCACCAGTAAACCTCAGGCTGAAGAAAAAGTAAATTCACATCTGTAAAGCAGAATACAGGAGAAAGTTTAATACTCTACAGCAATAAAAAAAAAACAATGAAGCACAATAGTTAGTTTTTTTTTAAAGTAATTTTTGCTTGCAAGTATGGTTAAACTGGATCATCAAAGGTCAGCAGCAAAGATATTGGTTAATAAAATGAGATTAGATACATTTGAGTAATTTAATTATTGCAGGTTTGCAAGTTTATTTTAATTCATTTTGATAAATACTAAATCCTTTTTTGAGAGTGAGATGAATTAATGCACATTCACATTTAGTCTAGAACTACACTGTATTCACTAGTGGTGGGCCGTTATCGGTGTTACCGTGCTGCATTACCGTGAGACTCTCATCGTGCGGAAAAAAAAAATATCGCCGTTAATCTATTCACAAAGTTGTGTTGGGAGCTGGGTCTATACTACAAAAGCTATGATGACTTTCACCTTGATATTTTAGCGTGGATGTATACCTAGCTGAATTACACTGTAGCCCTATTCAGACTAGACTAGTTTTCGATTTTTATCACCTGTCATCCGTGATCTTCATGAACCATTTCAGACAGGACTAACACCTCCGTGTTTATTACAGAGGTGTGAGGGTCTGTTTTGTTCATCTGGGCGTCACAGAGATCACACGCTCTGTAAGCGTGCATTGCTATAGTCATTCAGATTGATTACAATTAGTATAATAACAGATAACATGGTGAAGCTAAATGACTATTACAGCAAAACCATGTTAATGTGTGAATACTTTAGTTCAAATATTATGTTTTTTATTTGTAGTAAACCCATGTAATAATTTCACAGACATCAAGCTGGACACAGACACAATTATCACAGTGAGAAAAACAGATATGGCAGATTCAGATGTGATTAAAATCACCAAGTACATCTGTGAAACAAAACATTCTCTAACGATCCCCTGTAAAACTAGTCCCGTCCGAATAGGGC
>JAUMHI010000069.1:4328332-4348205 GCA_032359435.1 Enteromius unitaeniatus
GTCCGAATAGGGCTTTACTTTTAGTCATTATTTAGGTAGCACACATATTCTGAATGCCTTTGGCAGAATTCAAATGATCCATTTCAATCTAGATTAATCTAGGAAAAAAAATCTATGCTCACCCCTAGTATTTACACACCGAACCCAATGCTCTGTATTTCTACTAACATAAGGTCAGGGGACTTGTCAGTCAATAAATAAGAAAAAAGTAACTGGCGTTACTTTTTTGAAAAATTTAAATTAAAAAGTAATGCGCTACTTTACTAGTTACTTGGAAAAAGTAATATTACGTAACTTGCGTTACCCCCAACACTGAAACCAGGGGCAAGCAAATGTGCATGATATGATAATCGTACATGTCAATATCACAATAAACCGGTATACCGTTACAACCCTAGTCCTGGCTAGGACATCGCATCCTTATGTTTTCGAAATGCTCTTGAATTACAAATCAAAGCAATATAGAAATCCTTGCCAGGACGTGTCTGGTCACCCTAGATTTATATGTTGCCAAAAGAGATATCTAGTAGACATTGACAGGCAGTTTATCACATAAAGCACATAATAAACAAAGCGACTTACAGGTGGTGGAAAAACAACAAGCAATTAGTCATACAGAGGCAAAAAATTTATGCTCATAATACCGTATAACAGGCAATGTTCAGATAAGTGCAGATTAGAAAGGAAAAGAAAGAGTAGGGTTAAGGATTTTTTCAGTGTTTTTTTCTTTTATGATGTCAAATAGTGTTGAAAGAGATGGGTTTCGATGGCAGTCGTTTGAAAGTTGTAAGGGAGTTGGCATTTCGGATAGTGATGGGAAGGTCATTCTACCAGCCAGGAACGGTGTAAGAGAATGTTCTGGAAAAAGATTTTGTGCCTCTTTATGATGGTACAATGAGGCGTCACTCACTGGCGGATCTCAGAGTTCTGGAGGGAGTGTATATTGGTAGCAGTGAGTGGAGGTAAGCGGGAGCCGAGCCGGTGATTGTTCCATATGCAAGCATCAGAGTCTTGAATTTGATGCCTGCTTCAACTGGGAGCCAGTGCAGGGAGATGAAGAGAGGAGTGACATGGGCCCTTTTGGGCTCATTGAAGACCTGCTCTGTAAGAAAGGGCCTGATCTTTCTAATGTTGTGTAGGGCAAAACTTCAAGATCGAGCAGTTTTCGCAATATGGTAAACACTGAAATAGACACAATAAACAATGGAAGACAGAAAAACAAACACTAAGACAGGCAGGCAGACAGACATGACAAACACTTGAAGACAGAAGGACTAACACTAAGACAGAGGGGCATAATAAACACTGGAAGACAGAAGGACATAATAAATACTGAAATAGACACAATAAACACTGGAAGACAGAAAAACAAACACTAAGACAGGCAGGCAGACAGACATGATAAACACTTGAAGACAGAAGGACTAACACTAAGACAGAGAGGCATAATAAACACTGAAAGACAGACAGACATGATAAACACAGGAAGACAGAAGGACATAATAAACACTGAAAAAGACACAATAAACACTTGAAGAAAGAAAGGACTAACACTAAGACAGAGGCATGATAAACACTGAAACAGACAGACACAATAATCACAAAGACAGACAGGCATAATAAAAACTTGAAGACAGAAAGACACACACTTAGACAGACATGACACTGTGAGACAGACAAACATGATAAACACTGTAAGACAGAGGTATGATAAACAATGCAGGACAGACAAACAGACATACTAAAATAAACATACAAACAGACAGACAGACATAAACTCTGGAGACAGACAAACACTGCGAGACAGAGACATTACAAGACAGAGATGATAAGCACACTGCAAGACATACAGACAGACACTCTGATGATCAGCATTACAAGAAGAACAGATAGACAAATAAACTGTGAGACGGCAGACAGATACAGACAGATACATAGAATCTAATGTCAGACGGTTTCATTCAGGCTTATTCTTCTCACCACAGTCTAATCATGATCAGTCTTACAGTAGGGGGTCCTCAGTGCAGCATAATACTATCATATGGTGTGTCATTTGCTGTATGACAGTAGAGACGGCAGCGAGACAGTCATATTTTGAGGGGTTTCATTTAGGGGTTGTTTTGTGTTAATGCAGGGGTTCGATGAAAAAGGCTGAATAATGGGGAGCAGGTGGCAGAGGGTCGGACACAGGCATTAACTCAACAGATGGACACACAGCGCTCCCTCACCACTACATATGGACAGCAGGAGGACAAGCAGCTAACAGAGAAAACACACACACACATAAACACACAGAGGAAAGAAAGGATCAATGTGCAAACTCGCTGCTTTTGGACAGAAGATCTGTCTGAATCAGCGCATGAATATTCATGCATTGACTTTATAGAGGTGAGGGGGGTTTTGGGGGAAGGGCGTTCCACCTGTGACAGCAAGAAAAGAAAAGGGAGAGAGTGACGGAGCGTGACTGTGTGAGAGAGAGCAGTAAGAGAGTGAGGATGAAAGACACAAAACACCCCCACAAAAATCAAAGTAGGATAAAATGTGAACACATAAGCATACAATAAATTCATAAATAAGTGCAGATGCTTCCCATGTCTTATGTTGTTAGCGTCCAAGGCCATGACTCCAATTACACAACTCTCTATTGAGCAAAGAAGATTCAAATAAATCCATGAATCAAACAACATTAAATATAAGGGTGGATTGTGCTGAACACATTATGTTATGTGGAATGAATTATTGGCTGCTGAGGCACTGAAATTCAAGAGACACTAACAAACCAAGCACTCAAACTGTAAGAAAAAGCTTTTTGAGATTTTTCAGATATATAAGAAACAAAGAAATAAACTGATTTTTAAAGGTTTAGATTTGGTAAGTTTTTTATTTTTATTTTTCTGAAAGATGTCTCATGTTCATCAAAGTTGCGGTTATTAAAAACAGGACTATTGTGAAATATTACTGCAATTTAAAACTCTTTTCTATATGAATTCTATATGAATATGTTTTAATATGTAATTTATTTCTGTAATGCAAAGCTGTATTCAGCATTATTACTCCAGTCTTTGGTGCTGTATGATCCTTTAGAAATCTTTTTCTTTTAATTAATTCAATTCATAATATATGATAATAAGAGCAATTATTTGAAGCAGTAATCTTTTGCAAACGTCTTTATGATCAATTTTGATTCATTTTATGCATCTTTGTTGGATTAAGAATTTTGTATTGTAAACCATTTTGATAGTGTGTCTCTCCATGATGTAAACTCTGGATATTACAGCAAAAACGAAAGAAATCCTCAAAGCAAGTATGCAGAACATTCTTACACACTCTAGTGACTGTCTTTTACTGAAGAGGATGCAATTAACCTGTTTTGTTAGACCTGGACCAACATTCCTGTCAAACAAAACAGCATCCTAACCACGTTCCCAACCACAAGCATTTCTTCAAATTAGAGGGAAATTCAATTTTGTTCAAACCCCCAAATCAGTCCTAACTTAACTCCAGCACTCGTGCACTGTATGTTGATCCAGAAACATGTTCTGCTTGATAAATTATGAATATTGTATGATTTTTGTCCAGGGATAAAAAGGGCCATTTTTCCCATGAAGCTGCGACAATTGTGAAAAACGTTTATTTTGAAAGAGCAGCTTATTATGCATGTACCAGATTTAGTCCTCGTGCATCTACAAGCAGACTTTAAAATGTTCTGAACAATCTCACTCCACAAGCGGATAAGAGCTTTTCATTGTGGGAACAGGAAATCTGAGTCCAGGAAACTGGCCAAGCAGGAGTCATAAACAAGCAGACACAGAGAGAAGAGAATGTGTAAATTATACAGCGAGCTTGTTTCTCACTGTGCTAACACACTAGGGGCTGAGTGTTTGAGTCAATGACCTGTCAGCACATGTAGACAGAAGTGCATCATGGGATAGGTTGCTGATAACACAACTACTGCTATAACTTCTACTTTCATCTGAATTCATTTCCTCTACAAAAAAGTCCTGTTGTTTTATGTGCCAGTTTCTGGGTTTGTTTGTTCGATGCAAACCTAAGCTCTGGCGCTTCTAAGTAAAATTTTGAACAGTCTGTTAAAACATCCTAAATGGCCCCATTTAGCTGTAAAAAAGGGTCATTAAAATGCCTCGTACTTGTAAACACTGACAGCTGACACATGTGTAACTTTAGGTGGGAATCTCTCTTACCTTTGATAGACCGCCAACATCCAGGTAGAAGCAGATGATAAAGACATTCCAGGCCACCCACAGCGCTGTCCACACAGTATACTGTAAAAAAGATGGACAATTTATTACTGCACCACTCAAACAAAGGCCACACTGGTATGGTCAACATTTACTGTTGCTCGATGAAACATCATGGGGAAAATCCAGCCACTTTAAATAGGAAATTACAGAAATGTACAGTTTCACGTAAGGGTGAAAACATCCCAAAGAAGTTTTCGCTTAAGTTCAATTGACCGTTCTGTGAGCTGCACTTTACCTGTATTATGAATTTGCTGTATTTTAGGACGGAAGAAAATGCCTACAAACTTGATTTTCTGCAAGGACATTATCCATTTTTTCATACATAATGCAAGCCTCTTAAACTGTTGACTGAAAACTATAGATTTTGTTATTATTAACTCACCATCATGTCATTACAAACCCTTACGACTTCCCTTTTTATTGTTCATACAATGAAAGTAATCTCAAACTAAATTTTCCACAGTATAGAAACACTTTCATCTTAATTCATATTAATTTCATATCCCATAATTTCAGTAAAACCATTCATAGCATATATTAACATGCCATGCTGACACTGTTCTACCACTCTGGACAACTAAAAGAAGTTAAAACTCAACCCGTTCCAGTAGATCAGAGCTGGGAAACAGAAGTGGAGTAGATGTTTGAAAACATCTCCAGTGAGCATGTTTAGGTTTAGAGCTCAGTCTTGAGAACAGCGTGTTTCTTTTGCACAGGCTCTTATCTTTCATCTTCCAGATTTGTATCTTTCTTTGTTCTGATTTTATCTTCTTTTTATAGCAGAACATCTCATTTGAACATCAAGCCTTTTGTCTTCCTAGTCGTTTGTACTGTTGTTTATAGCACACAAACACAATCAATTAGGTTTTTACGAGTCCCATTGAAATGCTAATCTAAATTATATATATTCCCCACAAAAGGGAAAAAGAAATAAGCGTTCATTTTTGTCAATGGCATGAAGCAGGAGTTTAAAGAGAATACAGAAATTCATGCTGCACAGAAGTAAAAATGGATCTCAGGTTTTCTGTCAGTCCCTTACAGAAGACCAGCTTGAGACGACTTTATAGAGCATTTTTCTCCTGCAAAACTGCAAAAGAGTGTTTTCCACCGGGATTTCCTCCACAGATAAACAAAGATCAGAAGACTACTTTGTCTGAGGTTTTTTTTTGGATAGGTTAACTGAGTTTCTCCCAAAGTTGAAAATGAAGCAAAGTTGCAAAAGTTTACAAGACGCAGACTCCATCCAAAGAAATCAAGACTGTGTATTCGGAAAGAAATAACGGTAACCTGTTAATAAATAAAATACCGCGAGCCACTAAAGGGACGTGGTTACCTTGCTAGCAGTAGCCTGTTACTACCACATAAACAGAGTACTGTAATTTGAGATGACTGAAGATGATGAATGATTTACAGATCCTGAGCACCACTGACAAGCAACTAGTAAGTACTGACCCTCATTAGCGTGTGATCATGAAGTAACTAAAACGGGATGTGCAAATTAATAGCGGCTCCTGATGCCTGCTTTTTATATACGGTAAAATGACCTAAGCATATAATGGCGAGAGAAAGTACTGAAATCTATATTGTTCTTCCCTCTGTTTCTTTCCTGCTATGAGCTACAGAAATTAGCTTGAAACAGCCAATCAGAGCAGAGTTCAACATTGAGCCGCACTGTAAAACAGCCAATGAGAGCAGAGCTCAAAATTATTATTCATAGCCCTTCCAACACAGATTATTTCATTCTACATACAAATACTAGGGTTGTAAATGGTCATATAAAACCGTTTTTGGAGATGTTTTGCCCTAAAGTAAAGGCACAATAACCACATGCACAGTATTATATATTTCATTCAGTTGTGTACTTACATTACCTCAAAAGTTCTGTAGGATTGGTAAATTCAAAGAAATACCAGATTTAAATAAAGAACCGTCCCTGTTTATTGTCACCTATCAATGACGCAATATCTGCGCTATCCACGTTTACGTTTACAGTCAAAAGAGAGAACGATGTGAATTTACCGTCACTATAATAAACTCTGCATTAGAAACACCCTTTCTACTTGAAAACTATCTTTTTGTGATTTGATGCAAAGGTAATATAATAGAAAGAATGGTGTTATAAATGTGCATACATTTACAAAAATATACAAATATGAAAAAACTTTTTATGATGGATTTACGATGCTGTTCACTGTCATCACAGTCTTGTGAAAAGGGTCCATACTAAATGAACAAATGTGGAAGTGGTAGTTATTTTTTTGGTAGTTATATTGTGCATTTCAATGTCATGGATCATGATTACACTTTCAACAATCCCAAAAAATGTAGATGTACACAAATTGAAGCAAGAAGAAATTGGAACAGTCAGTCAAATAAAACAAAAACACACGTGTGTTTTAATAGACGGGTAAGCAAATATATATTATTCACTGTGCAAATAATAGTCATGTCAGGGCTGGGCGATATATATCCAATGATATATAATGCGCATCTCGTCAGTAAAGCCGGTTCTTTGTTGGGTTTCACTCAGAATATTCCTCTGAAGTTACAGTAAAACTGGCTGTTTGTTTAACAGGACAACCGTATCCCTTTATGACTTCAAAAAAAAAAACAAGCAGGTCAACAATACATCTATATCTCAGAAGATGAAATTCTTGAAAGGAAATGATACACCTGAGACAGCATGATTCACATGTCAAATCACTATTATATAGTGACTGGTGTAATTTTAAGCTGTTGTGAAGCAGAAAGACTCTTTATAACACATGACAGAGACACAAGCCTGAGCAATACTCCTCAGCGTTCCCAGGCTCATCTATCCGCCTTCAACACTTCTCACACCTTTGTCTAATCTTGGCATCTCAACTTTTTGATTAACTTTATATTTCCTCTCGCCATGTGCGAATTTTGTGTTTAAATTTAATTATCATCACATTTTGGTTGTAAATCCAACATGTAATGAGCATATTGATAAAGTTCAGTGCAAAATAATTGATAATTGAGATGTTACTGTGTACTCCCATTCAGCGGATTCAGAGTCTTAAAACATTACAGGTGAAATGATTAAAATGTTTGAAGACTATGCTTGTAAAATGTCCACAATAAATGCAAACGTAAGTGACTTTGAATTTGAATGAGTTTATATACATCCTCTACATGTATTTCTTAAAGTTGATCAAAATACATATCTAGCAGATATTCCCAATTTAATATTTTTCTGGCAAAAAGACTAAAATATCAATATCTTTTCAGTTTGATATCTTATTATCTTTATATTAGTTTCAATGCTTTCAAGAATGAAATGCCCCTAATATCAGCAAAATGCATATGAAAATAATGCAAATGATAATTAAAATGGAATACTAACAATACATAATGTATATTTTAATAGTAAGTGGAAGAAAAATATTTTTTCCAAGCAGGCAGAAAACTGTGCACAGTATGTCACATTTAGACATGCCTTTTAAATGATAATGTAGCAATAATAATAATAGTCTGTTATGCTATTTCAAACATAGCCATGATGTAAACTGAAGATTGGTTATAAATAAAAAATTAAGTCTGTATGAATATTAAAATTCCAAAAATAGCTTGCATCCCATCTCATCAACTGAACTAAAGGCTGGGTAATCCTGTTGAAGTGAAGCTGCATCATAGACTGACCCACTGAAGGGAGCTGGACTCTAATCATTTGATTCATGGTAATTAGTTGCAGATTTAGGGGATTAAAATGACATACAATGTGTCAAAGTATAAGGCTAGTCCAGTGTCTGCAGGGCCGCATACCAGAGTCCATTATCAGCAAAGGGCTGCGTTCAATTCTGCTTCAGAGGCCTGCTGTCTTTGATCAACAGTAAGCAGATTTGCGTGTGCCACAAACACTTATATAAGCATTTCTAAAACAGTCAGACAAAAAGAAACTGATGCTGTTAATAAGCAGATTTTGGAGAAACCTATCAAAATCTGTCAAGAATATGTCCGGGTGATATTTCAGAATGAACAAAATTTAAAAATAACATTTTGATGAACAGGAAACCTATCTTTTAGGGCTTTTTTGTGCATATTGTATTTTGTGATTTATTCTGTGACTCTTCCTACTATCTTAACACACAAAAAAAAAAATCACAGGCTCTATATTTTTTTGTAATTCATGCTTATTTATTTTATTTACATTACAAGATTTACCTTTCTGCCACATGATAACAAAAAAGTAAATTGCAACTTTTTTCAAATGTCTTTTTTCTTCCACCACAGAATAAAACATAACACGTAATTGTGACATTTTAATTGCAAGTTTTATATCTCATAGTTATTAATTAAATTAAATTCTGACATATATTCAGAGAATAACTGAAGAAGACTGAAGACAAATTGAAAAGTAACATATCCAATCTTAATTTCTTCCATTTAAATTTCAGATTAAAATGCGACCCAAACAGTTTTGAGAGATTTCCAAGTTCATTATCGTTAAATGTAAACCAGCACTTACCACCACAATGTAGCGAGGTCTATATTGAATGGTGCCAAACAAGCCCAGGATGACAACCAAGATGTGGAAGAAGTTTGCAAGGATAGGAGCCCACTGGTAGCCCAAGAAATCAAAGACCTGCCTCTCTAATGCCACCATCTGAGAGAGAAAAAAAGAGATGAAAGGACATATATTTAGATGAATTATTCACGAGGAACGATTTGGTGTTGAAGTTTAAAGCATGTTGTGACAACTAATTTGCATGATCATTTTTCCTTTTATTATTTGATTCTTTCAGTTAAAAGGATGATTGACTCAAGAGATGTGTGTGTGTGTGTCATACTCTTAAACTGCAAAACACTTCTCGCAAGAACCAGAACAACAGAACATCGCAGTAATGATTCTTTCAAATTCAGAAGATCTGTGAAAGTACTGCAGTAGAAACATCAGGAGCTGTTCAGATTTAACATCAAACACCTTTCAAAACTTCAACAGAACATTATTGCCACACATATGAAGCCAGTGGAAAAAGTGGCCTATTTTCTCATCTATTATCTATTAAAAATGACATATTATATACAACTATTTTGCTATTATATATGTGTGTTACAGGATTTTATTGTAACTACATTTACATCTACAGTAGTTGTGGTGCCAGTTTTATATATATATATATATATAAATATATATATAACGGTGTACACAAAGCAGCACTGAGCTCACAAACACAACTTTATCAGACATTACAAGCAAGATCAAATGATAGCCTCTAAGATAACAAATACACGGTGTGTAATCACATCATAAAGTGGTGGTTGTTTTTTTTTATCAGAAATACCATGCTTTCTCATTGACTATTTCCTCTCTCTGCACTCTGCAAACGCACTTTACCTGGCTGCTTCTAAAGGATGTCTTCTGAATGAGAAAAAAACACTTGTTTTATCATCAAGCATCTTCAAGAGGCTCTTAAAACACCTCCCACATCGAACAATTTGTTTTATTATTCTAGCATGCATTTACTCAAGAGTGTATGGGTATAGTCCACTAATGTGTGGAACACAAGGCTGGTGTTTCTCCGACAGGTGCCTGTGTCCTGCCGCCTCCTGCTGTGAGACTCGCTGTAAAAGGACGATTAATGAGAATTCAGTGAGAGTGTGGCCCGTGTTGTGAGCTGGCTGCATACTGTGAGATGATGAAAGACGAAAAGACATGGAAACCTGCACTGCTTGCAAAAGGAAATAATGTTTTGTGATGACATGGAAACGTTAATGTCGGTCTAATTAAACAACCCTGTTTCAATGTTTTATTGAATTCCACTTTTTCTGCACTCATGAATGCCAAATAAAATATTCATGATGTACAATGTTTAAAATAGATATTTTTGGCATCTGTGGTTCCAATTATGGAATTTTCCATTCCACAAAAATGTTCTTTATAATGTAAATAAAAGGTTTTTTTTGATCTATTCAAATGTTCTTACAACAACTGATCTTTTAAAAAGATCAGGTTTGGTTTCTTTTTTTACAGCAAAAAATTGTTGTAAAAAAATTTTTGCAATCTTGGCTTTTAAGAGTGTTAGAGAAATAGAGTACAGTAACTTCAGCAAGTTTGCCAACTTAAACGCTATATTCAGGCTTAAGTGAATAGTTCTCACACACACACACAAACAGATGAAAATTCAGTTTCAGTTATTTACTAACTCTCATGTCATGAGCAAATAATGTAACCACTGAATTGAAGCCTCAGGTATATCAAAACAGACATTGTGTCCTGACACACCATCCAAAGTCAGTAATTTAATAAATTAACCTGAAAGCTTGGATTCTGCATTTAAAAACAAGTCCCCTTCTATTTACATCCAGTCTTTCCTGCTGACATTTGAGCTAAATGCCAGGAAACACAGCATCCCGCCTGACAAAGACCAGCTCCCTATGAGCACAAGTGCCAGGGGATTGTGGGACTGTGGGCACATCACAGTCCTGGCAGACACAATTAAGCATCTGCCATGATGGCTTGATTAGAGCTGAACATCTTGGACAGCAGGAGTGATCACACACGCACACACATACAGAGAAGTGTGGTGGGGGTGGTTTGTGACAAAAAAAGAAAAGGAGACGTGATGGATGAGGAGAGAATGAGTACAGATGAGAGTGGAAGAAAGGATCCAATGAGGAAGATGAAGTGATGGGGAAACAGACCAGTGGGACGTCATTGAAAACAAGTGACTAATGACAGAGAGAGAGAATAAAGCAAAGAATACAGTGAAAGTCAAGTCACTTTTATGTATATAGCGCTTTTAACAATACAGATTGTAGCAAAGCACTGAACATTATCAAGTAGAAGAACAGAGTGATGGTAATGTATAATGACGAGAATTAAACTGTAGTCAAGACGATGATAATCACTGGAAATAATGTGTCCCCAACTAATCAAGCCAGAGGAGACAGCGGCAAGGAACCAAAACCCCATCCATGAGAGAATGGGGGGAAAAACCTTGGGAGAACCAGGCTTAGTTGGGTCCAGTTCTCCTCTGACCGGACGCCCAGCACCTAATTTCCAGTTTTAATTTTAAACACATGGTTAGATTGTGAAAGAACTTATAATGTGTGTGTGTGAAACTGACAGATAAAACTTTCTGAAAAACAAATTCTGTCTGAATCAGAAACTGGAAAAGTGATGACCTCCAAGTTAAAACTTTGGACCCATGAGATAGGGAAAATATAGAAATAACACTAAGAATTAAATAAATAACCCCATTTATTAGAGCTGGAGTTTTCCAGTAAATACCATTTTAGTTTCTCTGCTTCAAAATTCCACATTCAAAATGTTACTTCACACTTAATTAATTAATTATATGCACTTTTTATTTTTTCAATTATTTGTGAAATTCACTCCCACTTCTTGAGTGAAAATTGTTTTAAAATAAACAACCATTTTTTGGTGTATATGAAACATTAGGCCTGTTTTAGCAAGTATTGATCTCTGCAGAAAAGTAATGGTAATAATCACATGGGGGGGCAACATAGTGAGGGTAGGTTTAGGGGTAGGTCAGGGGGATCATTTTAATTGCATGATTGAGAAACATGCAACTGTTTTAAAATGCCCAAAAATTGAGAAACACCCACTTTTGTTCTGCACAGACAATCTTGTTTTTAGGGCCACTGCCATTTTTCTCTTTTTGCATTTATTAGTCAACAGATTTAACTGCATTTTATTTTCCTAATTAATTCGGCCATAAAAGCATGTGGTCATAATATAATAAATAGACTATGTATATATCAAAAATTGCATATGAAAAGTTGCTGATTTTAATCTAAAAAAATTGGCAAATTTTAAGTGAAAATGAGTAAATCACACAAAAAGTAATAAAATATCTTAAAAATAAAAAATATACAATAAAAAAAACAGCCTTCATTTTCTTTATGCCAAACAACATTTTTTTTTCCATCTCTATTTTGGGGTGAAATATGGCATGTCTTTGTTTGATGTATCTCTCTGAGAAAAGCCAATACACAGCATAACACAAATGTGAGAATGTGAGAAGTACTCTTTAAGTACACAAAGTTACTAAAGGCCAAGCACCACTGGATTGCTGAAAGCCTCAGTGATTTTAGCCAAAACAAAAAATTAAGATATGAAGCAAGTTGTTACATTTTGCAGAACAAGACCAGGAACTTACAAGAAAGCGATTCTATCGTCACATTACAATTTTCATTTTATGTTGACTTAGGCTCCACTATTGCACATTTAGCCCAGATTTTTAGTGAGCAGACTCTTACTCGCCAATGAGAAACACTAAATATTGACCACTATCCAAATGTAACATTCACAAACTAATGGCGTCCAAGTTTCCTGCCAGAAAGAGAGAAATCAAATCAACTCTAACGACACACAGGAGGAAAAAACAACCAGTCGACTGATAGCTTTAGTAACCGTTTGAGAAGCCAAAATTGGGAAAGACCGTTATTGGTGAGTGCTGGAATTAGGCTAATCAGGATTTTGGCAGGTGGTGTGATTGTGCTTGTGGCGTTTTGGAACGGTTTCAGTGCCAGAGTGTGATTTCTGTCCAGGCTGCTGAGAAGTGTGTTGGGTTGAGTTCTGGGGTCGTCCCGGAGTATGAACAGATTAATGGAAGAAAATGTGGTCAGGTCATCTGGGGCTGAAGGTACAGATCTCAAACTAATTGAGATGTCGGGTCAGGGTTTAGACTTCACTGCACAACAAAGTTCAGATATGAAGACCTTAATGCAGCTGATAGTGAGTCTACAGGCTTAAAGGATAAGCTTTTTTTTTTTTTAGCTTTGTATTGTTACAATGTTGGTAGTATATGTGTACTCTGTATAGCAATGTGTACTCTGTGTCCTGCACCCAGATCTACTGGTTTATTTCTAACACTTTTTGGTGTACATTTGGATGGTTTTGTTAAAACTTTTGCATTTTTCATTCCACCCATGGACATTCAAAGGAGGGCCAAAATCAGAGGTACGTAATTGTTGTTGCAGTTTTTGGCAAAAGGGAAGCCACAGTCCTTTTCTAGTCATGTAGTACCAAATTTTAGGGTGGAAAAATAAAAAAAATCAATTTCCACTGCATAGACAGCCAAGTTACAATATTTGCCCAGTATTTTCACACATAGTCTGTTGCTAAATAAAACATGGAGGTGCATTTTGTACCAAAATGTCAAAAAAATACATACATTAGGGACCTGCAACTACCGAGACTCCAATGACCAATGACCTTTGGGTTACAAGTTCAGAAACATGTCCTCTAAACATCAGGCCACAACTCCTCTAGAATCACACTTAATTTCATTTCAAAAACATATATTCTCCTTATCTAGTCCTGTGCAAAGCATACTGGGAACTAGAAAGTTTTGGGTCACCATTAACTCTAATAGCATTTCTCAATGGTGACCAAAACAGCCCAGTTACAAACTTTCTTCAATTAATCTTCCTTTGTGTTCGGCAAAAGAAAGAAATTCATACAGGTTTGAAACTACTCTAGGGTGAGTAAATAATGAGGATTTTCCTTTTTGGGTGAACTGTTCCTTTAATGTAATGAAAAACATTGAACTCAACTCTTTACTGCATTTATGTAATATGTGGTAAAAGGTCCTTGTTTTCTAATTAGCACCGGATGACCCCTTTAAGAACTGCTGGTCTAAGAAAAACCTGTCTTAGCTCTGCCCAGGTACGAGTAGTGTTGCGTGTTTCATTAGTTAGCTTGTTTGATGAGTAAAGGAGGAATTGTAATTGCAATAAAACGTGTTATGAATCCGTACACCTGTAGCAGCGGAGGACTCCTATTTTGAAAAAAGAACTGATGTTGGCATGGTTTGATCTTCGGCTGACCAATCAGCAAAGGGGCATTTAATTCCCGCCCACGTGTAGAAATGAGGATTTAAGCTGTGAAACGTAAAACTAAAAATTAAGCTGTATTCTCATTTTGTCATTTTTTAAAGGAACGAAAAAAACGAAAATAAAAAAAAATTGCCGTTTTCTTGTTTTCTACTATCTATATTAATTAAAAAAACAAATGATCAGATGATACACGGACTGTAACTGAACATAGTTTTCTTTGTTCTCACTAACCAACATTAATGGCTGAATAGAAATCTCTAAAAAGTGTGAAAGCAATGGAAGCGGAGAGATGTTATGTTTAGTATTTCACACAAGCAAACAGCTAATGATGAAGGAGAACACACTTTCTCTTTCTCTCCTTGACTTGTGGGACTCATTAGCACGTGCAGGAATGGCTGAATGCTTTTAGAGGCTGAAAGATGAAGCAGAGGTTCCTGGCAAAGTATTCCGATCTCCATCATATCAGATTCACTCCCGCTCCTTAAACCAGCCATTTCCCTTAGATTAGCTTCAGCTAGCCCACAAATCAACTTGTGTAATGCACCTTTTTTGTCCCTGATCGATTACCATGAGGCTAGGATCCGCTGCGGTAATCATCTGTTTAAATCGGAGCTAATCCCATAAAGAGTGTGTGTAATCCGTCAAATCATTTGGAGAAGATGTTACGGGTGTGTCGGCGGGGGTGAAGTTGGGAATGAAGTACAATAAGAGAAGGAAAGAAGTTTTCCATTTCTTTAAAGCCTAAGTAACAATCAAAAGAGCTTTTGTTCACCACTAATGAATCCACAAAGCTACTTAGTAAACATTGGGAAGAAAAATCTTATTATATAACCTTTTTTATACAGCAAGGATGAATTAAATGAATCAAAAGTGAGAGTAAAAACCATTTATAATCAGCACAACTGTTATAATAACAAATGTAGCAAATCAGCATTTCAAGCAATCAGAATGATTTTTGAAGGATCATGTGACACTAAGTAAATATGCTGAAAATTTACAAACAACATATTGCTTTCATTTAATTTGATAAACTAATTTCATTGAGTAAATAGCATAGCTCTAAACTATTCCAAACCAAAGCTATTCATGCACACACATCACTCTTTGTGTTTCTGAATGATAGCGAGGGTGTGATTTCCGGCCCGTGACCCATGACTGCATCCATCTTTCCATCCATTCCCCTCTCCCTCCTTCCTGACCCACATCAGAGAGATCAGCCAAACCCTTGGAGAGGTCACCTCTTTTCTGCCCCATTCTTTCTACTGATAAAGAGGTGGCTGTTTTCCATCCTTGATAACAAGCCTGCTGTACAAACATTACTAAGACAGAGATAAAAGCAGAACATCTGAACAATTCAGTCATTTGTGACCCTCCATTTGTTAAACTTTCCCCTAGCTGGACATACCCCATTAAGTAATTTCTACCCTAGCTTCAAACCACATATTAATGAATATTTAACATAAAAATAACAAGAGCTGGCTGAAATCACAAGCTCCAATCTTACACAACTCGTGGAATTAAGTCAGAAAAAAGGGCCCTGAAATGTGCAGGAAAAATGCGTGGCAGGTAATAGGCTTATTTGACTTTACATGGAGCCTAACAAACGCAATGCATTCTGGTTCGAACATTTGCCTGACATTGATTGGCTCTGCAGCCGTCTTACAATCAAAAGCCTTGATGACGACACGCTTTTTTTCAGATTGTCATTGGACAAGCCTAATATGTGCATTCTGATTGGTCAGATTAGGGTTAGGGTTACTCGAATGTAATTAAATGACAGAATTTTCATTTTTGGATGAACTATGCCTTTAACAAACAACAATTAACCACAAATGACAATTAGACGTCTTCATAAAGCCAGAAAGCACGTGAACAGTGAGCACTGTTTTTTTACACTTTGCTGAACAAGATCTGTGGTAATTACTTCAAACGCATAAAAAAATGACAAAATCATTTTTTAAATTTCACAGACTATAATAACACTGGAGAAAAGTATTGTAATACATTCCCTTTGAAGCTAAATGCTACAATTGCATTTTTTTCTCCAAGCCACAGCAAAACTTCAACAGCTGGCAGGATGTTTTTCATCAAAGTGTATTGTAATTAAGTCCCTGTGGCATTCATCATTGTAAAATCCATCATAATTTATCTTTATTTGCAGTAATTAACTGCTCCAATCACAGTCAGCTGTCCGGTTGATAAAGCCGTTAATTAGAACATCACAATGTGCGATTACGGCTTGTACAACACAGTCAGCAGCTTTCAGCCAGTGAATTGTGCTCAGACCTGTGAACTCTGAGCCAATGAACATTAATGACATACATCTCAGCACTGAGGAGTTTTGCATATAAAAGACTAACACGTACGTCCAGTAACAGTAACATAACGGGGGCTTGTTTATTGCTGTGAGTAAAGCCATCTATCCACTATGTGCATTGCATATACAAACACGCTCTCTCCCTTTCAAGCCCCAGCACATGGAGGATTTACACAGTTCAGTGATCTCAGGGTCAGCAGGAAATCAATGAAGAACTGAACGAGCTGAAATGATAATGGACGTGCATCTGGAGGCCTGGAGATGTCTACCGGCTGTTTCGTTTCACATAACTAGACCTTTGACTATCAGCATGAGGTCTGGTCCACATTGCAGACAAGACCTGTGTATTTATACAGAAACAGAAAATCAGACACGCTTGGGTGACCATTTATGCCATTTTTCCCCAGATGCGTCCTGGCCAGGATTTCTATAAGGTTATAGGTTTTGGCTTGGTTTGCATGTGCAGAGCGTTCGGTGTATGACATCGGTTCCTTATGTTTTCCAAAAGCTATTGAGGTACAAATCAAAGAAATCCTGGCCAGGATGCGTCCAGGAAAAATGGCCACATATGGTCACCCCAAGACATGCAAAGGTCTATTCAAACCAAAAATTCTTAATTATATTTACATCTACACCAAGTCATAATAATATTCTCTTTATTATAAGCTTGATTTCATTAAAGTCATGTGAATTCTGTTTTTATAGATCTGAATGCAAGCTTTCAGTCAAAAAATATTGCAATTTAGACAGACAAAATTATTGGACCAGCATAAAAAGAATTTGTCCGTTTCCAGTGGGAGATTGACTATAAAAAATTTTTTTTTGAAAATTGTTAAGGTGAATTTTTCTTTTCACTTTCCACACACAGTGAAAAAACTAAAAAATACTACATGCAGATTATGCCATGATTAACTATGATTGACTGTTTAAATTATGCATAGACAGAAAACAAAACAGTTCGGCTTACAGATATCGAGTTTATTTGCCAACAAAGTTTCTCAAAAACACATTACATAACACTTACTGTACTTAATGATGTATTTTAAATGATCTGAACAACCCACTTTTTAGCGTGTTGAACGATTTTAGTTGCAGGAACTCTGTTTGGAGAAGCTACATTAGCTAATACTTCAGAGCAGGGTCTAAAAACGTAGCAGGAACTATCAGTGACGTAAGTGTACGCTAATTAGCTAAACTCGTACGAAAACGCCCTTACCTGACATGATTTAATATGCCATGTAAACATGTACTGTGTAGACATTGTATCCATTTATTTCTTGTTGAACGCTATGCACAAATGACGTTGCTTACGTCACTTCTTAGTACCCACTGTCAGTGCAAAAGCAACCCTTTTAAATGGTACTGGGAAATAGTTTGTGCAAAAACGTCCCAGTACTTTAGTACAGTATGTTTAGTTCTGGAACTAAACGCCCTATAGTCCCACGAGAACAACTAAAAACCCTGTATTATGCATGCCAGGCCAGTAGGTGGCGATGTCACTTTGTAAAATACACTACGCATCTGCACATGTGCACACTATTGACTGAACACATCATTTGCATGCCGTCACCATTTTCACAAATATAACATATGATAACGACGTCGTTTTCAAAAACTCTTTCAGGTTACCACAATATTGTGTAAATGAACAGACAAAACGCATAAAGTTTCAGTTTAAAACTGTGTCATGTAAATGCTCTATTAATCTACTTTTTACTCTCCTTATACAACATTCTTATTTATCACCATCACTTCACTTAACTGCATGCCACTCCTCCTCGTTTTGCATATTAAAACCATATCCTTCACAATAGCTTGATTTCTGCTGCATAATTTTGGGGGGTTGCTATGGGAACCACTCCACCGGACAGCTCATAAAGGTGCTTATATGGAGGGAGAGAGCACTGTGATCTCTAAATTCAGATTTATAATTGGTCCTTCAACAGTGAAGGTGAGACGAGGAGGAGCAGAAAGTCAGCACACTCCACCCCCTGTTCCTCTCACAGCCCCTGGCACATACGATAAATCACACTCTACAATCAATAATTCACACATGCTCAAGGAGGGGGAGGAGGTCAAAGAGACAATTAGAGACAGACTTAGATAAGTAGAGGAGCATGTAGAGAGACAATGGTGAGTAGGGGATCTTCCTTACATTGGTAAAAGTAGTATGGTAAAGTCTCTTTTGGTAACACTTTCTATGAAGCGCGCATTTATAAAGTGTATTCTTGAGGTATTATAATGAATGCATAATGCATTATAAAAAAAAAAATGTTAGAACAGCTCATGCATAATTATAAAACAATTATAATACATTATAATATTTACATATTTGTGATTATAATTTTTAAGAGCATGAAAGCTAGCTCATTTTCTCATTATCTTCAGCTGGGATGTTCTTGTGACAATGCAGCATGATGTGCGTCAGCAGATGTTGCTGTTTAAATGTCATAAATGTCTTTTTAGCGTTGTTAGTAGGGATGCACAATAATCATCGGCTGATATGTAATGCGCATTTTGTCAGTGTAGCCGGTTCTGTAATCAGCAGTAAATGCCATCAGGTGCGTGATTTCACATTGCGCCATATTTACTACATACAGCCATTGTTCTGAGCTGAACAAATCCACGCTGATAATGAACATGGTTTTGCAGCTTAATGTGAAATCCTGCACCTGATGCCATTTACCATTAATGACGGAACCGGCTTTACTGACAAACTTGACTACAGAGACCGTCTCTGCATTTGATAAATAAAGTTTAATTCTCGTCACTATACATTACCATTACTCTGTTCTACTTGATAATGTTCAGTGCTTTGTTACAATCTGTATTGTTAAAAGCGCTATAGAAATAAAAGTGACTTGACTTGACTTGACAGACTGTACATTATGACACGACTCACGACTTTGTAGCATTCCAGGCAAGTCACAACAAACTGCCTGTGGTAGCTAATGTTAGATGCAAACAAATCAGCGTGGACGATCGTACGGGGCTTATGCTCATTTACAATCATTTCTATCGACAAAGGTGCTTTCCTTGCTTATTTGAGGGAAAACCGGTGCATAATAACTATTGAAGAATAACTACTGTTTTATTAGTGGAAATTGGTTCTTAAAGGGGTCATACAAACCCAGTTTTCCACAAGCTAATACGATTATTTAAGGTCTTAATGGAAAGTTTGTAATATAGTTTGTTTTAAAATTTCTCAAAGATAGTTTTAAAAATGCAAATTTCCCCCTGTCATAAACTGCTTTTTTGAAATCACTCTGTTCTGTGTACTTCCCCTTTAAATCTTCAGGAGCTCTGCTGACCCCTCTTTTTCCGGACGCTCTCAGAGGAACTTTTTTTAGCCGTATTCATAGTGAAACTTGCTTATTAGCACATTATTAGCAGGTCTGAGGTAAGACACCAGTTCAGTCTGTGTGACACGCTGCTGTCAATCAACTATTGTGGGAGTGGCCTCTGT
>JAUMHI010000069.1:4360295-4383079 GCA_032359435.1 Enteromius unitaeniatus
GTTAAGAGGTGGAATGTGCCTAAATCCCTCTAGATCTAGTCTACAAACCCAGACCACATAAGACTATGGAAAAAAAAGCATCTAGAGCCCATATCCCTGCTATAAAAACAAACAAAAATGTAAACCAGGTTAAGATGGTATGCTGGTTTTAGATGGTTTACAATGGTCTCCCTGGTTAAGAGGTGGAATGTGCCTAAATCCCTCTAGATCTAGTCTACAAACCCAGACCACATAAGACTATGGAAAAAAAAGCATCTAGAGCCCATATCCCTGCTATAAAAACAAACAAAAATGTAAACCAGGTTAAGATGGTATGCTGGTTTTAGATGGTTTACAATGGTCTCCCTGGTTAAGAGGTGGAATGTGCCTAAATCCCTCTAGATCTAGTCTACAAACCCAGACCACATAAGACTATGGAAAAAAACAAACATCTAGAGCCCATATCCCTGCTATAAATACAAACAAAAATGTAAACCAGCTTAAGATGGTATGCTGGTTTTAGATGGTTTACAATGGTCTCCCTGGTTAAGAGGTGGAATGTGCCTAAATCCCTCTAGATCTAGTCTACAAACCCAGACCACATAAGACTATGGAAAAAAACAAACATCTAGAGCCCATATCCCTGCTATAAATACAAACAAAAATGTAAACCAGCTTAAGATGGTATGCTGGTTTTAGATGGTTTTCCAAGTTCTCGGTCACCCTTGAGACCAGCAAAGACTGGTAAACTAGTCAATACATAACGGTTAGTCAGTATTAAGCTTAGGAAGGGGGTTACAGAACATTTTTGCAGATACTTATTGTGAATAAAGATATTGGTAGCACTTTACAATCAAGTGTCATTTGTTAACATTAGTTAATGTATTAACTAAAATGAACAAGCATCTATTACGCTATTTATTAATTTTTGTTCATGTTAGTTAATGAAAATACACTTGCTCATTGTTTATTCACGTGCATTAACTAATGTTAACAAACACAACTTGAGAATACAATAATGCATTGGTAAATTCCTAATTGGCATTAACTAAGATTAATAAACACTGTATAATTATTGTTCATTCTTAGCTCGTGTTAACTAATGTTGTTTACTAATGACTCTTAATGTAGGTGTTACCGATATGTTTTATGTGATCGTTATTTATTTGTTTATTAATTGATTTGACAGTGCTGGTGAATGTCAGGTTCCCAGTTTGCAGCAGAAGTCACTAATATTCCCATCATTGAGGTCTATTATCAAATATAAGGCACCATCTGCTGGTAGCGTCTCACAACTACAGCCTACTCAGTTTTTCAAGACGTAAACTGGTGTAACTTGGTTTTATTTGACACTTTCATCAATTTGTCACAAACACAGTTATCATCTTTCACCCCAGTAACCTGTTAGCATAATATTTTCTTCACTATTTGTGCTGTTTTTATCATTTTTTGCCATTTAAATCTATATCAACATTATAGACAAATACATGAGGAAATGCAGTCATTGTGCAGGATGTAGTTATGCACATACAATGGAAGACTATGGAGCAATATACACAGTAACAAGCATGATTTTTAATTTGATCATTGTTCAGTGTGTTTAGAGAAACACTGCATTGACTTTACTGATACATTCAACTGCCTAAAGCTATATTCCCCCTTCATATTCAGCTCCATATTTATTGACGTGATAAACAAGGACTTCCATCGCCATACCTCTGTAAATAACGCACACATTAATGATGAAGTTAATCTGGATAATATCACTTGTTTTTTTAACCCTTGTCTTCTGTCTGTGACAGCTTGTGGCTCAGTCTGCGTTGATCCATTATAGAGAAGCCATTAAAAGCGGTTCCTCCCCCGTGCTGCTCTGCTCTTTCTTCTCTGAACATGAAGAAGAGTGATAAATCTTTTACAGGTTGAGGCTGTATTGCCATGGAACATTTCACTTCTCATTACATCACTGTAGCCTCTGCTTCCTCTCTTAAAAGCTTCCCTCCTCTCTGTCACAAACACACACTCATATACACAAACTCCCATAAATAGCTCTTGGTGATATTTTTAGATGAGAGAACTGCAGATACTGTTCTTTGAAGAACATTATTCTTTTGCAAATATTTCATTTGTATGAAGATTTTGTAGCAACATTTTTATGAGATGTGTCTGCACTTTGTTTGTTTGTTAGTTATAATCTTTTATTTATTTCAGTTTATTTAGCTTTTTTTTAATTAAAAACGTTAAGCGTCTTGTCAATTTTACATTCTTATGTTAAAAGATATTAACAATGACTTGCAAAATTTTAATAATACATCTGTACAGTTTGTTTAAATGTGTTGTCATTGATATTGATGAATATTTTTAGTAATTGTATTATTTAATACAATTAACAATGTTTTGTGAAATTTGTTTCTTCTTTTGTTATGATGTTGTTGTTTTTTTCATTAATTCAGTTTTGTTTTGTTCGTTACAAATTCCTTTAATTTTAATGTACAGAGATCACTTTTTAATAGTAACAATGATTAGTAAAATTTGTGATTTATTTATTTATTTATTCATTAGTTCCTTTGTTATCTTTTTATTATTGTTTATTTTTTTAAGTTTATTTGTTCATTTCTGCTTTGTTTTAGCTTGTTTTCTTTTAAGGACATTACTCTTAAAAAAAAAAAAAAAGGTTAAACATTACCATAAGTTTTTATGCATATGGCATTATAAACATTTTCATAATGTACAATGTAGTGCAATAAATCTTTTCATAAATAATCGTAACCAAAATTAAAATGTATAATATATTGGTTTGTTTTTCATATTTAAATGCATTACACCTTTTAAAAGTGTAACAACGAATATTAAAGTATTACAATGTATTATAACTGTAGTTACAATGTTAGAATGCATTTTATATATATATATATATATAGAGGCTTACCATTAATTTTAATGTACAAAGGCTTAAAACACAAATATTAACACTGACATGCAATTTTTTTTTTTTTGCATTTTATTCATATGTATATAGTTATTTATCTATTTATTTTGTTGTTGTTTTGGTGTGTTTTAGTATGTTTTTCATTCTCTTGTGAACTGCCTCTGCTTCCTCTGCCGGTTCCCAAAACATGACCACCAGCATGAAACATGAAACACCAGCAATGTAAAGAAGGTCACACTGGGCTATATCAGTAAGAGTATCTGATGGCATCCTAGGGGTCCACTGCTCATCTCCTGCCTCCAGTTAAAGCGTGTTGATATGTGCTCTTCTAAAAGGGGGCTTGGGCCTTTCTATTGTACACTTTTCAAACCGCAAGACCTAATGCAGACTGACAGGCCAGTTAGCAGTCCAGACCTGTGCTATGAGCCAGACGTAAATAAGGACCACAATCAGACTCCAACAAAGACGGAGGAGTATAAAACCTGCCCACACACAAATAGCACTCAGAGAAAGTGAGCTCCTCATTGATTGTTTTGGTGAAGACAGTCATAAAAGAGCTGTGATACAGTACATTTAGGCCAACACAGCCATGACTATTTAAGTGGATGTTTCCCAAATACTATGTATGAGTCACCAGTGTATGTGTTTTTTTTTTTTTTAGAAAAAGAGAAAACAGAGAAAACAAAGGAAGTAAAATAGAAAAATGCAATGAAATGAAAATATTATACATTTTAGAGCTATTTAGGTTTGACACTGAAGAGTTACCATGTTATTTAAGGCAAATATAATACATCACGATAGCAATAACAATTTGCAGTTACAAGCTGCTTTAGAAAAATAAGCACATTGTTCATCTTACTCACTTACTTGTACTGATTAATGCTGTAATTACATTGGAGCATGTAAAATGTGGCATGCAGCTATTATTTGATTAAAACTATTGATTTCTACACTGCACATTACAAGAAAGGGATATATAGTCCAGTGGAGGCAGTACAATACAATACAACGTTATTAATCCCAGAGGTGCAATTCAGTTTCAGACACTGCATGGTAAAAGTAAGAGAAAGACTGATAATAAATAAATAAGCATCCTATCTATGAAATATACAGAGTTCATAAGATATAGAATAGGCTGCTTAATACAATGTGAAATTAGCCTATGCAATAATGTAAAGAGGAATAACAACCAAACCAGAATAGGGTATCAAATATGTGCAACTCAAAGGTTTTGTTCCTCTAATTATTGGTGGGGTGTTTAAAAAAAATAAAAGTTTTTTCTGCAGGTTCACCAGTTAATGGCGACTGTGATTGAATCATTTGATCAATTGTTCAGTGAAGTTAAAGCGAGTCATTGAATCATTCATTCCACCGATTTGTTCAAAAACTCTGATTCGTCTAGTATTCGAAGCAATTTAATGATTAATTAAATCGCTTTCTTCAAAAGAATCCTTCACCGAAACACAAGTACTGTGTGTTTGTCAGCAAAAACAAACTTAGCAGGTAATATTTAGTCTAAAATGTAAGTTACTCAAAATTAACCATGTTAATTAAAGAAAACCCTGGTGAAAAAAGCTGGTTAGAAGCTGGAATGCTGATTTATTCCAGCGTATGATCACCAGCAAAGGACCAACTTAGACCAGCTTCAAAACATACTGAACCATGCTGTTTTTTTCCACAGGGAAGGCCCAAATCGTCAATGTTTTGTGTTTTAGGTAGCCTATTAAGCTTAATTTTTAATCTAAAAACTAAGTAATGAGACCTGGCCATGATGCTGTTGTAGACTATATGTCGTTTATGAATGAATGACTACAAAATGTCAAACAATTCATAGCCTATTGTTATAAATAGCCTAATCAATGTTATGATAGCCTATTATAAACTTTAAAACGTGTGACATTTATGAGACATTCCGTTCTCATAAATTATTAGTCAACTTTTGCCAGTGACACTTATTCATTGTCTGTATATAATAGGTAGGCTAGACTACTAGATAAAATACACATATAATAATGCAATTTACATTTGAAGGTTTACATGTTTAAGTTTTGAACTAAGCATTTGTTACCAGCATTACAGAACCAGATAAAATACACATGTAACGCCAAACTATATTTAGATTCCGCTCCTGTGACAACTAGCCCCGCGCCACCTTAGTATCTGTAAATCTGTAATCTTGGAAAATTTTATTTTCCAAAGGGCGGCCCAATCGCGTTGGTGATGAATAGCATCATGTTTCCATTGGGTGGCGCTGATCGGGCTCTCGCAGATGGAGGGATGAGTCTCATCACATGGTCCATATGCCCGGAGAAAGTGAGCGATCATCGCAGCCTCTGCGCTCTCGAAACTCAATCAGAGTAGGCGGCACTTAACGCGCTCCACAGCAGATGAACTGAGTGCTCAAGAGCAGCCGTGATGCCCAGCCTGCAGCGGTGTGCGCCGGAGGAGAGCTGAGGAGTCATGCCGGAGAAGAGCGCACAGTAGAAGTCTCTCAGTGAGGATGGCAGGGATGCTGCGCGCCGCATCTCTCTCTCTGGCTCTGTGAAACGCGCGGTAAGCACGCTTCGTCTTCCCTCACTGACCGTGTCATCTGATGTTGAACTTTGAGCTGTTTTCTTTGGCGTTTGGAGACGTTTTTGCGCGTTCGCCTGGTTGGGGTGTTGAACAGAACTTTATGAGACTCGTATTGGCTCTGTCACTTTATATAACTATCGTTCTAGCCTAGTATAGCCTAAATATGCTGTTTGGTTTCAGACTCACAGACAATAGCAGTCTAAAACGCGATTAGGGCTGTGCTGAGATCTTTTTTCAGCAGACTGGAGATCACTGAATGGGTATTCTGAGCTCATATTGATGTTCTTATTGATTCTGTGTTTTCTTGAGAGGGGCGGTGAGGAGGAAGATACAGTATTGAGAGGAAATTAATAAGGTAAAGAGTGTGTTTTAAAGTGTGTCCTCAATGAGTGGAATTTTGCTTGTCTACTACCAAAAAAAAACTACCAAAAAGTACAATGGTACAACCTATTTTTCAGGATGCCATTGTCTATCAAACCAAGTATTATAGCAAAACCATAATTTGTTTGATATGCCGCATAATGCTTCCATGTTTTTGGGATGGGGCCGTTTTATTTGTACATAACACCAGGTTTTATGTACTCTAACCATTGTATTTTGAGTATGTGCCATTTACTACCAAAGTACTTATGGCAGTACCATGATTGTAATATTAATACTTCTTTCATTATAAATAATGCTATCCACTGTACATCCAAGAACACAAAAACCATTGCATTTTTGGTAGTGCTATCAAACCATTAATTACAATTAATGTCAACCAAAATAAGTTTTTGTGTATTTATTGTATTTATTCATTATCTATATATATTATATTTTACATAAACAACATCATTTTAATTAATATATACATGTATTTATATATACATAATAAATATACACAGTACACACTCATATTATGTAAACAAAAATTTTTATTTTGGATCACAATTAATTACTTGACTGCACTCATTTTTTTTGCGAGTTATGTATTTTGGGACATATTGGATGGTTATTTAGTATCTTGGTACTAATATGTAATAGTAGCATATTTATATCTGATGGCATCGCTGCACCAAAGTAGTGTTTTTGTAAGGCATATTATTTAATGTGGTTAATATTGTTCCGGTGTGTGTCATTTATTTTTTTGCACCTGTGATAAAGCAGCACCTTTCGTAGTGTCTGCAGTTTGGGAGCGCAATTAATGGTGTGATCTCTAAGTGTTAAGTTATTCCTCCTGGCCCAGCGGGATAGACTTTATTCAAGCAAGAAAGTGACTTAACACCGAGAGCTTATGCCCCCCAGTGCAGGCTGACCGAGAAACTGCGCGAGTCTGTCCGATACAGTGAATATGGATGAATGAAATCCTCTTACACTGCAGCTCAAACTCACTGTGTGTGAGTGTATGAGAGAGATATGCTCTCTACTGAGGGCTTAGTGACTGATGAACTGTCTTTTGCACCTTGTTGTGTCAGCTGTGTTGAGTCTAATGTCATCAGCAGAAAAAAAAATGGACATTTGATAATTATGTTGCAGGATTATAGATTAAAACATGCTTGTGTAAAGCACGCCCATTCAAATCTAATTTCGGCCACAGCTTGTTCAGGCCTTTTACTTTAAAATTTGTCATCATCCGTCCACCCTTATGTCACTCAAAAATAAAAAAATCACAAATATTTTCCTGTAGAACACAAAGAATTTATCTGAATCACTGACTTTCAAATTCAGCTGGGCAATATTTTTTTATTTATTAAATAATGATTCGTTGTGAAATACAACAACAATGACAAGTGTAGTTTGTATCAATATATAATAATATATGAATACTATTAAAAATGCTAATATATTTTTTGTATTTTATAAGATAATTTATTATTATTATTATTATTAATAATATTATTGTAGTTTTGTTATTTTGTGAAATACAGTATATAATAATGTCCAATATAATAATAATAATAATAATTACAACAGGCCTATGACTACTACTATTAAAAAAAATACTATCATTATTATTTTTGTATTTCACAAGACATTGGAATATCATTAATAAAGTAAATTAATAATCATTATAATCATAATCAAAATTAATCATTATTGTTGTTTGTACTGTTGTCTTGGGAAATACAAATATTTAATTAATAATATTATTAACTATAATTTGTTTGTATTTTTGTTTTATATATATATATTTATTGCTGTTTGTATTGTTGTCTTGTGATTGTGAAATAATAATACTTCTAATAATAACAACAATAATTATTATTATTATTATGTTAAGTCATTAGATCAAGTGCTCTCAAATCATATACTACATGCTAGTATTAAAAAACTAGTAGGTTGTTTAAAAAAATTATTTGATCATATTTTTGCCACACATAGGACATCACGTGGACTAGGACTGCCTCCAAAAAAACAAAGAAAGAAAGAAAGAAAGAAATTACTCTGATATTACTTTTACCGTCTTACTGTACTTACATCTACAAAAATGACAAAAATGGCATGACCTTTTAAGGGCGACCAGCAGCTCTCTTCTGTTTTGCTGCTTGACTCTTATATATTAAACATGCCACATCCTAACAGACAGGCTACAGTGACTGCATTTTTAACCACATGACCAGAGTCTGTGTTGTGTGACGTGACAGACGGTCATGCTGTCACAGCAGGATGCAGAAACCGGCTCACTGTGGGTTCAGTTAAGTGTTTGAAAGGTGAACGAACGGGTCAGTTTGTACGCAATATATGCAATTGCTGTAGACACTCTCCCACATGTGCAGCGCACAGACAGGGTTTAATATGCACGCCGTGCACTCCTGCCATCGTTGATGTCAAAGTAGATTCAGGATCAAGTAACACTCGTATACGCTTCTGTATCTTAAGACAGACATGAGCTGAGAGAGAGAGGGAGAGAGGAAGGGAAAAATGAATAGTCCCTATGGATTAGAGTGGAATATGTGTGACGGAGGGTGGAGGGAGGGTTTAGGGCACTAGACACACTTACTGTATGAAAATCTCTTAATAATTAACACTACACAGGGCACGAGGATAGAGGAAGGGTACAAACGGATGGAAAACCACTGTGTACGTGACAATTACGCAGAGTGGTCAACATGACTAGAACGAATGAATTCTACTGAAAAGTGTTGGGGGATCTCCCAAAATGAATGAAACATGAAGCTCTTTTTAAAGGCTCTTCAGTGTGTGACCTTAAAGGGATGGTACACCAAAATGGAAACATCATGTTGTTCTAAAGTTGTGTGACCAACATTATTCCGTGAAGCATAAAAAATACATTTTGAGATGTATATATATATATAATTATTTGTGTTAGAAAGCAAGCCACTAAGGTTTGTTATGACATCAAGTGGTATTTTTTATTTGTTAAACTACTTCCTGAAATAACTCTTTTATTCTTCTGGGTTATTGAATGGACGACACTGTTGAGTTTGCAGTGCATTGTACCATGAAGGACTTTCAGCATCCACAATACAAAAGGCTCCTTGTAGTATAAAAACTCTTGATTTTACAGGCTCTTCAGATGCACACTCTAAAAAAATAACTGTACAATTATTTCACTTGTATGCAGTGCTAAAAAATGCTCTGGAGCTGTTTTGGGACATACAATGATATATACATATATATACCAATTGCTTTTCTTTATTTGGTTAAATGTTTTATTCTTTATTACTTATTTATTTGTTTTGCACTGATAAGGGACAACATAAACTACGAAAACATATTGTATTACATAAACAGTCTATACATAGAAAAACATTATTTAATTAAATTAAAAATTAATTAAAAATTATAAAAACATCATTAGCAGCTATTATAGCTCATAATCTGGGCATCCAAACAGTCAGTTTATTTAAACATTGTCTTGATATATTTCTCCAAGTCTCCTGAAGGATTGGTTGGACACTTCTTATGGACATCACGGCCCAGTTCCTCCCACAGCAGCTAAACTTTGACATGCATATGTTGCCATTATTATGTAACCAAAATAAAATTTTTTATATGATAATGTCAAGTTTTACTTTAATGCACAGTATTTGCAACCGACCATATTTACTTCCTTCAGGCTCGCTTCTGGTCTTATTTATTCATGTCTTTAAAAAAAAAAGAAACATAGAAGTTATTTGGCAGTAAAATGCTACTTTACTCTTGTGTTTTTTAAAAAGCAGGTTTCAGATCTAAAATCCCATCTCACAAGCGAAAGAAACCCTTACGTGGTGCCATTAAGAATCCATTTTTCATAAGAGTCTATTGGTTTCTGGGTTTTTAGAGCACCAGTACACAGATGGCTTTCTTTTGGAAACTTTTGAAAAAGTTCTCCTGTGGTATCAGGCTGAAAAGCCCTTCTGGTCCTAAAGGAACCCTTATTGTAAAGAGCGCCAAAGTGTTGTTCTTCACAGCTGAACAAGAGCGACCTGCACGCGTTTGGTTCACTGACATCATCTTCTGTCTGCGGGTTGGAGAGGCGGTGACCCGAGGAACAGCATCGAGGATGACAGAAAGTGAGATTCATGTTGCTATTCCTCTCATCCAGGCAGACAGGAACCCCCCTCGCTCTCGATTTCTCATCACTGGCTATCATATGCTCAGGAAATAGGAGTGGGCTGCACCAAACTCAATAGGCATTTAAGCACTTAGGAGTATTTCGGGGCCTGTTGTGATACGCATTAGACTAACAGGCTTCATCCATAACACTACACAGTATTGATTCATTTCCTCAGGGCGAAGGGCATAATAGCTTTTATCTATTTTCACTCCTTATCACCCTTGTTGCCTAATCACTTTGACTGTTTGCTGCCATTAAAGTGCTCAAAATGCCAACACCATCATCTCAGAAGGGTAGAAAAACTCTGTCAGTAAAGGCATAAAGCATTTGTGCTGTCATTGATGTATTAGTGACATGGATTCATTTCACTTTATTATAAGTGTCAGATCCTACTTCTGAATCAGATGTCTGTTGTTGTGATGCTTCGTAAGATGACTATTAACCAGGAAAGAGGAAACGGTGGTCTTGTGTAGAGACAGACAGGACACTGGGTTTTCCCCGTCCAACTGAAGGAACTTTTGTAAGTAGTCGCAGCTAATGCGTATTGACCTATTTTTTTCTGAGGATGGTCTGAGATCAGCTTTCCATGTCCTCTTTTGGCCCACGCTGAGTCCTGGTTTCTGTAGCTCAGTATGGTTGTGCGCAACAGGAAAAGTGCAGCATGCCTGTGAGCTGCAGAGCATCCGCCTAGAAAACACAGCCGCAGATCTGAAAGCGAGGGTGAAGTAAAAGAGAGGAAGAGATTTTGGTGGTTGTGGAAGATAGTTGACTCGGCCTCCCTGTTGAAAAAACCAGCATATGCTGGGTAGGTATGTTTATGCTGGTCCTTTTGCTGGTTTATGCTGGTCATGTGCTGTCAAAGGACCAGCATAATACCAGCATCCAAGCATCAAAACATATCTAACCAGCATATGCTGTTATTTTCAGCAGGGATATAGCTTGTTCTGAACTGGTTTTTCTTTTGGGTCGAGATACTTCAAGTGGCGAACCCAAACAACCAAAATTGTTCAGAGCACAAAGTATAAACCAAAATGGCAGAAATAGCATTAGCAACCGGTTAGACTCGAACACATGAAATGAACTTTATGAACTCAAATGGCATACTGGTACAACTGACTCACTTCCATAGACAGAATTGAGAGGAAAACTAATAATAGGTTCATATTTTGTTTTTGGGAATCCCCAACAATAGGTTGACTTGCATGCAAGGTCAGAATACACTTTTACTGACTTATAATATGAATTTATTTTTACCTTGCTTGCTCAATGACTCCCAAATGCTTCACTCATTGATTAATTTTTTCTAAACCCCTCCTTTATGTGATGCGAATCCGCGTTGAATGGTCAGTTGGTCTCATTTTCATCTCAATATGTCTGTAATGCCTGTTTGTGAGCTCAGTGCTACTTTGTTTACTGCGTTACCAGAGAAAAAAAAATGTAACAAGTGGCAGGAAATATGCTAATGTTTCATGTTGATGTCAACATCAAACGGCTTGTTATTTGTTTTAAAAATGACTCGTTTTAATGATTCAGAGTTGACTCTTTCTTTCAAGAGACTGTAACAGTAGATGGCGATATCACTTTGTAAAGAAACATGACGCACCTCCACACATAGCCCTAGACTCAACACTTAGACTCAATAATGCATACGATGTCACAGGTTTTCACAATGTTATTTACAAATGTATGTTTTTGTAGTTTACATGGATAATAGTATCGTATCGTACAAAAACTTTAATTGTTTTCAAAAGTCTGTGTTTTCAGGCCCCCAAAATGCTGTTGTCACGCAAAATGCATAAAGCAATGTTTTGGTTTTAGTGGGAAACAGTGTCGTGTTCGTATGTATATATGAGTTGGGAAGCATTCAAGTTAGTTTGGCCGAAGCAAGATGTACCTTTTCTACATAAAATGTAAAATTTTCATTGTAGTACTGTAATTGATTTGTTTTTCAGTTTTTACCTTTTTTGGGTCCAATACGCACCTATCGATTATTGTTTTTTGTAAAAAAAAAAAAAAGACAATATGATGAATAAGAATGCGCATTGGGTGAGTTTATTCAGTTTTGAAGGGACTGTAAATTGAATCGTTAAATATGGTTTTAATTCATCAAAAAACGAATTTTAACAAATTTATCCTTTAACAGTGATCCCTAAACGTATGTCCCACAATGCATTGCTCCTCAGCTATAGGCACCAACTGAGAAACTGAGATATTTACCAGATCAGCTTGATAATTTTAGCATTTAAGCAGTATGTTACTAATATAAGATCTTCCACTCACCGCTGCGTTCATAAACAACAGGATGTATGACTTAAAAACAGGCTATGAATAAATCAAGTGTCTGGTTTCTGTTTTGTAACACAGTTGAATGGAATCGTGGATACAGAGATCAAGACATTGCAATGTTTATTTATAGTTTATTTACAATCACAATCTCAATGCCGTCGTCTTGGCAAACGGCAACAGCATCCTTATCAAAACAACACCTACATGTTGTAGCGAGTCGCAACAGTCTGCAGTTTGCCAGGAGGTGAAAGAGTGAGACAGAGTGCGGTAGGAAATCAGTTGTGGTAGTTCAAAGAATCTGTGGTCTTGTGTATGAAGAAACACACACTGACATGCAGCAACACACACGCACACACACCCTTGCTATGCTGTCCTCTTTTACCCGTGTGTCATGTGAAGCAATGGCAGACACCAGTGCAAGTCTATTTTTAGCAAGTGCCTGCAAGATGCAAGCACATATGTTAAAATGCCGCTCAGTGGAATAGCAATGATAGATATCGTTGCATCTTGTTGCATTATCATAAACCAGACATGAATGTAACATATGGGGCAGAGTTTTGAACAGCAGTAGGAATGTTTTGTATGCGTCTGTTTTTGTGCACTTGCATAATGTGCAGACTGGGTTTGATTTAGCTATGCTGCTAGCGTGTGATGCTTTTTCATGAATGCTGTATAAATTGGTGTCCTGTTCCTTTTCTAATAAGCATTGGGCTTTTTGTTGGTGTAGTAGCTTTGGATATAGTAGGCACAACGCTGTCTAACACAAAGTATGCTTGCTTGTACTGTATTAAAAATGTTCAATTTCAGTATTATTGTAAAATGGTGCCAGAATTCTTGAACGGTATCAGTCAAATAAAATAAATGCCAAAGTTGTATTGATGTGCAGTGTGGTGCTATTTATAATATTGCTTATATACTGTACTGAAAAAATTATGTAAGACTTTGAAACAATTTTCAATCAGATATTGCTAGTAAATTTGACAAATAATAACAATTAAAAAGGCAAGCATTAAACTTGTTAAAAGTTGTTTTATTTAGCTGTTAAAAATGATTAAAATTGTATTTATTAATATTAGCTTTTATGTTTTTTTTTAATATTTGCAGTTAATTAATATGCCTTGACATATTCATTAGTTTAAAAGTATAGTGTATAATCTATTCATAAATTAATTTTAACTGTATTTATTTCAGTTCGTTCCCAAGACAATATTTGAATTGTTTTAATTTATGTTTTCAGTCATTTATTTTTTTTTATATTTCATTCCAGTTTTAGTTTTAGTTAACAATAACTACACTGATATTCAAGGCACTATAGTAAAAATTAAAAACTAACAAACTAAAAAACTAAATAAATAAATGCTAAATAAATATTAGTTCATTATAGGTACCTACATGACCAACATTTTCTATACAGCTCTTATCTCATAATTTCCCACCATTACCAAAAAAAAACCCGTAAGCCAAATCATCTTGGTAGGAAGATTTTTTTATTGCATTGTTGACTGCAACTTTATCTAGTCCCTTCTAAATGACATCTTAAAGGGTTAGGTCACCAAAAAATCTATTCTGTCATTAACTACTCACCCTAATGTCATTCCAAACCCATAAGACCTTTGTTCATCTTCAGACCACAAATAACATAATTTACTCTTCTACTGCGGCGTACGTCTTCCTCCATGCTCAACGCACCTTATACACAAGCTTTAATGTATTTGACGTAATCAGCCTTGTTTACATCAAGGTGCAAGTTGATCCACTGATGTCACATGGACTGTTTAAACGATGTATACACTAAGTTTCTGGATCTGAGATTGTGTCAGTTGTATTGCTGTCTATGGAGGGTCTGATGGCTCTCTGATATCATCAAAAATATCTTCATTTCTGTTCTGAAGATGAATGAAGGTCTTATGGGTTTGACAGAATTTTCATTTTTGGGTGAACTAACCCTTTAACCAGCTAAACTGGTTACCAATACTTTTATTAGTGCAATATTATTGCTAGAGAATGACAGAATCACAAAAAAACCCATAACATAAACCATCAAACTCTATGCCAAGTTTTATAAAAGATAAAACTAACAAGTTCCTAAAATATTTAGCATGACCACCTGTGGTTGACCGTCTCAGCACCTTTTTTTTTGTCATATTTTACATGCACCCTACTCCTGGAATAAGCCTAATGTAGGTATTAGACTCTCAAAAAAAGCTCTATTCTTCTCCGGTACAGCAGGTGAGGCTTGTGCTGGGGTGATTGGAGGATGAGAGCGCTCTATTTCTGGAGTTTTCTTTGTTGAATTAATTTTGCTTATTTATGCATGCACCTCCACATGAAAGCATCCCGCGGTCCCTGGTGGAACTGATGAGTTGTGGAATGAGAGGAGTTTTAGCTCTTTCTTTCTCGCTCACTCTCTCTGTCTGATTCACTTCTCTCACGTCTTCTACTCTTTCTACCCATTTTTACTTTCTCTCATTCGGTGCAGGCGAATGGAAAGGTCACTAAAGTGTTTATTCCCAGGGCGATTGCGCTTTATTGAATGTGACGAATAGATTGGTGTCGTATCGATTCCTCTGATCAATAGGTAGAGTGTTCGGAGAACTACAGAGGACTCTAATGAGATTGTTAGTTACCCAATTAGCAGCAAAAAAAACCACATCTTATGAATTATGCAGGCTGTTATGCTCGGCTGCCATATCAAAAATAAACTAAACACATTATTATCAACCTGATTAGCGGCGAGCAAGGTCAATGAATGCCTTTATTATCGAACGCGCCTTGTCTCATTTTTAGCACTTTTTGAGCTAAACAATAAAGTCTGTCCAGTGAATGACTTGACAGGAAGGAAATGGTATATCAAAATTGCTTTTATTTGAAGTAGACCTGGTTTTTAATATATAAAAGCACTCGATTAGTGAATAAGAGGAGGTTGTGCAACTGTTTAGTGAGAAAAGAGGTTACGGAAAGATGGATGAACAGATGGGCGTTTGGTCAGATTCGACTGGGACTACATTTTTCATAACTCTGTCAGGCGTAAACCTGCTCCGGCTTTCAGGCTGCATAAAATCAATGAGTGCACCATTAACTTACGATTGAACCGGTTCACTCCACCACTGCCCCCCCATAGTTCATGACCACATCTGAACACCTCAGTCTGCTGTGAAAGAGACAAACAGATCCAGAGAGCTTTAGAAATGTCTTACATTATCACTATAAATATTCTGCTTGCCTACTGGTCAGCGCTGAACTGCTATGAAACTGAATCATTTCTGTTTTGAAATCCCACTTTACACTGAAAATAGATCTTCTGGGCTATTTACAGCTTCAGCGCCTTAAATATAAACTTCAATGTAAAGCATTTTTCAGATTGCTCGCTTTCTTAAAGGAATACTCCACGTTGATTTTAACTTGAGCTCAGTCGACAGCACTTGTGACATGATGCTGACTGAAGTTTTGACTCGTCTCTCTTTTTCTTTAAAAACATTTAAAAAATCTTTGAATTAGAAGAAGTGGAAGTAAATGGTGGCTGTCTGTAAATGATAAAATGTTCACTTTGTTTAGAACTAGTGTAGTTTTAATGTTTGAAGAAAATGCTTACTAACCTGTTCTGTGTAAAGTTGTATCAAACTTTGTTAAAGCAATAAAATAATATTCTAAAACAATGATAAAAATGAAAAAGAGAAGAGAAGTTCAATTCCAGTTTTAAAAGCGTCAAAGTATAAACTTTACATTGTTTTTAATGCAAAATAATTCATGTTAAAACACCAGACAGCAAACTGATTTATTCAGTTTTTAAAATGATGTTTTAAACTTTTTTTTAAAAAGGTTTTGTTATTTCAAATTCAAATTTTATTTGTCACATACACAATCATACAGAGTATAATATGCATGATTTTGTGCGACCATCTTATGTATATGTCGGTATACTTCTAAGAATACTTTTTACTTAAAAACAAAAGTACTCTTTATTTAAAAAGTTTTTTAAAATACAAATTATCAGTGAGAAATATAAATAATTAAAACACACTCAAACACATTTTTTTTTAATAATAAAAAAAAACTATAGAATGTTATTTAATGTCTACAATATATTTCTATATTAATATATATTAAAACTTTATATTTATAGATGAATTTTTATATATATTTACAAAATAAAAAAATAAATATGTATATTATATATAATATACATATTTTTTTAATGTATTATATATGTAATATACATATTCATTTTTTTATTTTGTAAATATATATAAAAATAAATTGAATAACATATATATTATATATATTATACATTTAAATGTATACTTTAAATTCAATTAAAACAATAAAATATATGTAAAAATTATTTTTTATATTTATATTATACATAGTATATATATATATATAGTATATATATATTATATATTATATAAATTGAAATGTGTTTATATATATATAATAAAATATATTAATAAAATGATTTATATAAATAAATATAAATCATATATAGATAAATAATATATAGATAAATAATTTATTTTTATTATATATATATATATATATATATATATATTCACTTTTTTTTCATAATTTTTTTACAAAATGTCAAAAATAAATCTGCATGTTATAAGAAATATATTATATTATATTATCATCTTAACTATGTTATCTACAACAATTGTCCTCTTTTACTTCTATTGTAAGAACTTAACTTCATTTATCGTTACTATATAAACTTATAATTCATATATTGTACATTATTCATTTAATATTTTTCATACCCATTGTGTCAAATGCTGTCAACTGAACATAACTTTTAATTAAACCCTATATACTCCTTTAATACAAATAACCTTTGAAATAATGCACTTCCAGTGTTAGTCTATGGGTTTGGGGTTCAGAAGCAGAAATGTGAATCCTCAGGCTCTTATATGAATCAGTTAATAATGAAGTGTTATTAGAGCTGTAAAGTTGTCTAAATCATCTTTTCCTACTTTAAGAAACTTTTGGGTAGACATATGCATAAACATGAGGTTGAAAACCACCCGAAATGTGCTTTTAAGAACAAGTCTTTATTCTAAAAATCAAGATCTTGAGGCTTGAGGTCTGATGGATTTTTAGTGGGGATTATTAAAGAAGCTCCCTTTGTCTTTTTGCTGCATACTGTACACTTCAAACGTCTCACACGGCTGTTATATATTATTCATGTGAGAATTATGTAACGGTGCCTACGTTGTGAAATGTCATAGAAGATTCAGAGGAGTTTGTTAGGCATCAGGTTCGTGGATCTGATGGTGGATGGAAAAGACAGTTACACTTTATACTGCCATAGACAATCAAGCGTCACTCTGCTTTGTTCTCCCGCTGGAGAGCGAGTGTGTTTTATGCGTTTGATCACGATGTGTCCCGCTTGCAGTTGTGTGTGGGTGTGGGTTCGTGTGCTGATGTGGAGGCAGGGCGGAGGTTGCCTGCACCTTTGCAGAAGAAGGTGGAAAGTGGGTGAGTCATCCAAAATTAAACCACAAAAGCAAGAGCAGTTTGTGTGCTCTGGGACTGCACACACACTCACACACCTGATAGTGCAGGTTAATTAATGATTAACCTGCCATTTCATGCAATAATGAAATACCGTTTACCTAAATGAAGAAATTCATAATAATGAAGCAGGTCAGAAGACTGTACAGCTGAACCCTCATCGTTATAATAAACAGTGGAAAATCGATCGATACTTGGTTATTTGTATTTTGATTTTATTCTAAAGCAGTATCTTTTAAACTAAATTACAGCAGTTCATCATTCAGAACGCTTTGGAAAAATTATTTTCTCCAGTAAGAAACTGAAAGTTTTTAAGAAATGTATAAATAGGCTATTGTTGTACATATATATACATAAACATGCCAAATACAAAACATTATAGCATTAAATATGCAGCAATATCAATTATTTATTATATTTTTGATAATATTTTTTTTGTATAAAAGATTATGTATTTAATATTACACAAATCATATATATATATATATATATATATATAGTGTATATATTTATACATATATAGGTGCAAATATACACACAATAATATTTTAATAATTTTATGGAAATAAGATATATAATAAAAATATATATATATATATATGACAAGTTTATTTGCAAAAATAAAAGATAATTAAAAAATTCACAATTTCAAAAATTATGTTGTTAATTGTTATCATGTTTTATTGTGTTTTATTATGTTAGTTAGCTGTGTTTTAAAATTATTTGCTAACCCAATTAAAATAACCTGTAGTTTGATTGAGATTAATTGATATGCATAATGAAAAAATATGATTTTTGAAAATTGTAAAAACAAAAAAAGTTACCTTTTTTTCCCAAATGAACTCTTTATATATGAATATACAAATATATATACACAAGTATATGTGTATATATTTTATTTATTTAATTTATTTTGTGTTTTTTTTTTATACATTTAAAAATATTATTTTAATATGTAAAATTATTATTTTATTTTTAAAAAATATTATATTTATTATTATATTAATTATATTACATAAAACTCTAACGATTCTTTATTTGAAACCTTTCCTGTGTAGGAACTGTTTTGGTCAGTAAGTAGGATTTTTAATCAACTCTTTGAGAATGGCATGACTCGGTTACCATCGTGATGTCTTGTTCATCACAGGACGTCCTATCGTCTGTCATATCTCAGAACTGTGATTAGAGAGAGAAAAGGCGGTCAGCTTCTGAGGTGACCCCGTCAGAGTCACAGCCGCTGCTGTGTGTTCGGGGCCGCTGGAGTCAGTCTGCTCACTGATCAAGAGACGAGTTGTCCCGTGGAAAAGAGCTGGGTGTGTTTCTCCATCCGAAATACAGGCCATGGAGACAGAACGAGAGATGAAATGAGTAAAAGAGCATGCGATCGGCGTGTATGACTGTTTTATCACTCAAATTGCTTTCTGACGTGTGAGCGGTCCTCAGGGAAATATAGGGGCGCAGAATCAGTGTTTGAAGGGGAGCGGACACTGAGCGGCTGATGGATTGGCTTGAGATGTGTCTCACTGACTCTTTTGGTTTTTTTTTTCTAAAGGGGGATGTGCGTGAAGGCGGGGTGGGCCACTAACGTTTATAAAGCAATATGAGTTTGTGAAACCCCAGAGGTGTTGTCAGGCTGTGAAAAATGTCGTTAAGTCGCAAGCGCACAAGTAAGCACACTAACATGTCTCTCAGGCTAAAGGATTGCTTTACCCACAACTTTTGTCTTGCTTTTACGTTTTTCCAAACCCATGTGACTTCTGTGCATCTTTGAAACACAAATTAAGATATTTTCAATTAAACATCTCTTCATTAAAAGTCAGTTTCACCAAATCTTTGATGCTTCTTTAACTTTATAAAGATGTCTCAAAGGTAGTCTGCATGAATCAAGAGGTTTAGTCCCAAGTCTTCTGCAGAGGCCTTACTTTATATGACGGACAGATTTAATTTAGCATTTTATTCACAAATAAATATTGATCGGTGCACGCACATCATATATGGGAAACACACTCAGGAAAAAAGGTACAAAAGCTGTTACTTTTTTTAAGTAACTTACTGGTAAATGGTATAACTTTAACCCCTGGTTCACAGACAAGGCTTAAGCCTAGTCCTAGACTAAAATGTAAATCTGAGCTGTTTTAAATGAAAGGAACTTGCACTGACTGATCTTAAAACACGTCAGTGCTTTTGTTTTGTCTTAAGATGACACCAGTGTTGCTTTTTTCTAAGGCACATTTTTTAAAAATACTTAAATGTCCTTAAGAGTTAAGATTAGTCTTAAAAGTTAGTCAGCTAAATTTTTCTGTAAAACCGGTCAGTTTGATTTTAATTCAGTTACATAAAAATGTAGATTAGTCTAAATTGAATCCAAAAAATGTTACGGATTACTCTTGGTTAACTGCTAGTTGGTCAGACTAGCTCTTAAGACACTGTCTTAACATGAAGGCTAAGTTTATGCAACTGACCCCAGGCCTAAAAGTGCTTATTAGTACGTAATTGGTATATAGAAGTACCTTTTGTAAAGGTACTGCCCCAGTAACAGCTTTTATACTTTTTGTGAAATTTCACGGAAGTTCAAACATGTGACATTTAAAGGTTTTTAAAGGTGAGCAAATGATTCGTTTTTTCTGATGAACTATCCCATGAATGATTCTCTAATGGGAAATTCTGGTTTGTTCCTAAAACGTTCATGTGATTTCAGATGACCTCAAGCAGTTTTTCACATTTTATAGTGATTTTGAAACCTTTTTGAAGCTTGAAAGCTTCAGTTATTAGCTGTGTCTCAAATTATTCACTTGGTCATAATGTGTGCGAATTAGGCTATATATGGTTATTATAAACAGGGTCTGTAGCCCCTCCACCTTCAAGACGTAATTAAAGCAGTGAAAGTGCATGAAGTGTCCAGTTTTCCAGTTATTTAAAGAGATAGTTCACCCAAAAAAATAAAAATTTGATGTTTATCTGCTTACTCCCAGGGCATTTAAGAGGTGACTTTGTTTCTTCAGTAGAACACAAACTAAGATGTTTAACTCAAACAACTGCACTCTGTCAGTCATATAATGGAAATCAATGGTTACCAAATGTTCCAAAGCTTTGAGAATCAAAGAGACGAAACCAAATTAAACCGTATGGCTTATGACGATACATTGACAAACAATCTGTCTGTGCAAAAAACTAAACAGTATTTATATATATTTTTTCCTCTTATATACCACAATCCATCCTCAGCTCATTTACAACATCCAGACCTCTGGCACAAAGACGCAGATCCTTACGTATCGCTGCACATAGAAACAGTCATTAATGAGGCATCTATGTATAGTGCCTCTATGTGCCAGCTTCATGCACCAGATACTGTAAATATACAGTTTTTTGCATGTCTTAACTCTACCAGCCTTTGGGTTTAACTTGGATTTGTCTGTGTATGATTATTTTTTGTTTTTTGACTCAGAGCTTTGTAACATTTGGTACATCTCCTACTACAGAAACAAAGTCACCTACATCTTGGATGCCCTGGAGGTCAGCGCATAAGCATTACATTACATTTTTGGGTGAACTATCCCTTTAAGTGCATCATCTGAGAATTTAAAGAGCACTTTTTGGAAAGTTCAGTGTGAACAAACTACTTATACTATTTACAGTATACTACAAAACATCAGAAAATAGCACACAAGTTTGTGATTTGGGATGCACTTAATGTATTTGCTTAAAAAGAAAGTCTGATCCAGTTCTTTGAAATACACAAAAGTGAACAGACTCCTGCTTTAGACTGGCATCTACCACTTTTGGGTTGTGAAATAGGATGGATGGATAGAGAGATGAGGGTGGAGAAGGACGGTGGTTTAGGATCTGGGTTGCGTGTCTAACCTCGAGAAGGACCAATCCAGCAGCAGGAAAATGATCGCAACAGTTTTTATCACCTCTATTCTCTTGAGTAACGCAACCCAATCATAGGTTTTCTAGGACATCCGTCTCACAAGTCTCTCTGGATAAAAGAGCCTTTCTCTTGAAAAAGGTATTTGCTAAATATTAAATACTACCACTGTCGCAACTTGACAAACTGCAACTGTTCACATTTTTTATGTCAAGTTAATGTAAAAATGAAATTTGTTATTATTCTAAAATCACAATCTTGGATCACTACATTTATGTATTTTAAGAAATTTATAGTTTTGTTCAAAAAAGATACATTAAGTTGATCTAAAGTGACAGTAAAGACATTCAAAATGTTGCAAAACATTAATATTTCAAATGAATGCTATTCTTTTACATTTTATATTCATCAAAAAATGGCTATTTCCACAAAATAGGAAGCAGCACAACTGCTTTCAGCATTGATGTAAATAATAAACATTTCCTGAGCAGCTAATTAGCATATTAAATTGTTTTCATGTGACACTGAAGACTGGAGCAATTATACTGAAAATACAGCTTTGATCACAGGAATCTTAAAATACATTCAAACAGTTATTTCAAGCGCTGTCAACTGATCAATCTGGCATCCAATTGCATCCAAAATTAAAGTTTACATAGTATATGTGTGTGTTTTGTGTATATTCATGTACAGTGGGTACGGAGAGTATTCAGACCCCCCTTAAATTTTTCACTTTTTGTTATGTTGCAGCCATTCGCTTAAATCATTTAAGTTAATTTTTCTCTCATTAATGTCCACACAGCACCCCATATTGACAGAAAAACATTTTTTACATTTTTTATTTATTAAAAAAGAAAAACTGAAAAATCACATGGTCCTAGATATTCAGACCATTTGCTCAGTATTTAGTAGAAGCACCCTTTTGATTGAATACAGCCATCAGTCTTTTTGGGAAAGATGCAACAAGTTTTTCACACCTGGATTTGGGGATCCTGCTGTGACACTCATATATTTAACTCAGGTGCTGTCCATTTCTTCTGATCATCCTTGAGATGGTTCTACAGCTTCATTTGAGTCCAGCTGTGTTTGATTATACT
>JAUMHI010000069.1:4390431-4401573 GCA_032359435.1 Enteromius unitaeniatus
TTCACGCAAATCATTCATGATCCAGCCTCACCTACAGAAGCAGTGAGTATAATGTCTTTTAATGAATCTTTGCAAATACGCTGTGAGAGAGTCCGGAAAAGAGGGGCAGAGTCAGCAGAGCTTGTGAAGATTTAAAGGGGAAGTACACAGAACAGAGTGATTTGTAAAGAGCTGTAAAATTAACGTTTTTTACACTATCTTTGAGAAATTTTAAAGCCATCTATATTACAAACTTTCCATTAAGATCCTAAAGAATCATATTAGTTTGTGGAAAATTGACTTTGTATGACCCCTTTAATAAACATAAGGAACATCTTTGAAAACCATTAAATATCTAACTGACCCCAAATGTTTGAACGGTTGTGTGTATTAAATATTAATGAAGTTTACATAAACATTAGGGTACATACATGAAAAAGCATTCAGCTCAATGGCAGCTGCTCAGGTATTGTGTGATAGCTTCTATTAAAGGATGTGACTAATGTTGTTGCTAATTGTTGTAATGTTTTTGAGTTAGCCACCTAATTACTATGGAGCCACAGGAAAATTATGTTATAACAATGCTGATTTTTTAATGGCAAGTTTATGCTAATGCTTGCTACTGTACAGTGGAAGTGTGGCAATGCTGAGAATATAGCACATGATTGCTTTTTGTCATGAATTATAATGTTCTGATTCTAAACCTGTGTTAGCATGTTTCTAAGCTCTAATAAGATATGAGTCACACTCACAATAGTACTGTATGTTGGGGCAAAATGGTACATTGTTTACTTGTCAATGTTGAATGAATTATATATTAAAATTGACATTTTGTTGTCTTGAACTTGCTATAATGCTTTGAATGTACAGCATACATGAAGTTCTGCTTCAGACTTTGGCCAAAATGAGGGATATTAAAAATTATTTCCTATGAGGCCTTAAAATGCACTTTAGTTTACAGTTTAAAACAAATCTTTTGTTTTGTTATAATACAGTAGGTACATTGTTGTACACATCTGCATTCATCCTTTCTTTTGAAAGACACATTAAAAGAAATATAGTTTCCCCAGTTCACAGACAAGGCTTAAGCTAGTCCCAGACTAAATTGCATGTTTGAGCTGTCTCAGATGAAAATATCTTAAAACATGTCAGTGTCATTGTTCTGTGTTAAGATGCACACCTGTAATATTTTGTAATAAGGCATTTTTGAAAAAGTTGCTTAAAAATCTTACTTAAACTAATGCCTAGTCCTGGCTTAAGCTAAAAAAAACGGGAAACCGGGCCTCAATGAAATAAAAAGCATTAAATAGTTGAAGTGTAACAGTAAATGCGTTTATAATGTTACAAAAACATTTAGTTTTTTTTAAATAAATGCTGATTTGACTTTCTATTTGTCAAAGAATGAAAAACTGTATTATGCTTTCCACAAATAAATAGTTTTTAACATTGATAATGTCAGGTGTTGTATAGGCAAATAGATGAAGCAGTGGCTTGCAGTTAACTTAAACCTCCTTTTAATCAGGCAGATGAAGACACAAGTGCACACACGTCAAAGTAACATTAATAACCGACAAAAAATTTTAAACATGAGGACATTAGGGAGAAATCAGGACAGGTGAGGAACACAGGTGGATCGGGTAACTAATTAACTAAACAAGAACAGGAACATGGCCAAATTAGGAAACACAGAAATAACAAAACGAAACCAAAACTAAGCTAGTGACATATAACAAAGACATGGGCATGACAGATAATATTGATAAATACGTCCTGAGTTGCAAATTAGCATATTAGTATGATTTCTGAAGGATCATGTGACACCGAAGACTGATGAGTAATGATGATGAATATTCAGCTTTGATCACAGAAATAAATAACATTAAGATAGAAAACAGATATTTGAAAGTGTAATAATATATGATAACATTACTCTATTTACAGTATTTGTGATTTGTTGAGCATAAATTTTACATAATATATACTCTTATAAAAATAATGCAAATCATTATATATATATATATATATATATATACACACACAGTATATATAGCAGTACACACACACACATACACACACACACACACATATATATATATATATGCCAAAATAAAAGTATATAATTTATATGTACTGTATAATTTTTATAATTATAATTTATATGAGTGTATACAGTGTATATTAATCAGGTATAAATAAATACAAACACATGCATGTATATAGAACACAGAACACATACATTTATTATATCAGCAAATACTTTTATTTTGAATGTAAATATGTATGATTAATTGTTTGACAGCACTAATATTTGTATTCGAAAAATGTTTTATATCTCATTCATCCTCTTGTCTGCTTCGTTTTGTACTGAATCACACTTGCTGTTATCAAAATAACGAGATCTTAATTTTAGCATCACCCACAGGTTTAAAAATAATATTGGCCAGATCCAAATGTGTATGCGATATCACAACACTGCTATTTTTTCTGATGACGGTAACACAGCTTACATGAATACAATCGACTGTTTACACATGGACTGAGACAAACTCATCACATTCAGTTTGTGAATTCCTGGCCACAATTAGGTAAAATCGTAGCAGGTCTGTAATCCTGAGTTGAAAGAAGCTTCCATGGGCCATTAGAGGATGATGGGAGGTCAGGTTTGAGCAGGAAAGGAACTCATCTACCTAGAAATGTGATTACAATGATGCAGCGCTGAGCGTAGGCATATATTGGTATGATGGGATTTCGACCGCGTTCACCGTAAAGGACTAGGCTGGCTGCACGCAATGGCAGTGTTTACTTTATTTAGCAGTGTGCTTCAATAGCAATGTACATTTACAGTAATGGAGACTTTTGTCATCTAGAAACATTGCAGTTGATTTCCATTTAAATAGGGTCGTCGACCTATTTTTGTGGTTGTATTTCTATAGATGACGTATTTAATGTGCTGAAAGTGCAGGTTGAAGCATAAAGAAAGCTTTTTCTTCTGTGGTAATTCAGAGAAAATGCACATAGCCCTTCTACACACTGCAAACTTGCCATTTCCTCTGTGCAAAGATATGCGAGCTGAATCACACACACTCTGATTAAAGTGTGTGTGTGTGTGTATATATGTTCATCAGCGCTGCTATGGTGAAAGGTGGAAACAACAGAGACGTACGAATTGTTGCTAGAGAAACCTTCCCATGGGGAAGCACTGAACAACAAATACTTGCCCTGTTTAAAGACTCGTTCGAAGCTTGATACTGTCTGTCGGGCTTCTACACCTCCATTTATATCTCCTCGCTTCTTTTCTTTTTTTGCCGTTTAGCTGCAGATTCTCCTCAGTCCATTCCGATGGAATGTTTGGGAAATGTGCTGACAACAGCATCAGACGGAGGAGAGAGGGAGGGAGGATGCTTTTGAATTTTTCTGGGGTGGTAGAAGGATGCAATAATATTCTTGAGAACGAGAAAACGACGTTTATCTCACACGATTCTTGTTTTATCAACCATCCGCACACACATGTGCGATTCACACCCACAATCATAAAAATGGTGAACGCTTTTGGGTTTCCATGACCTCCTTTCCCGAGTCGGTCTTTTGTCATATCCCTCTCTCTCTCTCTCTCTCTCTCTCTCTCTCTCTCTCTGTTTCTCAGTCTAATCCTGAGCTTTGGCCACATTTCTCCTCTGGCTGCATGTGTGTCATTTTGTGTTTTGTGTGTGCGAGTGTGTTTAGAGGGGAAAGCTCAGGCCATCTTGAAAAATTGATATTTGATCCCGTGTGTAAAGGAGAGGAATGAGTCCAGCTAGCTTCATACCAAACATCAGCATTGCTCTCTTTAGTCTGTGATGTATGATGGATTTCTTCATATGCCAGGCTGGCATTTTTAATGACATGATGAAAAATGTCAGGGAATATATATATATATATATATATATATATATATACACACACAGTAAAAACATTATAGTAGTTCATCATCTTGATGCTATTTGAGAGAAATGATAGCAATACTTTGCAAGGAATGATTACATCGTCATGCTGGACACTGAAATTTCACTAAAATCTGATTGGACATGTTTCTGTAATTATAATAATTTTATATATAAGAATATATACAAAATCAGCAATATTGTGAAATAAAAGTACAACAGATTGTTATTTGAATGTATTTTAAAATGTCATTTATATATAAAGTTGTGCAATATAATCAAACAAAGATTTATACGGGGGAAATATTCTAAGAAAGAAAAATGTTCACAAAGGTTATTTGTAACATTAAAGTAGACATGAATTTAACCCTTAGAGAAATGAACCATGGTTTACTATAGAAAAAAACCCACGGTTGTTGTAGTTAAACCATGGTAACCACAAATGAACCATAGTTTTGCTACAATAACCATAGTTTAACCATAACTGTGGATAAACAAATCATCAATAGCTTTCGCCAAAAAACATGGGAAAGGGAATATATAAAACTATATAAAACAATTCCTTTTGTAAATGTGTTTTAATGTGGACACCAAAATGGGATGTCTCATCCTTGACCATCCAGCAGTTGAAGACAGACTAGTTGCTGAAAGCTTATAGTGTCTGGTTAGGACACAGTATAATATCACAGTAATTATATACCATAATACTGAGCGTTCATGTTCATGTACCCTGGTATTTTCATGGTACTTCAGAGAATACCACACCATAGATGTTCAAAAATATGGAATTAGCACAACTCCAGAAGAGAGTAACTTGTATTTGTACTTGTATTTATCTTAATGACTAAATGTTGACTGAGACTTTAGCTCAGCCATGGTTAGCTTAGCTTAGTCTTCGTATTTTCCCTACAGATATGCCTCAGCAAAAATATTAAACTTCAGATTTAATCCCAGGCATTACTGTACGCAGAGATTAAACGCCAGCCCTGACTGTCACTCATGTGTGCAAGCAATATGACAGATGATTTGAGACACTTTAGCTAGCATTAAAAGCAACTGAGGTAGGCTACGTTTAAAAAAAAAAATGCTGGTTTTAAAACATAATTCTTTCTTAAGCTTCCTTTTCTTTTTGCTGTAGGTAAATTGGTCAAATCACTTGAGCCACATGGGGTAAAACAAATGAAAGAAGGCACAGTAAAATTAGATAAAAATGAATAATTAATGCTTGCTACAAACTATAAGCTTCTAAAGCAACAAAACCAGCCTTGTTTATATGTTAAATAATTATTTGCAAATGTGAATTTTGAAACACAAATATTCATTAATTTGGTCGTCACTCTAATAAAAAAATAGCATATCATGTTTTTTTTAATATTGCTACAAAACGTTTACTGTAATTAAGTAGTTTTACATACAAGTCGTGTACTTGTACTTTTTTGAGTATATTTTTAAAGCTGTACTTTTACTTGTACTTAAGTACAATTTTGGCAAAATAATCTACTTCGTTACTTTTAACGGAAGTAGATAGAAAGTAAATACAGAGTATGCATTTATAATTGATATTCAAACCTTTTAAACAGACCAATAAAAGCAGTGATATCTAAACCAGGAAAGGCTGAGAACATTCTAACTCCATGTTTATGTCTATGGTGAATCATGTACGCATGTGTTACTCCGCAGCGGGGAAGACCTGACCAGGATACAATATAAGTTCTGCATATAAGCACTTATTATAAGTGTACCGTAGAGATATTTGTACATAGAAATATCCTAATCTAACTGCATCACTACATTGTACAGACATTACTGTAGGTAAAAGCCATCTCATATTTAATTTATCTAAAACAATATGTGTAACCATCAGGCTGGAAGTGTCAGCTTAAGTCTCTGGGTGACACTCCAGTGCTCCAGGAACTGTGTCTGTTTTCATTCATGGACACTAATGTTATGAACTCTTGTCTCCGCCCATCCTATGTGTTGTCATGGTGGTTCATTGTCTCCACCCACTGACCTAATTTCTAGGTGTATATAAATCCCCGTTTTTGTCTGGGTAGGCGCGATTCATCGTTTGTTGTCACAGTGTTTGGTAGAGTGTCCCTGTATTTTCTATGTGTCCCTAGTCTCCTTGTTTTCTGTGTTTTGGATTTCCTGGTTTCCACCCCGCTTGCCTTGGACTATCGCTCTCATCTCGCTCCCTGGATTCTGTCTACCCCTCGCTTGACTCACGCACGGACTCTGACTACTCTTTTGCTCTGCCTCTGATATCGTTGTTCACTGGTGATGACCCTGATTGTCTGTTTCTGCCTCATGTTCTATTAAAAAGCTTGACAATATCGTGACAATATAAATGGCTCTTAAGTTAAATCGCTGCTGTTGTCATGTTTTGAATACCTCAACTAAATTTAAGCCATTTCTTTTATAATTTTATTACTGTCTTTTTTTGTAAATTCAATTTAGTTTCAAGTCAAATTTGAAATCATTACTCCTTGTGCTGTAAGCTTTTGTGACAAAGTTACTCAATTTAAAAAAACAGAATGAGCAAATGTTTAAGAGATTTTTGTAATGGTAACTGAACAAAACATATGTGTATATATATATATATATATATATATATATAAAATCCTTTATAACAAATATTGAGATATTAAAATACCTATATGGCAGTATACTGTTACAAAGAGGGATGTGAAGCGTTCGGGTTCAAGTGCAAAACAGTGTTTATTAGCTCAGAGTCAAGACAGATAGGATCAAGCACCGGCAGACAGAAACAGCGTAGACAAAGACAAAATCATAAACGTAATCCAGGCAAGAGGTCGACAAAGGAAAATCCAAAACAATAGAAAATAAACACGAATGAGAAACCAGGAACAGGGTGACAGTGTAAATGAACCGTGACTAGACAAACAAACAGACTGGTATATATACACAGGTGGACCCGATTGAATGATTGAACCAAACCAGCAACAGCTGTGGGGGAGAGATGCATACTGGGAAATGGAGACCAGATGTGGAAACAGACACGAAAACAGAAAAGTTCTTAGAGAGCTGGAGTGCCATCAACAGTCTTTAGCTGGCAGCTCCAGCTGGGCGTGACATATACATTATGTAGTAGTTTTTCCAATGGTACTGAAAATGATTAAGCTTGTCATGAAATCAAAAATGTCCCTACTTTTTTAGTGCACATTAATGCACATTTGTAATTCTTGTGATGAACAGTTAAACTGTAAGTCAATACACTGGAAAAAACAAACAAACAAAAACATTGCTCTCTGAATCTGGCCATCTGGTATTTCAGTATGAAGATTATAATTTTTCAGTATTATATGACATTGTGGATGTAGATACTAGCACAGTTTAGTGTTCAGATATTCTTAAGCACTACTATCCAACTGTGCACTAAAACATAAGTCAGTAAGGTTTTTAGAGCTTTTTATTTGAAAACCTTTTTTTTTAAAAGTAACTAGTACTCAGAGTACTTTTTGAGAAGAGTAATTTGTATTTTTACTTAAGTACTGTTTTGACACCAGTACTTTTACTTACTGAGTATTATTTCAGCAATTTCAGTAGTTGTAAATTTGAAGTGCTCTTTCCACCACTGCTGGGCATAGATTCTAATCTGGTCCTGTTTTTTTGTGTTATGTGTGTGTAGGTGCCTGGACGAGCCATACGGCTGGACCTGTGTGCGTGTGTGTGTCTACAGCTCAGTGGAATGATTTCAGATCTCCCCAAGGTGCTGATACTGGGGGCCATCGCCGCCGCCTCTGCCTTTGTGGTCACTATCCTTATCGTCCTGGTGTGTGTAGGGTGTCAGAGGTAAGAGAACACACACACACACACACACTCCATAGGCGGAATGATTTTTATACTGTACAAACAGCATTATGCTGTATTTTCTTTAACCTTTCCTTAACCTTTTTGTTTGGTGTGTTTTAAACAGTTTGTTTTATGGGACACAGGACTTGTCCTCATAAACTATGTTTAATACCCATGTCATTATACACATTTGCGTCCTCATAAACCATATAATATACCAGAGAGTTATTCATCATATTCCATATACTTTTTCCAAAACATTATATAAATATTCCAAATATTAATAATATTAATATTAATGTAATATTAAAGAAAAAAGGTTGCACTAAGTTTAATGTGTCCTTCTTACTGTGTAGCAATTAAGAGTTATATTAATTAATTACATGTAATTATTATATGGTTTAGTGTTTGGTTTAGATTTTGTGTATATATATATATATATATATATATACATATATATTAGTCTTGTCAAATGATTTTTTATATAATTGCATCCAAATTAAAAGTTTTTATTTACATAACATGTGTAGCTCACTGTGTATATGTATTATGTATATATATAAATACACACACATTTTGAACATATTTACATGTATGTATTTACAGTATATTAATATAATTTACCTTATAAATATATTTAACATATACAAATATTTTTTCCTTACATATATACATGCATAGGTGTGTATTTATATATATATATATATATATATATATTAAATACACACATGTACTATGCAAACACTTTTATTTATAAACATACATATATACATGAGCCTCCTTTGTTATTGGATTGCTATAATTATGATACTTTTTTTACGTTTAATTATGATTGCTTAATTATGTTGCATCAAAAACCTTTTGCAAAACGTGTTAAATTAAATTCTGAATCTATAATCTATCATCTGAAATGATCACGTGAGAACTGATGTTATCGAACTGAAATGATCGTTAACTGAATCGTTAAGAAACCAGACTCATTTAGAGCAATCAGAATCGAAGCCAGGATGATAAATTCCTCACAATTCCCAGTCACATCTAACGCTTTGCTCCTGATGTTTGTACGTTTGCGTCCCTCTCATATGTCGGCTTCTTAAAAACTCTTTCTCCAGCACTCGTGTCAGGGCACCTCCTCCTCTTTTTCTTTAGTTCTATCTCTCCTTCCGTCTCTATCTCTTCTTCCCTACTGCGGAGCGACTTGATGAATGCTAATATCACTCCTTCAGCAGATTGCGTGCCCTCTGTAGGAGCCGTTTCGCTGGGAAATGCCTTAAGTTAAGCTCTGCGTCGGATGCTCATTTGTGACAAAGACTTTTGCTTAGAGATATTACAAGGAACGAAACCCTCCAACAAATCAGTTTCACATACTCTCAGGCGTAGTTCTATTTCTGTTTTATGTAACGTTTCACAGAAAAGATGAATAGGGACTATACTCGTTTGTTGCATACTCACCACAAAGTCATGTTTTTGCTGTACTGCAAAACAACTCGCTCTCAACATTTTACAGATTGTTGTACAGAAGCCGAGTGTGTTTGTGTTTTATTGTCTTTCTAATGGTAAAAACACATTAAATACGACTGATATTTAGTGTTTAGGGAGCAGGTTGGCTTTGCTGCAAAGTCACCAGATGCTTAATGGAACACACACACTGAGCTCATTGTTCTGAGATATACAAATTATGATTGAGTAAAACCCCTGTTTCAGAATTAAAATGTTTCGTCTCATTTCCATCACAGAAAATGAAAATGTACTCATGTATTCCAAACAAGTATGACTTGCTTCTGTGGAACATGAAAGGAGATACTTTAAAGAATTTTCATGCTGCTGTTTTCTATGCAATGAAAGCTTATTGTGCTTATTGTGCCAAAAAAACAAAAAAATCAAAAAACCCGTAAACCCAATAAAACCCAATAAAACCCAATAAAAACATGATTTTATTTGAAAAAAAAAAAGGTTCATGGTTGCCAGAAATGCTTTGCATGAGGCTGTTATTTTATTTAATTTGTCCTGTAAAAATAAAGACTTAATGTTTAATGTTTATTTATCTTTGAACAAACTGTCGCCAGTAAATAACATCAATTTAAATCTACAGTAAGTTACTGGCAAACATGTACGGGGAATACTATCATTTCTATAGACAATTTTAACAGTGCTGGTTCTGTCCAAACTTTACACTGGGTTACACAGCATTTTTAGTGTGCTTTTATGTTAATGATATTAATTATGGGCCATTTACAGGGCAGAGAGCTGAAACCATTCGGTTGCACTCAAGATCAGTTGCGATTCATAGATTTTACTTTAGATTTTACCATAAACATATATACTTGTTTTCTGAGCGTACATTTATTCTACTAATAAAATTACTAATACTAATTTTTGAGAGATGATGGTAACATCAAGTTTAGGATGTTTTGTGTTCTGGTGTTTAAAACGTTCTTCACAGTGATGCCATAGAAAAAACATTTTGGTTCCATTAAGAACCATGTCTTCATAACCTGAAGAACATTCTTTCATCACAAAGAACCTTTGGTCAGAAAAGTTATTCAAATGTTAATGTTTTTTATGGAACTATTATATAAAGATGTTCTTCTATGACAAAAAAAACTAAAAAACTTTGACTCGAAGAGTCATGATGCAGATGATTTTGTTTCTGTAGCATCACATTACTTGCTCACCAATGGATGTTCTGCAGTGAATGGGTGCCGTCAGAATAGAGTCCAAACAGCTGATGAAAACCTTAAAATAATCTACAAGTAATCCACATCACTCCATTAACATCTCGTCAGTGAAAAGCTGCTTGCTTCTAAGAAACAAATTGGCTTACAAAAAAAAACATATTTGTTTAGGTCCAGTTTTAGATTGTTCTCCTGATTTAGACAAGAGATAAAAACACAGCTTTTTACTTCACCAGACGTTAACTGATGGACTGGAGTCGTGTGGATTACTGCAACTTGTACTGAACCTACAATATTCCTTTAAAGCATATGTCTGTGGTAGTGCTGCTTTCGTGAATGCACACTCAGTACCAGAGTGCAGCTGTTATTGTGCTGTGTGAGGTACAGTGCATTCTGCAAGTCATGTGTGTAGACACAGGGTCATTAATACCCAGGTGCAAACGTGTCCCTCCGTCTCTTTCTAACCTTCACAGAGGACCAGGGGTGCGTTTCCCGAACAACGATGCTGATAAACCACCATAGTACGATGCATTGTTTTGGAAACGAACTAGCAACACACCACTGTTTCCTGTCGCATCTCCATCGTTTGAACCACGTTAGTTCAACAACATAGGGTCATTGTTAATGACGTCACACACATGTGGTGAAATGAAATGAAATGAAATGAAATGAAATGATGTGACAAGTGGCCAGGTATGGTTTCCCATACTAGGAATTTGTGCTCTGCATTTAACCCATCCAAGTGCACACACACA
>JAUMHI010000069.1:4403459-4435906 GCA_032359435.1 Enteromius unitaeniatus
AAAAAAAAAGTTTTTAAAAGCCTCAGGAATCTTTTGCAGGTGTTTAGAGTTAATTAGTAGATTCAGATGATTAGGTTAATAGCTCGTTTAGAGAACCTTTTCATGATATGATAATTTTTTGAGATATTGCCAAATTGATGCCAAAATCATCAATATTAAAACAATAGAAGGCTTGAACTACTTCAGTTGTGTGTAATAAATATAAAATATATGAAAGTCTAATGTTTATCAGTACATTACAGAAAATAATGAACTTTATCACAATATGCTAATTTTCTGAGAAGGACCTGTATTTGAACATTTGAACATTACTTTTTAATATTCTAAGAAAGTTAAAATGTCCAATGTTATTTAAGATTACAAAAACGTTACAACAAACTACAATTTTTGGTCCTATCCGAAATTTAATATTATTTGAATGTTTATTCAAAAAAATTCTCTCTAAAGAGAACAAGTCCAAATACGGAACATTTATGAAGTACAAACATCATGAAGACATTCTATGATTGTTGTTCTAGGAATGTTTTCTACAGATCGTATATCTAACATGCACAAAGTGATAAGAATGTTCTATAAACAGTATTTTTAGAATTTTTGGTCCTAAAAATGAGTTTTTTTCTGAATGATCTGCATACACAGTAATGGGTAAACAGTATAAAAAAAAAAATTGTAACTAAATTAGTGAGAACGTTACCTGTTACATTAGGCTAGCCAGCTATGCTAAATAGGCTAGGCTAAACTGGAAAGATAAATGCTTAATTACAAAAAATATATATATTTTCGTAGTATCATCTGATAAATAGTTTAGAAAACAAAATTGTAATTTTTTTGTTGTTGCCAGTGTTGCTTCATGTTGTCTTTAAACCTATTAGTGTTACACATATTATGTAAAATTGTGTACAGGTTAAATCAAATAGTAATGGTCTGCCCTCTTGTGTTTGTATGCTATGTATGCGTTTGGTTTTTTTGTCCAATATGACATCATCACTCCAAACTTCAATCTTAATCCTCTTTCCCATCTCTCTCATATTAATCTGTGTTATTCTGATTGACAGGCGCGCCTAAGAGCCGGCCGGCCAGCATGGATCTTTTGCTCCTGCATACCCGCCGCTCCAATTCTGACCTCGGTCCCAGCTCGTCCCGCCAGCTGCCTCGTGCTCCCAACAAAATCCAGAATGAAGAACGCGAGCACACCTACTCTGAGGTCTGCCGCCGCTCTTCTCCCACATCCCACCCGCCAGATGACGGCCTGTACGAGAGTGTTGGGATCAAAGGGGCAGGGCCTGACAAAGCTGCCCCGCCTCCTGCCCCTGCCCCGACGTCAACCAACACGCCCACTCTGCGCCGTGCCCAGAGCCCGACGCTCAGCGGGAACGGCCGAGGTGGAGGCAGAGGAGGCGTGAACGGCGTGAGTCAAGATGAAGTGACGGCAGAGTATGCCTCCATACGGAAGGTGAAGAAGCTGGAGCGTGGCAGGAGGGAGGAGGTGGTAGAGGATGGAGAAAGGGAGCACCAGAGCGTGTCCAGCAGCGAGTCCTCCAGCAGCACTTTGCCTAGGAAAACAGTGGAACCGTTTCACCTTCCCAATTTCCCAAAGGTGAATATGACACAGATCAGCCACACAGGTCCAGAATAGTTATAGAAAAACCCTCAAATCATAACTCATCCTGCAGGGGCAAAAATCTGTGAGAAAATCTCGCAAAGAATGGAGAGCAGGTATGTTTTTTGATGCTGGGATGCTGGTTTACGCTGGTCTTTGCCAGCACGTGACCAGCTTAAAACCAGCAAAGGACCAGCTTAAACTAGCATCCCAGCATACCTAAACTGCATATGCTGTTTCTTCAGCAGGTTCAGTGACAACACACGCTAGCAACCACCCAGAATACCCAGAAACATCCAAACATCCAACCTCAGAACAACTTAGTAACTGCATAGCTATTCCATAGCAACCATGTCCAACACTCTAACAACCACATAGCAATGCCATGGCAACAACTAAACATTCCAGCATCATTGTAGTCAATGTTGTAACTTTTGTTTTCATCTGAAAAACGAATGCACAAACTTGCCATTGCTAAAGATGGGCCTATTAGATGAGGACTTCTTGCATTTGATTTCCAGGCAAGAGAAAAAAGAACAATAAGTGAGAAAAAAGAGAGCCTGTTATACGTGTGAACCACTAGAGAGTGCTGTTTCCTATAAAAAAAAATATATCCCCCTATATATTTACCAACTCGAAGCATTATCTAAAATCTCTATGACTGATATGGAAATAAATGATTACAATTAACATGGTAAATCTATTAGAAGTTTAGGTTTTGTTTTTGTTTGAAGAGGGTTCAAGAAATAAACATTATGAAGTGTTAAAATGTTGCCTTGCCCAGAATCTAACTCATGAAAAAACATTCTATTAACATTAAATTAAAAATAAACTGAAGTTAAACATTGCCAGTTTTTTTAGCTGTGTATGTGTGTGTGTGTGTGTTTGCATTTCACCCATATTCCTGTCCGCCTGTCAGCTGATACCTGTTTATGTTGTATTCGGCTTTCAAGGACAGATAAGGCTTGCAGAGATCAGGACATGCATGTGCAATGATGGTTCCTTTAAAATGGAAAACACACAGACAATGATCGGATAATGATCCAGTCCTCCTGTTAGCTCTGCTCTGTGTGTGTGTGTCTGTGCCATTTATTTGCCACATATGGAGATAAAAATCTTCTTTGTCACAGGTTTGTTGATCGATGGCTTGTTTACACAGGCATGGTATTGAATTCAGAGCATACTTGTCCGTCTAAATCTGACTTACAGTGTGCCATTTGTGTGTGTGTGTGTGTGTCTTTGACCTGCATTATATCCAAGCCTGCATCTAGAGAAAATATCGAAAGGGTTTACGTGAAAATGAGCGTACAGTATGGTTGTGTGGCACATGTGTCACTCCAGTGCACTTTGCTGGATTGTGTAAGGTCTGTTGGGAGGCTGCCAGCCCCAGCATGTGTTGTGTTTTTTTTTTTTGTTTTTTTGCTAAAGGCATCAGGGAGGAACCACAGAGCAGGTAGTTGCTTCAGCCAGGGAAATAAATAGCAGCAAACACTGTAGCCATTCATCTGCTGGTATTAATCATTCATACGGGAGGTGTGTTTCTTTCCCTCTTTCCCTCTTCCATCACTGACTATATGGCGTACATATCTGCTTCTGTAATGATTAACTAAAAACATTTCCATTGTAGAAACGAACACCAATCAGGAACAGTTCATGTCGTTCCAGACCAGCATGACTTTCCAAATGACAAAAAATAAATAAATCATAAAAGTAAAAATCCAAGTGCTCTGAGAACATATAACAACTTTCAATGACAAACAGACCAAAACTGAGGTTTTTATTCCCCTTGACTCTAACTTTATTTCACTTATTTCATACTATGTATAGTTGAAATCTATGAACATATTTACTGACAAATCTCTCAATACTTACTGATATAAAAATATAATATTTGGAGTGCTACAGTCTTTAAATGTACAGCTGCGGGGTATTTTTAAGTACATGAATATGTAAATGTATTTGTAGTATACTTAGCATGAAACATATATTACAAAAATGATATTTCAAATACATTTTTGTGCCTATTTTTTTCACTAGGGCAGTGAGCTGTTCAAAGTTTTATTTTAGATGTTTGTGTACACTATAGTTTTCATTCAAATTTAGCTTTTATTTCATATTTGTAGAACTCGCTTATTTCATTTTTAGATCATTTTTATTTTACTATTTTAGTTGAATTTAGCTTCTTCGTAATAAACAAATCCATCATTAAGAATCATGAACAAAATACAAAATACCACTATTGAGAATGACACTTCCTTTCTTAATGAGTTAACTACAAACACACAGCTTTTCACAAGATGTTAACTGGTGGACTGGAGTGGTGTGGATTAATTGTGGATAACGGTGATGTTTTTAGCAGCGGTTTGGTCTAAAATTGATTCGTTCACAAAACGGGTGTTGTTGCTTCTAGCTTTTAGGCTGCATTAGCATTGCTGGAGATCTGACCAGCCTGCATGTTCCTCGTGTGTCCAACAGGAGGCAGTCTTCATGGGCAACGGAGAGCAGTACATTTGGAAACCACCAGAAGAGGATGAGATGATCATGCCAGGGGTTCCTCAGCTGGAGAACGGACACGGCCATCCCACCGCCGTGGAGGTAATGTCTCCCTCGCTATCCCAGCACTGCAGACAGGGTCCTGACATTTGACCATGTTTACACGAAGGGATCAGTTTTCAGACTTTGACCTTTGACCTCCAAATGTCTGGACCGCTTGCATACATTTTGGAGCTCTTTAGTCTGTCCCATGTGTGTCAATAAAAGTATTTTCTGGTACAGAAGTGAGAGGAATGATGGCTGCAGTCTGATAAATTGTGAGAGAGAAAGTTCAAGTCTTCTTTTCTCCCTCCCCCTCTCATCTCTCTTCCTGCTCTCTCTCTCTCTCTTTCTCTCTATGCGGGCTTGGAATGGCTTGACTAACAGGCAGGTCAAAGGTCTGTAGACTGGGTTTGCTGACAGTCAGTTCAGGGTTGGTGTGAGGGAAGGAGGGAAGGAATATGAGAAGTGGGGAGAGGTCAGGACCAACAGGCCCTATGGGTCAACTTGTGTTTAATCAACTTCCTGTGGCCAATCAATACTTACAACTCGGATCCAGATAAAAGTATTTAGATGTGTAGTGTAGATTATGTTTGAAGAATAGCTATAGATTCTAACAGGAAGTTATATGCACCATTTTCACTACAAAAAAGATTTTCTCAATTATCACTGTCTCCTTTTGTTGTTTTAAATATAAAGTGTGTACTAAATAAAATCAGTCTTAATTCAAGGGATAGTCAAAAATATTTAGGCCTTAAATTTACTGTATAGATTACATCATTTTAACTTCTTGTGATGTGTCAGTCATACATTAGTACTATTAGTTATAAACTGGATATGTTTTAAATACACGTTAACAAAGTGTATCGTTTCATGAATAAATTCAATTCGTTTCCTTATACCTGTTTAATAAATGTATTATTGTTTGTTCCATAACAATATTTTAATATATTTAACAAAATGTTGTTTTTTTTAAATCATGAACAGATTCAAAAAAATTGGAATAAATGCATCTTTAAAATACGCTGATTTACATGCATTTGCTAAATAATCTACATACATAGTGTTTGTTTAAAAAAATATTGATGCTAAAACAGCAATGACTTTCTCTGATTTTAAAATTTGCACCTCGGGTGACATTGAAGTACTTTGAAAATGACATTCTACGCTTATTTTGTTGGATAGCAGTGCAACAGTAAATGTCTTTGGCTCAGATGGAAGTGTTGGTGAGCTGAGTACACTTCTCCACGCTTCGTCTCTGCTCATTCCTTCTCTTGTCCGGACACACCCAGTGCCATGTCATGAGGTGTGTGGGTGTGATACCACATGGCCCTCTGCTCCACTTCACTTAACACATTACACTCAACATGTGAAAAATCACTGGACTTAAATAAAAATAAAAAACGCACAATTTTTCCAGTTTAGTTCAAGGACATTGTGAGATTTTATTTTTAAAAGTATTCCCTGTGGTTTCACTGTGAGCTCATGAAAACGGCATGCAATTTTTTATATTACTAATATTAATTTACAGTTGGAATTGTTTTCTATTTATCAGTTGTAATTACCTATTATAACCTTAATTAGAAATCTCCAAACTGTTCAGTTCCCACATCTTTTGTGACACCTGTTTATGCACACATGCTGCAAGTCATGTAAGATTGAATTGCCTCAGAAACTGCATTTGAAAGAAGAGAAATTAGAAAAAAATGTGTGTGTGTGTGTTTAAAGGGATAGTGCAAGGGAATGAGAAAGAGAGAGCATTATGAAGGGGAAACAAAAGCAGCGAGAGAGCGAGAGGAAGGAGAAAAAAAAACCTCTCAAGGCTTTCTCAACAGCTGCAGAGAGTTTTGAAACCCCCATCATTGTGATTTCCTTTCGCTCTGCAAAGCGCTGCACAGCACTGTAAACAATGCTCGACACGGAGGAGGAGGAGAAGAGATCAGAGGGGGCACACAGACACACGCACAAGCACATTTGGGAGTTTCAAACAACATGAAACTCAGCGGTTTTCTTAAAATCGTCTGGTTCAGTCATGCCTGTGTTCAGATGCATGCTATGCGTCATGCCGTGGCCTGCAGATTACAGCACAGGCTAAAATACCGAAAGCTGCAGTGTTGTTTTCCAGACCAGTTAGAGGTGTTAACATGACAAACGCAGCTCGGTTCATGACATGACATCTCCTCTGCCTGTACGCATGAATACTGTAAAGGTCACTATGTGAGTTGGAGGAACGAGTTGAATTCTTGCCTAAGATTTTACACATGCCATTGAGCTGGGAGTGCTAAATGTCATCTACCACAGAGAGGGCATGTGAGGTGAATGCACACACCAACACACACACACACACACACATACGCACACACACATCTTTTGATTTGGTTTTAGCCTGTCATGAATAAATAAATATGACACTAATACCACCACATTTGAATTTGAACATACTTAGTGACTGTTATATGGGTATGTTTTATATAGTTTAAATATGGGTAGTATATGGAAACTCAAACATATTATATCTGCAGTGTTAATATGATCATGTGACCTACAGCATCAGTTGCATCACTTCACTGCCATTCATAAACTCTCTCCCGTGACCTCATGGGATAGTAAAGTGCCCACTAAATGCAGTAGTAGCCTAGATCATCTGGCTACTTTTTGCCTCATATTTTATGAATACTGTGAATTCTTTGTTTTTTATGTGCAATATAGCAGGGAAGTATTACATTTCAGACACAGCACTTTTGATGATTGATTCACTGACTCATTTATTCAAATAATTTGTTCAAAATGGCTGTTTCATTTAGAACCAAAGCAGACTCTCTTAATTAAATTAATAATTTAATCAAATAATTCATTCAAAAACCGATTAATTCAGGAACGAAGCACAACAGTGTTGCTTTTAAATGAACGAATGCTGTACTCCACCTTTAACAACTTACTATAACTATAACTATTTTATGTTTGTTGAACTGTTGCATAGAATCAATCACATGTGAAATCATGCTTGAATGCTGATATTTTGGAAAACATAATTTTTTTGTGTGATATTTTGCATATCATATCTTATTAAAAAAACACCTATGGGAATATTTTTTTTTTGTTCACACATTATTAAAACAATATTATCGTAGATGCTAAATATCACACACACATAAATAGTGTTTGCTAGATTTTTCTTGTATAATCATAATAGACAATGCATGGACATTAGAGGAGGACTGTGGGAAATCTTCCTACCCTAATAGCTCCTGTCTGGTTAGCGGGGTTAATGGCGTCTCTGTAGGCTGCTGTGGTGAAAGTTTAACAGGCTTATCTGCAGGTTAGGTAACAGATAAGAGCGTTTACACTGGCTCTGCCGATCACGGCTAAAGTGGGTCATGTTTCTGCTGTGTGCAAGCAGAGTCCTGTTACCACACACACACTATGACACACGAGTCAAACACTCAGTGCTTTAGGCATCAGTGTAGTGCGTATACTACAACTTCAGGCATATTAGAGGTTTTGTTGTGTTAACTCTTATCTGTCCTGTTGCCTTTTTACTTTTACCTTGTTAAACAAGTTGTCACTATTACTTTTGATCAAACCACTTAATCAGATTATTTATTTTTGATGTATTGGGAATGATACTTCAAATTATTGTCTTGTTGAAAAGAGATATTGCTTAGACATTCACCTTATTAAAAGATATTAAAACAAAACAAATAACTTGATGAAGTAAATTTCAAAAAGATGAGGCAAGTAAGCAACCAACTAGTGGCCACACAGAACTTTAAGAACACTTTAGCAACCACTTACAACACCTTAGCAAACACTTAGAATATCAATGACCCAAAACATCATGCCAATCACCAAGTACAACTTAGCAATCTCTTAGTAGAATCTAGCAGACATAACCAACTTAACAACCACCTATAATAGCGTAACAATCACAAACACCATAGCACCCCCCCAAGCACAACTTACTAACCACCCAAAACAGCCTGGCAACCACTTAGAATCCCCTAGGATTGACCCAGAACACCCTTACAACCACCAAAGAATATCATAACTACCACCAATAACAGTCTAACAACCATTCAAAACAACATAGTAACCACTTAGTACACCCTATAGTAATAAGTCAGCACCGGCACCTAGAATACCCTAGCAACCACAGAACACCTTAGCAGCCTTTCAAAACAATATACCCATCTAGAACACCCCAATAAAGCAAGAAGCATTAATTAGGCATATTAATAGGCCATCCAGAATATACTAGGAACCCAAAAACAACCTAGCAAGCATGTAACCACTAATAATAGCCTAGCAACTACCTAAAACAACCTAGCAACCATCCAGAACACCCTAGCTACCACAAAGAGCAACCCAGCACTCATAACAGCCTCCCAACTACCTAAATCAACCTAGCAACCATCCAGAACACCCTAGCAACCACCAAGAGCAACCAAGCACTCATAAAAGCCTTGCAACTACCTAAAACAATGTAGCAACCATCCAGAACACCCTAGCAACCACCAAGAAAAACTGAGCACTCATAAAAGACTAGCAACTACCTAAAACAACCTCATAAGGACTTAGCAAACATCCAAACAACCTAGCAACCATCAAAACCAACCAAGCACTCATAACAGCCTAGCAACTACCTAAAACAACCTAGAAACAATCCTATGGACTTAGCAACCATGCATAACATCCTAGCAACCACCAAGAGCAACCAAGCACTCATAACAACCTAGCAACTACCAAAAACAACCTAGCAACCACCCAGAGCATCCTAGCAACCACCAAGAACAACCAAGCACTCATAACAGCCTAGCAACTACCTAAAACAACCTAGCAACAATCCAGAACACCCTAGCAACCACCAAGAAAAACCGAGCACTCATAACAACGTAGCAACTACCTAAATCAACCTATTAACCATCCAGAACACCCTAGCAACCATCAAGAGCAACCAAGGACTCATAAAAGTCTAGCAACTACCTAAAACAACCTAGAAACAATCATAAGGACTTAGCAACCATCCATAACATTCTAGCAACCACCAAGAACAACCGAGCACTCATAACAGCCTAGCAACTACCTAAAACAACCTAGCAACCATCCAGAGCATCCTAGCAACCACCAAGAGCAACCAAGCACTCATAACAGCCTAGCAACTACCTCAAACAACCTAGCAACCATTCAGAGCATCCTAGCAACCACCAAGAGCAACCATGCACTCATAACAGCCTAGCAACTACCTAACACAACCTAGCAACCATCCATAACAACCTAGCAACCACCAAGAAAAACCAACCACTTACATGCCTGCTGGAAAAAACAGCTGAAACTAGCCTAGGCTGGTTGGCTGGTCTTAGCTGGTTTAGGCTTGAAGTAGCTGGTTTTAGCTGGTCTCCTAGCCTGACTAAGCTGGTCAGCCTGATTTAAGCTGGTTGTTCCAGCTGATCTCCCAGCCTGACCAGCTAAGACCAGCCTGGCAGGCTGAAGAAGTGGCCAAAACCTCTCTAAAACCAGCCTGCCGATCAGCTTAAACCATCTAAGACCAGGCTGGTCTCCCAGCTAAAACCAGCCAACCAGCCTTGGCTGGTTTTAGCTGTTTTTTCAGCAGTGATCAGCCTACCACTACCATGGTACCTTGACAGGCAAGTTGTAGATAATATTTGCTGGTGGAAATGAACTTTGCAAACTTGTAATGTTTTTTGTGACTTCTTCTGCACTATAACTGTAACTTGAGAATGCGCCCCAGGACAGTTATTATTACGAAATCCTCTTTGGCAAAGCTGATCTTTGGCAGGCTCTTAAGTATTTCTCATATTGCGGTTCTCTCTCTCTGTCCTCAGATCTCTGACATGTACTCTACCGTTTGTAAGACCCTGAAGAGGAAACACCAGCAGGGCCAAAGCCACGAGGATAGCAAGCCGACAGTCTCTGCTGCGTCCCAAGCGGTGGACAGGGGCGGTGTGGGCTGGCCTTCCGCCGGTGCTGCAGGGGAAGAACCGTGGGGGAGGAGCGGCCCCCAGGAGGAGCCCTGCTATGAGCCTGTGGGCGAGAAGACATGGCCCCGGGCCCTGGCGCAAGAATCAGACCCGGCCTACGCCACAATCGATTCCCACAGAAAGCGAGAGAAGCTGGCCAGCAACACACTGAAGACGAAAAAGAAACCTGCACAGGGTCCGGGCAGAGCCATGACCTGCGAGAACTTTTATGAGACTATCGGCGATGTGAAGCAGGGAGCAAACGCAGCGAGCACCACCACTATTTTTACCTTTAACGATGGCATGGAAATGTACGTTACGGGGCTATAAAAAGCTTGACTTAAACCGTCAAATTAAACACCTACAGAGGGGGGAAAAAAAACTGCAGCCCTCTGACAAATGAGAAGATACACAGCCTACAGCTGCCAAACACACGCCAACCTACATAACCACACAACCAATGTATATTTATTCTTACCATAGGAGTGCACAATCAGCTTCAGACAATACAACACTCAACTGGCTGAACCAGGTTTGCCGGGCTGTTTTTAGCTTACCAAATGCTTACCAAATCCAGGGATCTAAACTGGTTTTTCCACCGTGCTACAGTTGCTAATGATAGTTTATTGCAGGGTTAAAATCAATATGACTTTAAGACCCACTGTAGCACAGGGGAGTTTGCATCTGATTATATACACTGCCAGCCAAATGTTTGGAGTGATTAAGAGTTTTTGATTTTGTAATAAGTCTCATACTGCAATTATTTGACCAAAAACACTATAAATTCAGTAAAACTGTTTAATATTATTACAATTTGAAATAACTGTTTGCTGTATGTATATATTGTAATACGTCATTTGTTCCTGTGATGCAAAGTTGAATTTTCAGCATTATTAGGCGTACTCCAGTCCTTCAGAAGTATTTACTGATGCTGAAAATTCAGCCTTGCATAACAGAAATAAATGACGTTTTATGATATATTGAAATAGGAAACATTTAAAATTGTAATAATATTTTTGTACTGATATTCCTGTATTATTGATCAGAAATAAAGCCTGGGTGAAGTTAAGAAACTTATTTCAGGAACATATCTTAATTGTTCCAAGCTTTAGACGGGTTGTGTAAAATGACAATATACACACTTTTGGTCAGTCCCACTACCTGCACGTTAAGAGAGGGATCATATGATGAGACGCACCCCCCCCCCCCCCGATCTGAAAACACACCTGACTGGTTCTCTCAGCTTGAGACGGCCAGCCACCACCACAGTGTTAGTTCAGCTGAAACAACAGAATACAGAGTTAACTTCTCTTGTTTTCCACCTTAAACATTATGTATGCGGTGTGACAGTTTAGGTGGTGTACATACAATATGTCAGCTCATTTTTCAGCACGCATGTAACTTGCAGTCAGGCCCAAGTGGAATCTGCAGACTTTTTTTTTTTTTCTTTTTCACTGACCTTGGAGAAGAAAATGGTATTGAGATGGGGTTAATGAAGCTACCTGGATATCCGAATGCATGAGATAATGTATATAATAATATTATTTCAATGCACTAATGCTCAAATGTTAATGTAAGGGTCATTTATTCAATCAAACATACAGTCAAAACAGTAATATTGTTGAATATTAGTACTGTTTACAATAACTAATTTCTATTTTAATATATTTTAAAATATAATTTATTCCTGTTTAGAAAAAGCTCTACTTTCAATAAACATTTTTTCTTATTATTATCAATGCTAGAAATAGCGTAGTTTATTTTATTTCACATTTTGAAAAGATTTTTTGAATTCAAGAACGATTATTTAAAAACTGAAATTTCCTGTAACAGTATATCAGCTGAATAAAATAATTAATTTGAATTAGAATTTTTTTTTTCATAAAAAAGAAAAAAATGACCCCAAACATTTGAACTGTAGGGTGAGCATCTCTCTATTTAAATAATAACCAAAAAAATAATAATTTTTAGATGCAGATTCCATATGGGCCTTCTCAAAAGTCACCTTATTGCTGTGTAAGTGCATTCAATTTTTTTTTTCCTTTTGATTTTCGGTTACTTTGTCTATAGCATGCCACTTCTGCCCAATCTTTGGATGTGTCAGGTAGTTTTAGTGATATGCCACTCGTTTCTCACATGATTTGACATTTTTGCAATATTAACGGAATGGAAAGTTGGAAAAAAGCGAAACAGGAATTTTTTCGGGATGCCTCAGTCGAGCTAGTTAACATGTCATTTTCAATGGCATTTGTTAGCATGAGTGTTTATGAGGCTTGCAGCGTCAGTGTGCTGGAATGCTGCGGTGCACGTACAGAGGGCAATAAAGGCTTCTAGTTTGGCCGGGGTCACTCTCGATCCACTGTTCTCAGGTCAGTGTGTGCCAGCACTGCTCCCCGGCTCGCTGGGCCTCCGGCTGGCTTAGCCGTCAGCAGCATTTCATGGAGACAGTGTCCAAGGCAAACACAGCACAAGGCTTATGGTTGCTAGTAAATGTCTTTTGGAAGGACGTCTCATATTCTGGGCTGTCTGTGTGACTTGATCCTATTGTAAACAATGCCTTTCCCACATGCATTACAAGAGCTTGGATTAGGATCGGGGGAAAATAATAGCACAATGGAGCAACCTCTACGAGGGGAAGCCATTCGAGATGATCCCCGAAGACTTCCGAGGGCCATCGGCATTAAATGAAACATCTCCAATCAATGCATGGTCGGTGATTTTTACTATACCATGCCTATTCATATCACTAAAGTCTGTTGGACGGCTACAGGAGAGGCCCGAAAGAAAGGGATTTTGGGATTCGAGAGGGCCAAATTATCAGCTCAGGGATGGATAGATAGAGTTCATTAAGGATAAATAACCAATATACTGTCCTCATCCATGTCACATGCATCCTCTGGTGAGAAACGTTGGGTTTGTCATGTCAGTTTTAATATATACTAAGATGAAAGATTTTTATGGCACTCTATTTTCTTATAAAATTGTATTGGTTTCCACTTGTAGCAACGTGTTGAGAAAGCTACTATCACTGCCATTCACGTGTTCCACTGTTCTGTTCAAGTAAAGGCTGCAACTATTTCCTTGCTCGCAATGCATGCATCTGGAAACAAAAGCTCTCGATTTTTTCTTTTCTTTCTCCTCTCTGGTACATCAGATATAATGTATGATTCATTCCCGTGCCTCTCACTATAAGACATTGTGCCAAAAAGTTGAATACCAATCACTAAATGGGAAGTGGAGACGCCACAGGCAACTGCTTCTGAGAGGTCATGGATCTTCTCAGGGAGCACAAAGCACATATCTGGTCCAGGACTTGTCCGAAACGGCGGGGATCTGGTCTCAATGCAGCTGTAGGCCCTCCCTGCTGTTTATAACATGTGTCCTTGAGATTTGACGTTTGCCATATTGTGAGAAGAAGTGTGCTCCACTTTAGCTTTGGTTCGGCGGTTCCCGATCCTCCCAATCCTGAATCTGTCCTTCTAGCACAGGGCTCGCTTTGTATTGTGAGGTGGATCGGTGCTTTTGATGTTGTCACTTCTGAGAGAGGCTGGGAGAACCGATCGTCTGGCCATGCATTGTTTTTGGTGAAAACGAGATCTTTCAAGGTGAGGTTGCACAAGGTTTTATTGTTTTTTGTTCTTAAAAGAGGCCGAAAAATGACATGCCCAAAGTATGATATTTATTGGCAAGTATGTAAATAAAATATCTATTAAAAATCCATCTGCTTGCGTTCAACAGACGTATCAACTGATGTAATGCTTCTTGTTCACTCAACCATATGTGGTTTAACAGAAATGGATATTTCTACCATAACAAAACAGACCAAACCGCATGTATATAGAGCGTACTGCAATGCAACATAACTATATTATTAAAAGAAAAGCTCTGGTATTGATGTTTTAAAAAGCAATGAAAGGTTTCTACTTCTGCTGTTTAGGTTGTATGTTGTGAAGTGTGTACATAGTAACACTGCTTCCCCAGCATATGTCCTTGGCTTAACTGAGTTTATGTGTGGTCCACCCAAAGTGTAACACAGAGTATGGTGTATAAAAAAAATCTGTTTAGTAATATTCTGTGCAAAAAAAGATTGTAATGTTTTCTATAAAAAAAAAATAATAATTCATATAAATATTTGTTTTTACTTTTTTAATAAAGTTGCACCTTATGACTGGTTGTACGTTGATTATTCTGCGGCAATATATCATAGATGTTTACAATTATTGAACAATTAGATTTTGTTAAAGCCCTTGGAATAACCATGGAATAAACATTTAAAAAGTGTCTCAGTCAGAAATGTGAAATAAAAACTTACCGTTTTATTTTATTTTTTTCTGTGGGGGGAGAATCTTAATTGATAATACTAAGAAAAAAATGTGTGAATTGTAGAATAAAGTCAATAACTGGTTAAAAGAGAATTAAAGAATTGTGTGGGAAAAAATCTGAACTATGACACCTGTTTTATTCTATTATGTGGTTTATAAGGTAGGAGAATACATAATTAAGCCTTTGATTGTTGAAAGGAAATTACTGTTAGCCTAAATTATTTTTTTAAGGTTTTTACTTGAAGGCTACTTGTAGAGTTGTAGTAAAAACTAAAGGACGCTTCATTAATTGAAAAATAAAAGTCAAATTTAATCTTCACCCATAGTTTTTGGCTAAAAAACAATCAGCATTGAAGTTTTGTTGCTTTTAGTCCATGCTTTTAGTTAAGTTTTTGCACTTAACAGTGGCTTAAACAGAAAATAAGAATAATGATGTATTGAATTGATCACAATTCATTTTGTGATTCCAAAGTCTCGAAATTGTTAATTGAGGGGTGAAATATGATTTGAGTTTACATATTTATTTTTTGCGTTTCAGTTGGGAATAGCTAGGTTATGTTAAAATATTAATAGAAATGTAATGGATTTGATTAAATAAATAAAAAAATAAATCAATCAATCTTCTTCTTGAAGTTGTCGATACTCCCTGCCATATATCATCCATTTTTACTTTTATTTTAGTTCAGTTAAAGTTTTTTTTACTATCTATATAATTTATTTTACTATTTATAGTGTGAGTTTCTTAATTTTGTGATTTTAAGTAAAAGTAAAAATGCCTCATTCCACCTAAATTATTTTTTTTAAGGTTTTTACTTGAAGTTTTAAAGATCTATGCATGAAAACTATGCTAAAAACAGCTGAAAACAACAACAAAACTACTCGACTTTGCTGGTTTCGTATGGACTCCCAGTCTAGACAGCTGTTACTCTCCTAATTTCCCAGTCAGACCTTCAGAAACCCTCATAAAACAGCCTGATCGGATTGACAGGCTACTAACTAAAACCAGCAAACCAGTTTAGGCTGGTTTGAGATGGGGCTTTTTTCCCCAACAAGCTAGGCTCGCCTAAATACTCATTAAAAGTATTTCTCCCTCATGTTTGTGTTGTTATACGTTCGACGAGCGAGTTATTTCATGATTTGTTTCGCCGTTCAAGCTAAGAAACAATTACGTTTTAGAAAGTGCGTCAAATTTTACTGGCGTTTTTTTTTCTCTTCCTCTCTCTGTCTGTACCGGCCGGCAAACCATGGAGACACGCCTCCTAAACTCGAGAAAAAAAAAAACATTCGAGGGACCAATCAGCTGCGGATCTGCGATGGCCGCGTGCCTAAATGGAATGTTTATGTACGCCGAGAGCCAATCAGAATCAATGAGGGGCGGGGCGAGAGCGAATCTCGCCTGGCTGCACGCGCAGGATGGAGTGGGCGTGGCGTCAGGCTAGGCGAGAGAGAAAAGCAAAACAATCATTTTTATCCCCTTTTACCGGCTGCTTTTAGGGTCCGTAGTGAAATACACTCTCGGCAGGGAGTCGTAGTCCACACAATACTGTTAAATGTATCTTATCCCGCTCAGCACTAAAATCGACCGAAAATTTGTGATTTTGCTTTAGTTGCATTTGATCCAGGTTGAGAATGACTTCCAAGCGGCTCCTCGATCAGCCTCGAACCGGCGACAGCACGCTCGAGGCGGGCGAACCTGTCACTGGAAAAGCGTTTAAAACAAACGCTCTGCATGACGGTGCTTTAAAGAACTTTAGCAAGGAAATCTCTCCTAATGGACATTATTATACCTCAACGAGAGAGAGGCACTACATTCATAAGAAAGTAAGTAATGCATAATCATTTAAGTCTTGCACTTTTTGTTTTAGATCAGTTACTGTGCAGTTGCACGATGGCAGCTCTGCTTTTCGATAAAAACTCAAAGTTGCACGGAGAAATTGTTTGTGTAGCGCATGCAATCTCATTGATGGAACATTAGCGAGGCGGCAACTTTGTTGCACGTTACGTAGTTTAAAATGGCGACTTAACTTGCATGTTCAAAGTTTAAACGAAAAAAACAGGGGTTGGTGCATTTAACCGATTCAACCCCTCCCCCAAAATGTATCTAACGCGAGCCGGTGGAAGGGTTTGTTTTCACAGGAACACCGCTTAGTTTGTCCTCTCAAAGGCTTTCGAGGATGTTTACTGATTAAAAACGAGTTTTTTCATGTGCAACTTGCGTTGTGGTTTAAAAGCAAGTTATAGTGTTATGTTAGCAGTAGGTTTGTGCATCGCATATGGATGAAGTAAGCATATGCACCGTTCAGTTCTTTCGGAAGCACGCTGAAGTGCGTTTAATTTGTAGCGTGCAGGAGCGCGAGACACGCCCCCTTTCGTGATGACGCGTCGCAGAATAATTTCTCCGGTCTGTTGTGAACCTGCACTTGACCGATACGAGCTGTGCAGTGAAGACAACGCAACACTGTCTGTAAAGCAACTCATGCATGATTGCTATGTTTTAGGGGCGTGAGTGCAGTTTGTTGAATCCCATTTAAGCTATCAGGAAGTAGGCTATAACATATGTTTGTATTTCTATTTCTTTGCTTTTATGCAAGTGCTTGGTGTTAGAGGCATGCAGTTCAATTAAGCAATAACTGATTATTAATTAATATGGAACATCAGAAATGGGGAGGCGACTTGTAGAGTTGTAGTAAAAACTAAAGGACGCTTCATTAATTGAAAAATAAAAGTCAAATTTAATCTTCACCCATAGTTTTTGGCTAAAAAACAATCAGCATTGAAGTTTTGTTGCTTTTAGTCCATGCTTTTAGTTAAGTTTTTGCACTTAACAGTGGCTTAAACAGAAAATAAGAATAATGGTGTGTTGAATTGATCACAATTCATTTTGTTATTCCAAAAGTCTCGAAATTGTTAATTGAGGGGTGAAATATGATTTGAGTTTACATATTTATTTTTTGCATTTCAGTTGGGAATAGCTAGGTTATGTTAAAATATTGTTAAAAATGTAATGGATTCGATTAAATAAATAAAAAAAACAATCAATCAATCTTCTTCTTGAAGTTGTCGATACTCCCTGCCATATATCATCCATTTTTACTTTTATTTTAGTTCCGTTTAAGTTTTTTACTATCTATATAATTTATTTTACTCTTTATAGTTTGAGTTTCTTATTGTTGTTATTTTAAGTAAAAGTAAAAAGTAAACATGCCTCATTCCACCTTTCTGTTTTAAGAGGACAGAAAATTTTGCTCGTCAAAAAATACCCATCATATTACATGCATATTTTTATTCTCTGTGAACACGTCATAACTGGTAAACATTTTGTTCTCAGTTTGCATGTGGCAGAGAGGAGGACGAACAGAGCTCAGGTGGGGTCATTAAACATGGCTGCCCTGCTCATCGCCTGATCCTGAATGGCATCAGGCTACAAGACCAAACCCACATAGAGGTTCGGAGCCCAGTGAGAGGGCCTGGGGAGCCAGGATGTCGCCTACCGTCTCCAGAGACACCGCACCCACTCACGTCCTCCATCATCCCCGTCCCAGATGACAGGTCAGTTCTGATAGATGTCTCTGAACTCTAATATAGTATGATATTAATGCGTATATAGCATTCAGTGTGGGTTGTATGCAAATACACCACTAGTCAAAAATCTGGGCACTTTTACTTTTCATATATCTCATTTTTAATTGAATTAATTTTTTTTAAAAACTCATTCCCAGAAGTTTTTGGTCACTTCATACTTAAAAAATTTAAATGTAAAATTTTTTAGTAGTTTTCAGCCGTTTCAAAAAGTGGACAGTTGCAGCAGTTGGATACCGGAAGTAAAACTATTTTATCTTATCCATAGGGAAATAGATTTTTAGCAATAACTCATAAAGCTTATGAGACAGACCTACATGGAAGCTTCCAGTTTTTAATTGATGGGACATGCTTTTGATGAACCCATTTATGTGCATTATTTGGGTTTAACAGCTGATCTTGTGATGAAAAACTACATTACCCATGATGCTGTACAGAAATTCCACCAATCAGAGAGTCTTGATGGTTCCGCCAAAAAAGCTTTGCAGGAAAACTACGCTGCCTGTACACTTAAATATGAATATACATTTGAAATATACTTAAAACGTGTTTTATAAAGGTATAATCAACATCATTAAATGAATAGTTTTTTTATTTCTCCATCATTTTTAAATAGATTTTTATTTGTAAATCTTAATGGGATTGTAGTTCTTTCCCTCACTAAAGCCATTAAGTACAGTCTTGTACCCTTGTATTTTTTTTATGTTCAAATGCATTTTTTTGTCAGTTGAAATTGTTGTATTTTACCTTTATTTCATGGCTTGCAATGCTGAAAAAGTCGGCAGGCATTAATGCATTGATGAGTAGGCGTGCCCAAACTTTTGAAAGGCGGTAAAGATTATTCAGATGCTCTAGATTAAATTAAGCTGCGCTGAATGCATGCAAACCAGGCCTGAGGGAAGCTTTAAAGACTTTCCTTACATAAGACATATATCTCACTTGTACTCCTATTGATTTGATTGTCAGGTGACTTTGTAGGTTAAATGGCTCGGTCTGGTTTAAAAGTGGAACAAAGTGTTGCTTGATCAGACATGTTTTGACATGAACTGTCGTTCCGCTCGCTTGCGTTCAGTTGCTTACAAGCCTTTATGGGGAGCGTCATTAACTTCTCAAATCATTCTTTAGACAGACATTACATTGAGTGTCTTGCAGCTAGTGGCTCTTTCACCGCTAACATGACCCTCAGCATACCAGAAGCTGATAGTAATGCAATGGCACAGGATGGCATAGAGTAGACAGATGGGCCGCTTGGGCGGTGTTTAGTCAATGTTTATGCAATCTTAATTTTTGGAGTGTTTATGAGGAATGTCTGATCAAATGCAGCGTTTTCTGTCATTTTCACTGTGTAACTGTGTTTCATGCTCATTCTTTCATTCCCATCATTTTGTATTTCTTTCTTGCGTTCACAAGAAAGTCAAAGAGCATTTTTGAGTGAACCATGCCATTCAAGGACACATTTTCAATCCAGACCAGGTTGATTGTTAAAGGGGACTGAAGCTTGGGGCCGAAAGACATGTATGTGCACAAACCATCTTGAGCATTGATAAATGGGTCAATTTTGAATGGCTGTGGATGTGTGGGATGCTAAGTATTGTAATGTAAATATGCTGATACAGCAAGTTTAGGCAAATTGTGTTGATTTAATGTTTACAATAAGGCTTTTATAATGCTCGTTGAATGTATGACTTAGCACTCCGTACAAGTTCATATAGTTCTTCCTGAGCAAGTTTCCTGAACACTCTCCTTGTCTGCCATTGGTTAGCTAAACAGATAGCCCTGCCCCCAAACTGATGCCATTGGTTGAGCTGTTGCTGTGTCAGGCTGGTCGAGCAATTTTGATAAACCCACAAAACTGCATATTAAACCACAATAGAAGTACTTCAAAACTATACTTGCTTTCTTTATTGAAATTTGATTTTAATTGGTTTAAAATCATTTATTGTGCCATTTGTTATTCTGTCAATAGAAAGTATTGCGGCAATAACTGTGAAGCTACAGTTGGGGCTACATCGTCAATGTGGCCTAGATTTTAATTTTAAATGATACCTGGATCTCATCCTCCCTAAGGGTTTGTAAATTTATGCAAAACTCTCAGATACGCAGGCAAATGGCTTGTCGCTTCACTGCAGTGTTACAGTGAGAAAAAACATGTTTGTCAGATAAATCCAACACAAGCTCTGCCTGTCGTGTTTTATGACCGCTCCATAACTCTTTTTATTCACCTGCGGCACTCTTTTCCTGCTTTACATCTGTCATCTTGCCGTCTTTTTATGTGTGTTTATATGTGCTTGGCAAGTATCTCATGGTTTTATGGTCAAGGAAGAAATTACTGTACATAAGTACAATTATTATATGCATATTAATATGAAATGTTTGATTTGTTCCTTTTAACGGTTTTAGAATTAAGAACAAAAAGTGGTAGTGCCACTTATCTGTCAATATCATGCATTGATACGAATAAAAATACTAAAACTTTTGCTTGTAAATTTATAAAAAAAAAACTTTACAACAAAGCAGAATCTTTAATGATAGATAATATATTGGTTTTGAAGCAATTTCTTTTGTTTTATGTATGAGGAACTTGCCCATTAATGTAATGAACTGCTTTTTTGGTCATTAGGCAAGGCAAGGCAAGGCAAGTTTATTTAATTAGCACATTTCAATCACAGTGGTAATTCAAGGTGCTTTACATAAAAGGAGTAGAACAATCATAAAAGCAATAATCATAAAAAAAAAAAAACTGATTGATTAAAATGAATTTAAGATGATTTAAAAATTGATTTTAAATAAGTTTAAGGCAGTTAAAAATAAAAAGCAATCAGTTCGGACGAAGCACAGTGCTCATTCAGTAAATGCACATCTAAACAGATGAGTTTTGAGTCTAGATTTAAAAGTATCTGTTTTAGAACATTTGATCTCTTCTGGAAGCTGGTTCCAACTCCGGGCAGCATAATAGCAAAAAGCAGATTCCCCTTGTTTTGTGTGAACCCTTGGTATTTCTAACTGATTTGATCCTAATGATCTGAGTGCTCTGTTTGGTTTATTCAAAATTTAAAATAAATCTTTGTCACAAACTCTGCTGTCATTTGCATTGCACTCAAGCTAAATTATTCTATTTTTAGAGTGGAGGAACTGCAACACCTTTTTGTTGCCATTTAGACTTGAAGAATTATACACTGTTCAGTTATAGTCCTGCCTTTAGAATCTCAGTCATACAGACAAGATTGCATCTAGTAATTATGCCTGATGAATCCTATTGATTCCCACATGACCGTATGTGATGCACTGAGCAAGTCCTTCGATAATTCAGTGTGTTTGCTCATACATGTGTTCGGGAGATAAGAACCGGTGACCGTACACTTCTCGAGTAGCTCTACACACATTAGTCGTTCATTGACATGTCCGGGCTTGCCTGACAAAGTCGCTTTAGCTGTGGTTGATGGGTCACACTGCAAGTCTACGCTTGAATCTATTCTTCTCTTATCAGCATTCATATAAAGTAAACTGAGAGACAAAAGCCAAGATGGAATGTAAAAAGTCCAGCAGGTTGAAGCCCTCACTTTTTCAGTTTGTCTTTAATCTTCTCGTGCAAGCCTTTAATAATCTTTAATGAAACAGTGAAGTCAGCAAAATTGAGGTTTCATTTAAACAAGTCCAGTCAACTTGATCTTGCATTATTCAGAAAGAGCAATGCTTCATAAACTTCCTTTACATCCATTATTGAATGATTCCTTAATAGCAGAAGAAACGCACAATTTGCATGCTCTCTGTCATCAGGCAAGTCTGAGTTTGCTGGAAATAACATGATGCTGCTATATTTTTATATTTTTAAAGTATGACTCAATACAGTGTTCAACCTGTATATGAATAGAAAAATGTTGTAGGGCTACAAAATGGTTAATTGTGATAAATCTGATTCAAATTAAAAGTTTATGATTACATGATATATGTGTGTGTATATATGTATATTTATTATTATATATTTTAAGAAATATTTTTATACTTATAAATAATTTATATTATAAATAAATATTTTATATATAAATGTAACATATTTTCCTTAACATGTACATGAATTTGTGTTTCTATATAAAATATACAATATCATTTGCAGCCCTAAAACGTTAAAGAATGCCTATCCTATTTTTCCTACTAATTATTGGATTGGACAAAATGATACAAAATTTGATCAAAAAGCTACATTTCTATTTCTGAGGTGATAGGCTGGATGCATCTGAAAAATGTTTTTTCACATGCTATTTTTATATACTACCCTATAGTATATAAGTAACCCTATAGTATATAAGTAAAACCCAGTAAGATTTCTTTCAAGGAAATGTATACTTTTATTCATCAAAGATGCATGAAATGGATCAAAAATATAACTTTTTCAAATAAATGCAGTTCTTTTAAACTTTTAATTCATTAAAGAATGCTGGAAAAAAATAATATCCATAGTAATGATGCTGAAAATTCAGCTTTATAATATTTCAGAATATTACTGTTGTTTTTTTTTTTTTTAAACAATCTCATAGATCTCATGTATTTAATTCCTGATTACACTTTGTGTCAAGTATACACAATGAAGACTGTAGACTGAGTCTATAACCAAGTGAAAATGAGTTGTGTTTTTTAAAATTAATCACACTAATAGCCACTTTAAACTGACTTGGGGTGTGTTTACAGCATCTGTAGTTTCAGCTGACTGACTCTGTCACAATGAAAGCTCTCAGTAGGTCATGACCCCTGCTCTCAGAACCCATAGGTTCAAAGACCCACTCATATAAGACTCACAGGAACGACTCATGTGTTCACGTCAACCAACACGCAGCTCTCGTCTGGCCAGCCAGCAAGCTATTAATCTGAAGGGTGAGTGGGAGGCATTCCTTCGTCCATCTATAACTCACCTACAGCGTTTCTTTGGCTTGCCCAAGCGCACAAAGCTTGAAACTGTGACCGCTTGAGAACGACAGACGGCCTTGTGCCTCAATTTGATACGTTTGCTGTAATTAACATCTGTTATGACTCGTTGTGTTGATATTATCAGAAGCCACAACAGATAAAAGCTAGCGGCGGTGCGCATCACGGCTCATGTTACGAAGCAGAGGATAAGTGTCTGTGAAACTAAGGAGAGGAACCAAAACTTACAGATGATATTTGAGGGGGTGCGTTTCAGATGCTTGCAGTTTAATCGGCTGATTTGTTCCACATATGAAAAAGAGAAACAGAAGATTGAAGACTCATGACTCTCACTCTGACATGATCTTTATGAAGGTTACTGAGAAAGTACCAAATTTAGGACTTATTTACACCTGGGTTTGAATTCAGCATTTATTTTTGTTTTACTTTATTAATCTGCGTGCGTCTTTGTATGTGTGACTTTTTGAATCTTATCTTTGTGAACATAACTCGATCTTCCTCTGAAATATTTTTTCCTACACCTCTGACATCATCAGGCCAGGAGATTTGGTCTACTTATCACAGTTGAATCAGGGAAACAAATGTGGAGTTAAATGGAGATTTGCATTTGCTCTAAACATTTAAACAAGCTTTTCACAATCAGTTTAACATTCATATCATGATCTGATCGTAAATAGCCAGTCATACCATATTAAAAATAAAAATAACAACATAAGAGGGACCATACAAAATGACCTGAATAAGACATTTCACATGATGTTTACATGCAGTCCACAAGAGGATAGTTTAATTTATAAAAATTACCTTGTTCAAAAGTTTACATCCCCTTGATTTTTTGTTACCACAGCTCTGTCCACAGCTCTGTTTTTTTTGTTTTTCCTGAACAGTTAAACTGTCTGCAGTTCTTCAGAAAAATCCTTCAGGTTCCACAGCATTTCTGTGTATTTGAAGCCTTTTCTTATAATGATTGTATGATTTTGAGGTATATCTATTCACACTGAGGACAACTGGGGAACTAATGTCTTATGCAACTATTAGAGAAGCTTCAGAAGGAAAAACCATGCATTAAGAAAATAGAGATCTCAGTGAAAGCATATGCTGGTTATGTTTTAAAGCTGGGATGCTGGTTTTGGCTGGTCCTAAACCACAAAAAAGGAACAACATGAGGGTGATTAATTAATTAGAGAATATTTGGGTCAACTATCCCATTAAATTTTTATTCAAATAAGACATAAGTCAGTTAAGCAAAAGCAGTTTAATGGACTTTTGGCATGCCCGCACTATAACCGCTGCCATTCAGCTGGACCATGTGAAAAACATCACTATTATGCTGTTGCTTTGGACTTCCCCTTTTGTTTTTTTTATAATAGTGGATACTTACACAACTAATGCTGCCCAAGGGAATCCCTCAGTACTTTTAAAGCAGTGTTTCTGGTGCAGAATTTACCAAATGCAGCTGTGAAGCTTTCATGGTACAAAATGTAGCTGTGGCCGCAATTGTGAAATTCCTGGCAGACATAAATTCAGCACCAGACGCCGGCTCTGACCCCAGACATCAGCATGGTTCGTCCAGTGCACTCGGACAGCGAGTGTGCAAAAACCCCCCGCCAGAACCAAAAACAAGTTTGTTTTTTCTACTAGGACTGAACTCTTGTCGAGGAATGCTGGTTGTGGACTCATTGTTTGTCTGTAGGGAGACGAAGAGCCAGTTAATCAAATGTTTTTACTGGCTGTACTGCCTCGATTGCCCTAAGCTATGCTGTTTACTTTCTTGATTATAGTTTTCATTTGTTATTTTGCTCATATTTTGCTCGTCATTATAGCTCCTTCGCAGATTGTGGTGTGCCGCACCGAGTGAAGAAATTCAGCCTCCTTTTGTATCCAGCAGCTTGTGTGCGTATTTTGCTCCTGGGCACGCTGATCATTATTTTATGGAAGTTGTTTATGAGATCTTTCTGATGGAGAGGTGCGAAGAATATGTTTTACTGATTATTTATCCTCATGACACGAGCCTATTATGTGCATATGTGGATAACTTTACAGATTTTACTGCTCCCGGCCCAGCTGTAAATTGTCATTGTGTGATGATTCTGGGCCTTTCGGTTCTTGACAGATTCAATAGAAAGGCAGGAACTGGAGGAAAGCACCGTTGAAGCTCTTTCTCTTTTTTTTACCATTCACACACCCACATCTTACATAATCATTTGAAGAATTCCCGACTTCTTCTTGGGAATAAATGGCAGCCTACCCTGACTTCTAAAAACAGCTAGATCTCTCCCTTTTTTCTTTCAGTTCCCCCTTTTCCAGATGAATCCTGTCATGCTTCCAGCAGCCTCTCCAAAACCTCTACAGTGTCATAAAGAAACCGGACGATTTGAGTTTGGTTTTCCATGACGCTCAGGAAATCATGTGCTCTTTCATATGTTTATTCTTAGGCAAATATTGTAGAAAATTGATGAGATCTTAGTATTTTTATGCTTTCTCCTCAAATCTGCAGTGACCCAGTGTCCTCTACTCTTTGCTCCGGGTCATGGCACCAGATCCAACTCTAAATCCCTACAATATGAGTGCCCCTGTTCCAGGATCAAGGCCGCTTTGCTGTCTTAGTCCACTCTCATTCATTCAAACCCACATACATAAAGCAGGGAAACAAACAGACAGAATCTTATAGCGTCTATTTTAGGTGTCACTCCATTTTCTGTTCTCTTATGGTTTCAGATATACTATGAAATGGTGTTATCATGAACGGTGCTTAATATTTATTAAGGATTGAGTTTTATCCCAAGTTATAGTTGATATAAACTTTTTTTGCAATGGATATTCTGCTTTGTTTTTTAACTTAAGTAATATCCTGGGTAAGTTGAGAGTAAAATAGAATAGAATAAAATAGAATAGAATCAATAGGGTCAATTTTTGGAAGATTTACAAGCATTAATATAAAATTAGAATGGATTTATAATCTGTTTAAAGGTAAATTCTCACAGTCCTTTTATGCAACAAATATGTAAAATTGGATATAACCTCACACAACAAATGTTAATAAGCATTTTTTTCACAAGAATCAGGGAAATTGTTTTAACTCTTGAAATCCCCTTTAAAATCAACACGAAAACAAATCGTGATCAGATCAAGCATCACGGAAAAAAAAAAATTGATATGAAAAAGTGATATGATATTTTTGCCCCATATTGAGTGTGAGTGTTTTGACACATGTGTAAATTTGCCATATTCAATTTCATTGTGATATTTATGTCTTAAATCCTGTTGGTTGAACTTGACTTGTACTGAAGCTGGAATATTCCTTCTCGTTGTTTCTGCTAGCATTGAACGTGCATTGTTGCGCTTACTCAGCACTGACCCCCTCACCTTTAAAGACTGTGGTCCATTGTCGAGTTTGGAACAAGTCAGGGTGGTTTTGCTGGTTTCCGCTTCCACTGTTTGCTTTATCTCCTGCCTGTGCGCATTTGCTCTAAACATTAGGCTGCTGTCTTTTGATCCCGGCAAACTACATTATGCACACAAACACACTTAAATACACTCTCTAGCTCTTTGCTGAGTTCCTAGAAAACGTTAGCGGTATTTACGGCCACACCCAGAGTGGTGGATTTAGAGAAGCCGAGCCGCTTCGCCTGAACCACAGGGTCCAAAAAAACCTTGAAGCCAAACCATACTGCAGCGTGACTTGAGCGCCAAGGCCTTGGATTGAGGGTCAAGGTCTACTGTGTAGGTGGACCAAACCATGAATGAAGTACTTGAAATCATCTAGTGTTTACTAACACCTACAAACTCACTTCAATTTTGCTGTGTCTTTTGTGCTATTATTCATTTCGTAACCACATCACAAAACCGTTTCATCTCAATATGACATGAATTAGCGTTTGATATACAACTTCACATCTGTGTGATATTGTGAAATTACACAGTTCAGAGATTGAAGCAACACGTCTCCTCTGCAAATTAGATTAAGGTAACGTGGTTTCTCTAAACGGTTGATTCAGCAGGGTTTGGCAACTCACTGTGATTACTTGCCCCCATAATCTGATCTGCCACTGTATAATGGGATTATAATGGGTGAGAGGGCAGTCTGGATTTACATACAGTCAGTGAGCAATAATCATTGACCCAACTCCAGGAGATCAGTGTATGGGCCAAGCACAACCATGGTCAGATCCAATTACATCGCCATTGAGCTTACTAAGATGTCAAAAGTACTTGCAGGTAGAATATCGGTAGTAGTATCAGCTCACTTTAGTGTAGGATTTACTTTGAAACAATATATAATTGCTAGCATATTCATCAAATAGTTACAAACAAACAGCCAAATATGCAATTTAGTAGAAAGAATTTTCTGTAACACTTTATTTTAAGGTGTCCTTGTTAAACGTTACATGTACTTTTTATAATATCAATAAATGATTGTTAACTATAATTAACTATTATAATAACAATAAATGAAGTAACCCTAAGCCAAACCCTAAACATATAGTAAGTACATGTAGTTAATTAATATTACTCAGATCCTAAATGTATCATTACACTGTAACAAGAACACATAAAAAAATAAGTGTAACGTATACTTTTGAAATTTTGAAAAAATCGTTTTTTTACAGTCTGCTTGAAGCCACTGCTTTTAAGCTCCCATGAGTACTTGCTTGCATGTGAGAGCGATAATGTGGCTGTGTGCATGAACGGTCAAATGCACTGCTCGGTCAAAATGCTTGTCTTGGCAGGAAATGAATGTAAACGCAGCCAGTTATGTCATAAGTGAATGTAATCAAACGGTCAATTTTATTTATATAGTACTTTATGCTATTAAAAAATAGCTTCAAAGCAGCTCTTCCTCTTTTTGTTTAAGACGTTTCACATTTTTTTAATTAAATATGGCAAAATGTAACAAAAATTAATTTGCAAACAACTTGAATGGTTAAGTTTTAGTTTGCTTTAATACTCAATGCTTCATATAATAACAATAACCATGTAAACTATTCTACTAATTCGAGCAGTTTTTGTTTAATTATTTTTTTATTTGCTGCTATTAAACAGATTTAAGCTGAGACAGTTATTTTATTTTATTTTACTCTTTACTGTATCTTTGTTTTTATTTTAGTACTGTTTACTTTATTAGTCTTGATTATTCCTGCTAAATACAGTAACTGAACATAATTTTGCTAATTTAATTTGTTAATATTTATAATGATGTTTAACTTTTGGAATTTAGAATTTTTTGTTGTGATAAAATTGGTCCAGAGAAGCAAGAAATGTTCACTTGAATTGGTGTGGGCTATATTTTATAAGCTGTTATATGATATTTTGGTTTTCTAGGTAAGGTGTGTTTTAATTTCCAGCGTTACTAATGAATTTGTGGTGCAAATAATGCTGTAATGTTGTTGCAAAACCTTTTGGCAAATGTTTGCATAGCACTTTTGGGACTTTTCATTGTGATCCACTGTGAATGTGGGGATTTTATTCAAGAATTTTTTATACTGTAGCTTTTCATTGGGAAAAAGTCCCCAGATTCTGGAATGTAATGACTGTTATAATAAAAAAAAAATCCACATGACTTTCCCTCTAGAAGCCTAACTTCATCATGAAATAAATCACTCAATACTCAGATGTCCTGTGTTTTCTGCTAGTCCATGTTTCTGTCATCAAGCCTTCCACAGATTTGATTTCCGCTGCACTTCCCCAATCTAAATCTGTACAGCCAGTCAAAATTCATCTTGATGAGAGAGAAGTTGATCGCTCCAGCTGCGTGAAATGAGCCATACTGGCACCATACATAAACTTCATGAGCACAGCGATGTTAAATGTTTATGTATGCTGTTTATTGTATGAAATACATTCATAACCTAACATATGTCATCATGAATAGCTGTAAGAAGCGTTACGTACTTTTCTTCATTGAATAGTAAGTTAAACTCTTTCTCTTGACTAAAACGGATGAATGAGCTAAATCCACGAAAATCAACACGGATGCTTATTGGTGTAACTGCAAGTATTTAAAGCAATCATTTTTTGCAGTCAGCTGAAACCAAACGAACAATTTGCAGAAAAGCTCAGCTGCGTGTTTTGTGTGCATGCAATAGCCCTTCATGTTGATGTTTTAGAAGCTCATATTTAGCGCAAAGCTGTATTTACTGTGTGTACAGTTCAGCATAATTGTGTTGACCAAGGAAGGAAGGGATATAGCGAGGGAAGGGAAGTGAAAGAAAAATGGAAAAAAACCCACATGTTACGTTTAGTTCAAAATAAAAAGAAATTAAAATGCCCACTGGAAAAACCGAGCTGTGGTTTCCAAGAAACTGAACCTTGGTACTCAGGCCTACTGCCACAGGTATCTACATTTTTAAGGTGCCTTTATATTTTTGTGTCATATTTATGTAGATGTTTAGAGTGAGGTTATTCATCTTTGCCATTCGATTCACATATGGCTGTAAATTTACCACCAGTGTGTGTATTTCAGAGGAACGGTTCACACAAAATGTGTTCACGCTTCTGTAATACATACTATTGGTTATACTGCAAAAAAATGACAAAACCCAAAACAGTGACATAAAAGTAGAAATAGTTGTCCATGTAAGTGTTAGACTTTAGGAGCTTACATCAACACAAACAATCTTTTGGCACTATAATAGTACTGTCAGGTTTTACTGAGGAAGTGGCTCTGAAAAGGCAGACAGTTATTTTTGCACTTACCTTATTGAATAAAGGGGATTGATTGATTGACATGTATTAATTTATCCTGAATGCCAGAAGAACACCTTTCGTTTGCATCATATCATATCACTTGCCAAGGCGTGTTATTTTTTTATTTGCTTCAGAAAATATTATTTTGTGGCCTCCGGTTCTTTTCAGCGTAAGCTACTGTTGCTTCCTTATTTCTTTATTCTGCATTTGCGACTACGCTAACTTGCACTGAACTTGGTGTATTGCGTTGGTCGATGTGTAAATGAGATGTTGGGTCTGTGTTCTTTAATTTGCACAATGTTAGTAAATCACCAGCAGAAATCCAATTTGTGCTAATTGAGAATAATAAGAAGTGATTATTATTGGTCTTTATAGATTCTATCATGGTTATGTTCATATTATACACCTTCATAAAGAAAATATTAAAATCCATATACAGATTTGATTTTGTTCCAAGTCAGTTTTTGCTGCCGAATCCGACTTTGTAATTTTGCACAATATAAATTTACTTGTATTATAATATTATCATATATTAAGGGGTGTGGGGAGAAATTATTATTGCAATAATTTCCCTGGCAATATTGTATCAAGACACAGACGGCAAGTATTGATGTTATATCAGGGCCTGAATTTTGGCAAGGGATTGTGAGTATTGCACTTAATTATCATTTCTGTATGCTCAGCGTTTATAATGCAGGAAAAAAGATTAAATCAATAAACCTTTGTCAAACTCTGCCACATCTTTCTTACTCTCTTTTCCTCTGTGTAAAGGAAACACATTCTCATACAGTATATATATGATTTTGAAATAGTCTGGGAAATCTAAATGAACAAAGTGACAGAGAAATGTATCATATTGGATAAAACAGATGTAAACAAAGTTTCCCCTTGTCAACATTTGGATTTGAATATATGTTATGCCATACTCAGCTGGCTCAAAATTCTTAAAATACCAAGAATATTGTATCTGTATGTATGCATACACAAATTATTATGTTATTATAATTATTATTTGCTGTATTTACTACATTTCTACTAATCTCTCTATCAAATGTGTCAGCTGTGGATCCCAGTTTTTTTAAGGACAGCTCAGTAAACAGTGGAGTTCAAAGAGTCTGACATCAGACTGTAAATCTGGGACTGAAATTACAATTTTATTCTGAGAATAAAAAGCTATTTTTTAGAACTGCGTTTAGACGAAGAAACAAAGTTCTCTTGCAGACATTCGCCCTGTAGCAGAAAGCACTCTGTTCAGGTCTGTCTCTCTCTCGCTCTTTCTCTCTCTCTGCGGGAAGTGGTCTGTGAGGTTTGCTTAAGGCCTGTTTGTTTGATTAGTTCAGCTGTTTCGTCTCCGATATTTTCATCACTATTTATTCCTGTACTGTGTTTACACACTTGAGCTGAGTGGGGCCCCAAGTACACATTTAAATGCAGAATTAGACATTATTCCCATACGGGTGGATTAAAACTGGTCTTTTTGATTGTGGTCAGATACTAAAACTGTAACACAGAACTGTGTTCCTTATTATGAACAAATGTATTTTGGTCCATCTGACTCCCTTATATTTTACCATCTTTAAAGTTAGTTGTGCCTGTTTTTGATGCACAGTGACACAAGTCCCACCAGTGAAGATGCAAACTAATTTGATATGTTTATAATTTTTTTTATATAGTGCATGACTTGAGCACCAGTACACATGTAGTGTTAGTGCGATCTTTTATTTATTTTTTTTAACAGTCAGATTTAACAACCACATAGAAACAGTCACAACTGGCTAACAGTTCATTAACAACCACTTACCATTAGGGCTGGGCAATATATTTTGCAATATGTGTATCTCGTCAGTAAATCTGGTTCTTTGATTAACTGTAAATCTCCATCAACTGTTTTCGAAAGAAGTGGCAGTTAATGCACAGAGCCGTAGATCACTGACAAGCTACGCAATATTCCTTTCAGTTCCGTAGGCGACTCATTTGCGATACTGAATTAAATATTGCGTAGCTTGTCAGTGATCTACGGCAAAGAAGGCAGTTGTGGCCTAATGGATAGGGAGTTGGACTTGTAACCCAAAGGTTGTGGGTTCGAGTCCCAGGTCCGGCAGGAAACCATACCTGGCCACTTGTCACGTCATTTCATATATTTTCATTTCAACTGGCAAGATGCGCATGAATATATTGCAAAATATATCAGCCCAGCCCTGATTACCATTAAAAACAACCTGAACAGCAACACTTGTAGCCCCCAACAACAACATGGCAACATTATAATGATTACATTATAAACTTGACATTATAAACATTATAAACTTGAAACCCCTTAGCAACTACATATCAGCACTCACATTTACCCACAACACCTGAACAATGTTCTGTCAAGCAAATTAGAACAACTGACAATGACTCAGTACACCCTAGAAACACCTTATATACACAGAATGTCTTTGCAACTGCTTGGTAACATTCACAGCCTTAAACAACACCCTAGCGACATGGTAACAACTTGGAACACCTTAGCAATTGTATAGCAACACTGTCACCGTCCCAAACTTGCTAGAAACATTATAATGTTGATTTGGAAAGCCTTAGCGACTGTATAGCAACACTGTCACCCTCTCAAACACCCTAGCAACATGATAACTCTGACTTGGAACACCTTAGCTACTGTATATCAACACTGTCACCCTCTCAAACACCCTAGCAACATGATAACTCTGACTTGGAACACCTTAGCTACTGTATATCAACACTGTCACCCTCTCAAACACCCTAGCAACATGATAACTCTGACTTGGAACACCTTAGCTACTGTATATCAACACTGTCACCCTC
>JAUMHI010000069.1:4441724-4483212 GCA_032359435.1 Enteromius unitaeniatus
AGATGTTGATGTGGTAATTATACTTTTACTTAAGTATATATTTTGCAGGGTAGTTGTACTTTTACTTAAGTACTAAAATTAAGTACTTCCTCCACCACTGTTTAAATGCCTAGTGTGGCAGTGTTGGGTAACTTGTCATAAATTTGGCTTAAAATATGAATTTATTTATATGGACAGATGGATATTGTAATATAATAATATATTTTTGGTCTGTTTTGTGTACTAAACCTAATTTGTTAATTAGTTTGGTTGTGACTTTTCTTGCTCTGTTGTGTCACTGGTAGTTATTGATTGTGATGATGGAAATATAGCATATGAATTAGCACTATTATGATACTTTTTTTTTTTTTTTGAAGCTTGACAGCTTCATTCCCCATTCACTTTCATTATAATGAAAATTACAATTTGCATAATCTTTTTTTGACCCCGCTGACATGAGGATGCGCAAATGTGAGTAAACCACAGTCGTATAAAGTTTGACAGTCACGGGTTCAGTTAGTTTTCTTTCTGGATCAAACAGAAATATTCGGTTGTGTTTCCAGACGCCTCTCACCAGAATCTGCGGAAAATATTTCCAACAAGCCGCCACAAAACTGTCATCACGGCATCGTAACAACGGCACATAACGGTAACGCAACACAAACCACTCTCAGCTAATAGAACCTAGAGCTAACCGAGAGAAAAACCCAAACGGAGATGCTCTTCAATCATTCTTTTCCTCATTTCCTCAGAGTTGTGGGGCTGGGATTGGAGGAATGTGAGTAAGTTTATTTCTGACAGTAGTAAAAACGAGGTCCTGCGGGCAGATAATCACTGAAGTGACTGGATCTGGGCTGGTTTTAACAGTTGCAGTCCACTGTAAATCAACAGATCAGTCTACATTATAATCAACAAATGTAGACGCTAGATGATATTGTTCTGCTCACTTTAAATCTAGACACTGTGCTACACAGGCCTGCAGATGCTGTCGAGCAGAGTGATTAGAGGATGTGGGTTAATTCATCACAGTTACTGCTGTAGCACTACACGCACACTTACAGTTGACTTTAATGCTGGAAATTAGATTCCAGTAAGTCTCATTTATCTCTTACACACATTCACAGATTTGCTAAGCCCCTCTCGGCGTGTTTATGAATGTGTTTGTGTGAATATGGTAACGCATGAATCATACAGCTGAATGTGATAAAGAGCTTTTTCGGGAAAAGCGAGGAGAAGCGGGAAGGCAGGAAAGCAGGCGGTGTGTGAGTGTGAGAGAAACAGTTATAAACAGTAAAATAGTTATATTGTGTGTGTGTGTGTGTGTATACAGATATATAGATCAGCAGCTCTCGCTCTCTCTATATTTGTATAAATATATATATATAAACATTAAAGGCATTTGGGGGGCATAAAGGGGGGGCACAGATGGAAGAGGAAATTCTGCCTCCTTTAAGACATGCTGTGTCTTTGAGCGTTTACACAATGCTGCAAATACCAACTTATGACTGCAAATCTTGCATGAATTTTTTACTTTTTAGTAAAACCTAACAGTAGGTGTAATTTTTTAACGTGAAATGAGAGTTTGTGCTGACACAAGCTGGTAGTAAATCTTTTTTGGCTAAACAAATCAGAAATATGATAAATGTAGTTATTTATGTTTACACACACACACATATATATATTAGTTTTGTATGTATCATGTAAATATGCAATGTAAACCTTCAAAAACCTCCACCTCCTCTCCTCTCCTCTCTTCACCCCCTCTCCTTTCTTCACCTCCTCTCCACCTCCTCAGCTGTCCTCTCCTCACCTCCTCTTATCTCCTCTCCTCTCCTCTCTCCACCTCCCCTCCTTTTCTTTCTCCTCTCCACCTCCTCTGCTCTCCTCTCCCATCCTTTCCTTTCTTCACCTCCTCTCCTCTCCTCTCCTCACCTCCTCTTATCTGCTCTCTCCACCTCCTCTCCTCTCCTCTCCTCACCTCCTCTTATCTGCTCTCTTCACCTCCTCTTCACCTCCTCTGCTCTCTTCACCTCCTCTCCACCTCCTCTGCTCTCCCCTCCTATCCTTTCTTCACCTCCTCTCCTTTCCTTTTCCACAACTGTGTGGTTTTCTCTTAGCCTGAATCTGTCTCTGTCATAACTCTCTATTCCTCTCTAAAAATGAGGCAAAACTTTGTATTTTATTTATGTTCCTAAGTCTGTCTGCTTCTAATCCACTACTTTCTTTTCTTTTGCACCAATAGAAAGATTTTTGGAAGTTGACCCAGATAAAAGAAAAAAGTTTGACATCCCTGCCAAGTCTCTGGGCTTGGCTTTCAGAGCGACTCCAAACCAGTTTGCTCTGGTTGAGTTGCCAAAGCAGGCGGAGGGGGGGCCAGAAACCCAGCATGTGTGTGTGTGTGTGTGTGTGTGTGTGTCTGGCAGAGGGAGCATATTTCATGAAATTATGAGGGAATATGAGGGAGTGTGAGTGGGATTTTTTTTATTATATAACCCAGAGACACAGCTTAGCATTGTGTCGGTTTCTGTGCTTAGATCAGTGCTGCTCTGTTCAGGGCAGAGAAGATCAGACGGGGGGAAGAATCTGATTCTCTAGCGCAGTAAAAAATTACATAATTACCAATGTTGAAATAGATATGGCAAAAAATAGGTTTAGCAGAACATTCAGGCTGCACTTTTCCATTCAATAGAAATTAATAAGCCATATTTGGCTTTTGAGATACTCATACAATAACTTTAGCAGGACAAAATTTAATGAATTATTTACTGCTGATCAGATATGGCCATCATATTTTACATTGCTTCTGTACCAGCAATGTATTATTAGTATTATTTTTTGTAAACTATTGTATTTTTGTTTTTGTAGATTAGATGAAAATTGTAAAAAAATAAAATTATAATGTGTGTATGTATATATATAGTTTTGTTTGGTTATGTTGTATTATTATTATTTTACATTTTGAATACATATTTTGTATTAAGTTTATTTCAGTTGATTTGCTAAAGCAATTTTTCCCATTTTTCTTTACATATTTATATTTTTATCTTTGTTTTAATGAACACATTATATCAGTTTTAGTTTGTTTTGTACAAATAACTACCATGAAATTCAGTGGTTTTATCCTTTGGTCTAGAAGCAAAATCATTTGCATTTGACAAGAGATTAATTTATAACTTTTTTTTTTTTACTTTATTATTTATAACTATATTGTGTTGTTATGTTTGTTGAATCAACATGCCACTGATCACATTCAAATCAGTCCCATCTTATACAGTAATCTTGTTTAAACATTTCTAATTTGCATAAATATTTAAATGTAATGTCTGTTAGCACTCACTCTCCTCTCTCTCTGATCTCCCACAATCCACTATAACAGCCATCAATCATGTGCACACAGTATACATACACCTCACCTATGAGCAAGACTCTAAACGGTTAACAGAGCGTTTCATTCAGCCGCACACTAAATCGTGGTGTTGATTTACAAACACGAGTAAACTGTCTCCCACACACATGCTGAATAAATACAGTTGATAATCGAGCTGTGCTGTGTGGGCATACACCAGAGGCCGAGCGCTCGTGTTTATTACTGCGCTGGAATTTTCCATTACCCGTGATGAGTTCAGCGCAGTAGGGAGCTGCGATACGGCCCAGAGAAGTGTTTACTGTGGGACTCGGCCTCGAACACAGAAAACGGGCACTCCGGCCGAGAGAGGGAGAGAGAGAGGCTGGGCGGCCCACCTAACAGATGTTGATGTGAGAGTGCGCTTAACATCTGCCTCTGCTTGACGTAATTGGTTTTAGTTGATCCAGATCTGAAGATGATTTGTAAACTCATTTCTCTCTCTCTCTCTCTCTGTTAACAGGAGGCCTTCTGGTCTTGCTGATAAAGAGGTGATGGCCGCCACCGTCCTGACCACGCTGTCCACCAGCCCGTTGGTGCTCAACCCTTCCTCCAGTGCCTCAGGTTAAACATTGCTCTACTTCTTCCTTCCCTGTTACCTGATAGACCCCGGAGTGCTCAGGTTGAATGACGGCTTGTCAAACAGGGAAGAAGAGGTACAAGTAGCAGCTTCTAATGTGCACCAGTTAAACTTAGGAGAGTAACACCATAATGAAATCTTTGAAATATTAGGCTAAACCACCATCACATTTACGACGCTGAAGAATAACTTTGCTTACTTTGGGAATCTTACCTGAACAAATAAAAGAGGAAATTATTTTATCAGGACAATTAAAACAAATTTTAGGTAGAAAAATAGGGAGAATAAAGCATTCATTTTAATAGTCACCACTCTTCCTACCAAAGAAAGAAGTAGTCAGTCCCAACGTTTTAAATCAAGTTTAATCTGTTCAATTAAATGAGTGAAATTATTCTTTAATAAAGACTTAGAATAAGAAATATTTACCTCTAAATAACCCAGTTGGAGAAAAATGAAAGGGTAGGGCACTTTTATGTATTTTCCTAGTTGTATCATTTACAGGCAGTGTTGGGAGTAACGCATTACAAAAATAATACATTACAGTAATATATCACTTTTTGCTGTAACGCAGTAGTGTAAGGTATTACTAATCAAGTTTAAGTAACATTTTACTCGGTACATGTTCAGTAGAGGATGGATACCCGACTCGAGCCCGACAGTACCTGACGGTACCCAGCAGGCTGAGCCGGGTTCGGACAGATGTTTAGAAAGGATGCTCAGGTTCAGGTCGAGCTCGGTCATATCAGTGTGAATGTGCGTCTGCGGCGCTTTTTGTCCCGTGTGCGCTGATGCTCTCATCTGTTGATATTTCCATACGCCTTCCTACAGTTAATTAATAAAAGCAGGCATTCCACACAAAAAAGTGCATGTGTCATTAGTATGAAAAAAAATTAGGTTTTAACTGGGCTCAGACATAAATATCTTAATGCCTGTCGGGCTCGGGTCGGGTTCGGGTACTGCTCTGTCGGACGCGGGCCGGGCTCGGACAGAAAAATGCGTCCTGATCCGCACTCTACTCTGTAAGCGTGCATTGCTATAGTCATTCAGATTGATATGACAGATACCATGGTGAAGATAAATGACTATTACAGCAAAACCATGTTAATGTGTGGTTACTTTAGTTCAGCTATTATGATTTTTATTTGTAGTAAACACGTTTAATTTTGATAATTAAAACATAAGTAACCGAGTGCAGAAATGAATGTGAATAGTTTACGTGATCTGGCTCTTTATTAATATTTCGATATAAAAATATATTAAACTTGCGTGTGGTAAGAGTGTTTAAGGCATATCACGTTGGCCAAAACACACAAGGAAATGCGTTAAGAAAAATAATATCACCGGCAATCACCGACATCACATTCGGGCAGGATTAATGTTCGTTTTCTCAGAGGGTCGCCGAGTTTGCTGAATTATCACAGAGAGAAAAACACAGACATGGCAGATTCGGACGGGATTAAAATCACCAAGTATGACTGTGAAACAAAAATTCCTCTAACAACCCCCTGTAAAACTAGTCCCGTCCCAATAGAACTAACTGCAAATAAGGTGTTATAATGTAAAAGTATGAAGAACTATATTGGAGCGTCTCTCCACTACATCACCTAAAGTTTAGATCAATCTGTTATTATTATTATTATTATTATTAAAAAAATAAATAAAGACACACACACACACATATATATAATAAAGTATATATATGGTATATTATGTAAAGTTTTTGTTTACATAATAAATGAGTGTGTACTGTGTATATTTTGCATACATACTGTACATAATAAATAAATACAGTACAAATGCATATATTATGTAAACAAAAACTTTAATACATTAATGACCTCATGGTTGTGATGTCATAGTCACCATGATTTCTGAACAGTCTTTGCAGATTAGTTTTACAAAATTGTCTGTAGACATACAGTGCAGTTTTGTATAAATATCAACACATGGTCATCAGACTCTTATTTCAAACGAGGAAGAACAATTCTGGTTTCCATTTTTCTTCTGTCCCCTTGAGCACGATGAGAGGCAAGCACACTATGGGTTTGTAAGTGCAGTAACTGTCCGTCCTTCAGCGCATGGCTTCCAAAACCAAAAGTATGTTCACAGAGTTTCAGAAGAAAAGAGAATAGACATTGTGCAGCAGCAGAAGCGCTTGAACTCTCTCATTGATGTTTTATTAGACTTTGAATCAAACACAGATTTCACTGTTAAATGAATAGCTTACCCAAAAATGAAACCGATTTTGACTCACCCTCATGTCATTTCACAGCCAAAGATGTTTTGAGTAATGTAGTGGTTACTATTTCCCGTTGCAATAAATGAGCACCAAAGAGTCAGTGAGTCGAACTCGAGAATCAAATCAGATTCATTTTGGTCAACTGGATCGACTGATTCATCGTACATGACTATTCCTTTAAGAAGTGTAACCAAAGGTTGTTCTTTTAAAGAGCAGGATTTTTAATGTTAACTGAACTGTGGCGAAAGCGTACTTGTGTTGCGTTTGTTCTGACCTTTCAGAGTTTCTGGAACAAAATGAAAAGTGAGAGTTTTCTTAAGCTGTCACAAAACAGCGGCTGTCCCTTCACAGTCCCCTACATTTGTGTCTTGGAAGGAACAGGCTGTTCTAATGGTTCCTCTGAACGCTTTCCATGGAGGATTTCCCTCTCGTTTGTTCCTTCAGTTATTGTGTGACTCAAATCATCATCATCTTAGCCGACTTTTTTTGATTTACTAGTTAACCAAATTTGCATTAGCGCTGAAGTTTGAATGATGGATTTAGTCGTTATTAAATAAGGGATATTGGCGTTTTACACTGTATAACTTTGTTCGAAGGTTTGGTGAGATTTTTGAATGTTATTAAAACCTTTTTTCAGAAAGGACACATTAAAGAGATCAAAAGAACACATTTAGAATTTAGAATGTTTCATAATGCCTGAATTACTGAAGCAAAGTTCATTTTAAACAAATATTTAATGTGACTTGGGAAGAACGAGTCAAAGGCCCCTCATATACCTCGTATACATTTAATAAAAATGCCGGAAAAGTAATTTTCTGCATGGCATGGTCAACTGGAAATGAATTCCACTGCAAATACTGTGATTTACATTTAAATATTCTGAATATTAAACCCTTGCGGAAAAGTGAGTATGACACAGCACATTAGTAAATAGTTTTTCTCATATTCACATTTGTACAAGTCATTTTTCAATGTCCCTTCAGTATGGATGTTTTCAGTTGATAGCAGACAAACTGAAATAATATTATATCTCATTACTCTTGCCTAGAGGACAACTTAAGTACAAAGTGGCACAAATTTTCCCCTCTCCATTACTATTTAATCTAGAACATTGGCCTTGGGATTGGTTTTTATGTGTTTTTCATTTTGTGCGTTGTCATATTTTAATATCTTTAATGCAAACACATTGCCCTTCTGGGAAATTAAAGACTTATTGTACTGTATCAGCGTGACTGCTGAAGTAACCGAGAACTGTCCCTTTCCTCCCTGTCTCTTCACTAGAACATAGATAAAGAAAGAATAAATACGGGCTCCTGGTATTTCAGTAGTTTTGTTAGCCTAATGAATAACGGCATGAGTTCGTCTTCATTGCAGCTTATTCTTGTCCACTTTGTCAAGTGACCGACCACAGTCTGGGTTTATCTGAAATAGATTTTGCCACGTCAGAATGCTGATGTGAGGAAAACAAACTGGTGTGACAGTCCCCATGTATGATTGAGGCAGAAACTGTAGGGCTACTTAGATTACAATTCTTTCCTGATGCTGTTGTGCCCTTGAGCCGAGCACTTAACCTCTAAATCACGCCACTCCAGGGACTATATTCCTGTAATTAGTGTACTGTAAGTCACTTTGAATGAAAAACATCTGCTGAACAACAAGAGCACACATGCTGGAGGAACACCGACCATAATTCTAAGAGGTCAAGTGTCATGAAATGGGGGTGCTTTGCCTGTTTGGGGTCATGTAAGTTTATGTTGCTCAAGGGTATCTTTAAGATTTTGTTAAGTTAGTTTGGTCAAGGTTATTGCTGCTCATCAGCTGGGCAGCGTGTCCTATAGCTCAGCTTTACATAGCTGCATATTTATGTTTACAAATATTATTACAAGTAAAAGTACAGTTATGGCTGCTGATATTGTATTGATCATAATGCACCAAAATTATTTTTGAAATCCAACATAGTTTATGTGTGTGTGTGTATAATGAATTTTGTATAATAAATTAAACAATCAATTAACTAATCAAATAAAAGCTGTTTTATATACAAATCACTTTTTACTAAATATATGTTATTATAAACAGAGTCTGTAATAAAAAAAATAAGAATATTATAAATTAATATTATTAAATTAAATAAATTATATAAATGTAAAAATTCCATCCTTCATTAACATTTAGGTTTACCTTTAATATTGAGATTTTGGCAACATTTTACAATATAGTTATTTAATTAAAAAAAAAATCTCAATCAACATTAATGTATATTTTATATATATTTTTTAAATATTCTATATAATTTATTTTATATTTAACAATATGAAATAATAAATTATAGTGTATTTATAAATAATCTTTAATAGATATTAATAAATGCTGTGTAAAATATTAGATATTGTTAGTTTATGATAGAGAATCCTGATGGAAAGTTCTACCACGATGTGAAGTATTTAGCACAGTTTTTATTTCTTTTCTGCTTATAAACAGTACATTTGTGTATATTTAAACAATTAATTTTTTTTATAGATCTATTGACCATTGAATCTTATGTAAACGCATTTACTGAAGCAGTTAGAGAAGTTGTTACTTTTTGCATTTTGAGAGTGCACACAAGGTCATGTGTTTATTTGACTAAAACTGCCACAGGGCAAATTTATGCATTAATGAAATAATGCAATGGCTTGACATGTTTGAGTGCTGCTGTGTTATTTTATCTTCAGTTTAACCCAGTGTTGCGTGCAATCAGGGATGTTTCCGTGTGTTCACACCGACTCAGACTCCAGTGTGACTAAACCAGGAATAATCTCAGCCAGGTGGGTGTTGTCGCAGAATAAACCCCTGGAAGAGTGATCAGGATATTGTATCACCCTGGAGGGGTTTATGCTGCAATAACAGCTGGCTGTATGTTTATTATCCTGCTTATTCCAGAGGGACTTGCCACATAAGTAAATAATAAGACACCAATATTTATTTAAGTTTAAATATTTTATTAGCTCTTGAAACGCATCATGTCTAGACGATGGTTTTATTTTACAGTAAATACGATGGCTGAGGCACAAGAAGGCAGCTCCATTTGAATGAACTGAGAGAGAGTGTGGTGGAGTGATGAGAAAGATGGGAGAGTAACCAGATGATGTTGAGTTGTTTGGCATCGCTAATTGTGACGGATGTTATGTAAGGGATAATGTAGAGGCAGCTGGTAGTTATCGTCGCGGAGCGGAGGGTCTTGTATCACGCTGAAGGGGCTTATTTTGTGATAACTACAGGCTGCCTGAACATTATCCCGCTTATTACACGGCTACTTGCCACATAAGGAAAAAAACTGGACATAAATATGAATTTGAAACATTTTATTGGCATATTTGCTTTAAATGAACATTTTCATCCTTCCGCGAAACGACATAGTATCACGTGACTAACATTCAAACGTTAGAAAGACAGTTTATAACATCTACATATGAATATATAATAACGGATGTATTTTTTTCCATTTTTAATTGTGGTTGTCCAGTGTTTGTCACAAGATGGCGCCAACGGGAATCTTTGTTGGCGCGGAGGGATTTTAAGCAAATAAGTAGTACCGGCTATGAGTTATTACTTTGGAGCGGTTATTATTTGAAAAGGACTAACCTGCAAATGTCTGAACTGACCAATCAGAATCAAGAATTCCAGAGAGCCATGTAATAATAGGGAATAACACAACTTGGATTGTTGTGACCGAGCAATCAGAAGAACGTATTTCAGAGAGCCTTGTAATAAACAAGTGCAAAATATGCACAAACAAATGAAAATCAGTGATTTTCACTCTGGGTCTAATGCCAAATTTCCTGCATTCTGTGAAAGAAAGGATGTGTGATTATTTTTTTCATAGAAATTTCCCTAACTCTGAATAACAAAGGCCGTGTTTTAAATGATGCACTATACACTATGCACTTATTAAACTGTCTAGTGTATGAATTTTCTGAGGTTATTTTATCATTTACCATCAGAACTTGATTGTACCTCATGCTTTATGTATTTAAAGCTGTTGCAGTTCACACTTTTATACTGAAAATCCATTTAGAACAAGCTAATCGTGGTCTAAGGGTTGGCCTCAACTGTGCATAAATTGGGACGCAGCAAAATTGACTGGTTATGGATTGATATGTATTGGTATTTTGGGTTTGAATCTTCAGGAATAGTTATTGGACATTGTATTTGAATTTTTTTTTATTTATTAGTTTGTTTTGGGTTCTTTTAATCCAAAGATTTGCTTTCAGTCTGTGAATTCATGCAGTGTACAGGTAATGGTACATACTCCAGGCAATTATGTCAAAGGTCCTTTCCTGCTTTAAATGGCTGTGTTGTATGTTCAGGTGCAGATTTGGCTAGTAAGGGCTGGAAGGAGAGCCTGTCTGCCAGCTACAGCAGCTCTACCAGTGGGAACTGGAGCTGGGATGCCAGCGACCAATCAGTGCCCTCCACTCCGTCCCCGCCTCTCTCCAATGATGCCGGCAAGAGCTTCCTGCTTTCCTCCCAGAGTGATGACAACATTGAGGAAACCGAGAGTACACACTTCCTGTTTGAGGACCCCATCCCCCGAAAAAGAAAGGTAGGGGGTCAGGTCACGGCATATGAGGAAGCAGTTTGATGAGTTATTTTTTGTGCTTTAAACGGGCCAGGCGGGGTTAATAGCCTCGGACCTGTAGCACCGAGCCCAAAATCACAATGCGTTTCCACCGTCAGACCTCCGCTGCACTTCGCTAAAACCCGCCCTTTACATGCCACCCTGGAACAATGTCACACAAACCTAGCGTTTCTCCAACGAGGAGAAGTTATCAGAAAACTAATAGGAAAAAAGTCACTGGGACTTTTATTTTTTTATCCAAAATCGTCAATGTTCTATAATAATAAGTGATATTGATGAAGTGATATCTAAAGAAGGAATTTATCAGGACTGAACATATTTCAAACAAAAAAAGGGGTATAAACCGTTATTTCACAAAAGAAAGAGGACACAAACCTACTCATTTAGTCGAGTCTTCTGTTTATTTGTAGTCGTATACATTGCATTTAAAAAGAATGATCAGTTCTAGTACGAACTGGAAAAGTTTGCAGAAAGGAGCTTCCCCACAAATACCATTATGATATTTTTATGACGTACACAGAAGTCTCGAGGCGATTTAGTTATGACAGATAAAATCGCCTAAGTAATTAAATAAATGCACCATTGTGACAATAAGAATTTGACATCTGATTTCTTCAAGCAATCGTATTTAATCCCATCATATGGAGCGTGTAGGCTATAGTCTTTTATAAATAACCTACCTATTTCAAACACTTGTTGCTGCTAAAATTTATTTTAAAAGTCTTTGATGTCTGTGTTATCTGGTCACTTTCTGAAATGATCTGCGGCGCTGACGCTCTTCAGCCCCAGAGAACTCTGCCTTTGTTCATAACCACACCTCTAGCCCCAGCCGACCCGCTTTGGCCCAAGGTTTTCGATTCGGCCAAAAAAGCCGGGCCGTTTGCCCAGAGGAAGCACCGACGAGGCACTTCAAGCCCCGGAAGTAAATCGCGACTGGCCCTGGCATGCATAGTGTGGCTCTGGCCCAGTCTTGTCACCCTTGCACCTCAGAAAATGATTTCATGTTTTCTTTCTCTCTCTCTCTCTCTCTCTCTCATTGTCCCTTCTTTTCTTTTTTCTTTTTTTCTAGTGTGGAATCACTCCAAAATCTGAATGTGGTTTCAATGTCAGGAAGCCATTAGCCTTTCTGCTCATTCACCTTGTTTTTGGAGAGGATGTGTGTGTGTGTGGATGAGGGGGGGTTCCGATATAGAGCCACTATGCACGCTCTAAAACACGCTTTTCACGCAGTTCACAATTGAACCATATAATATACACAGATTCTGTCACAACTACATGCCTCTCGCTGAAGAAAGGAGTAAACTGAATGTGTTTACTCAGATGTTTTTGGTTTTTTTTACTGAATATTTCTCAATTCTGATTTTGCAATTCCAGATATTGGAATTGAAGATGGACAGAAAAACATTCTTTAAGTAATATTAGACATATAAAAGTATTCTTCTTGTTGCAGCTGTATTGAAATCCCTTTAAAATGAATATTTATCTAAAAAAAGACAAGAAAAAGGCACTTACAGCATTGTATTGTAATAAAAGTTTACAAAAAGACTTACCCCAGTTTCATAGACAAGGCTTAAGCTTAGTCCTAGACTAAAATGTAAGTTCTGAAAGAAACTTGATCTTAAAATCTATCAGTGCCTTCAAGATGCACACCTGAAAAGTTTTCTCTAAGCTATCTAAATTATTTCTCTCCTAACATATCTTTGCAAAGTTATATCCAGTCTTTTGATTTTCTGTCATAACATAAGTAACTTTGCAATCTATGCCACGATAAGTCACAGGATTTATCTTAACTAGAGGTTAATCCACCAAGAACAGTAGCTCCGCTAATAAACACAAGATTTTACAACTCTGAAGCTCAAATGACACACATATGGTTTGTAGAGAAAACTTAAAATAATTAAAGGGTATGTATATATTTATTAAAGTATAATAATACCATATTATGATAGCAGATATTTAGGAAACATGTTGTGTTTTATGAAAAACAATACTACAGCGATCTGTCACAACACATTTAAGAGCCACAAAACAGTATTTACACATTCAAATGCTGTATGGTTGCAGTAATATTTACTATACATATATATATACTATAGTAATAATTAGTTCAAAACTTAAAGTGCAATTGTTTAAAAAAATGCTTGATTTACTAATGTTTCATAGACCGTGAGTTGTTACACTTTAAAATTTCATGCCATTTGTTAATAGAATAAATAAATGTACTAAAGGTAAAAAAAAACATTTTAAAGAATGAGATAAAGAATCACAATTGTCCCTTATTTTTAATTTCTGAAGTTAACTGGCAACCCTAATGATGACATAATGATCTTTTGACCCCCCCGAGAGGGTTTTTTGACCTTTAAAGTTATTGTTGGAGAAATAGCGAGAGAAAAAAAGCAATAGATAAAAATTCATACTAGAAAGCGCAAAAGTGGCATGTCCTCAATCTGGCAACCCGAGTCTGAGGAGGAGGGGTGGGAGAAAAAACTTGGTAAACGTTTTAAATATTATGTGCAGTACCCATTTCAACCACTAGCTGTCAAAATGACACGCTAAGCTTTATGTGAATCCTTTCAAAATAAAACAAACTAAATTCTCACTCTTAATAGATTCAATCAAATAAGAAAGCTCTTACTAAACTAAACTAAACAGATTTGGGTTTTTTTCTCCAGCATAATTTGAAAAAGAGCCTTACTAGACCCCCACTAGATGTTATTTGAAATGTTAAAGAAGGAGTTTGACGCTGGTGCGCATTACATAACATCCAACATTATTTGGACTGATTTTTTGGCTCTTCTGTGTGAGTACAGAGACAGATGGATGTGTCCCATACTGCTAGTGCTTGTCTTAGGCAACAGCGCTGGCTACCTCCTCTATTATTTCAGCTCACCAGAGGCCTCCCTGCATACCTATACGTCCTGCGAAAGCCAATGAAAACCACTTTGAATGAAGGAGACGAGAAAAAGTAACAAAGTTCTTCAAAATGCTGCGCAGCTGGGTGAAGTGTAACACAAGAGCACTGGCTGTTCATTCATAAAGACGCTTCCAGCCCCTGCTCCGTCACTGATCTGGCTCGCTTTCTGAGTCTGTTGTGGTTAATGGTTGTCACTTCATCTCTGACGAGGCTTTGATGGGCAATGTCAGGAAGGCTGGTGTGATCTGTGAAAGGGTTAATATCAGCGGACACACACCCACTCATTGACTCTGATGAGAGCACAGACAGGTCCGGACATGTTTCACGTTTCTGAGTTAATGTGCTAATGTTTCTCACAAATTAAGTTCCTGGTCGGGTTTAACAAAAGATTGTGATTATAAGGATAATATAATCTCGGTTTGTTCTGGAGTGCCATTCATTCACACTGTTCTCCGTCTGAACTCTGGGAATATGACGCATTACGTAACCTATTAAACATTTACGCACACTCTCCAGGATATCAGCTATAATCAGGGTTCACATTTAACTTTAAAGAAACTAGCTTCCGATGAATACATCTCAGTGACATTCTTTATACGTTCAAATATTATTTTAAATGATTGTTTTTCTAAATACAGTTGTTTTAAGTAAATAAATGCATGAAAAGTAACATTTGAAGTCAGTAATGCTTTATTTTTTAAATACATGAATTTTGCAAATGCTGCATTTCAAAAACAACAACAAAAAAACTTTTCAAAATCGATATGATTTCAAATGAGTTTTTACAAATCAGCATATTAGACAATCAGACACTGAAAAGTTGTGTAATGATGCTAAAAATTCAGCTTTGCGTCACAGGAGTAAATTACAATTTACAGCATTTTGGAATAGAAAAAAAGCATTTCTAAAAACATTTTCATTTTAATATTGTACTATGTTAGTGAAGGTTTTTTTTTTACACTAAATGGCCATAAATTAACAATTTTTTTCACTTTACCCTGTATAATCAATTACCTATTTTTTTTTGAGGGGTAAATCATCATATAAGAATGATTTCTGAAACATCATGTGACACTGAAGAGTGGTGTTTAGAAGAGAGGAATATATATATTATAAAAAACAAAAACAAACTACAACAAAAAACACTTGTGTGCTCTGTGCAGTTATATTACTATCATTTAAAATATATATTTAAAAAAAATACTGTTGTTATTTTGATGAAGCACACATAATGTAATTTTATTTCATGTACTGGCTATAAATAAGCAGTGTATTGCAGCTGATTTACTGTTTGAGTCGCCTAGCCTATAGAAACTCAGCAATCAAGCATGCTAGATAAACACAGATGAGATTTAGAGCGCTGGTGAAAATGACAGATGAGCGCAGGAGGTGTGAATCTCCCACACACAGTGACAGTGTTTTAATAGTTGTGTCACAGCAGCGGTGAAGAGCCTTTGTGCCTTCAGAGCAGCAGTGGGCTGAAGGGAATTACACACGAGACCCCTGAATCACTGCTGATCACTCCTTATACTCTTCATACCACGCATGCTTTCATCTGTTCGTCTTGAAAGTGGGGTTATATTTAGAGCAGAAGGAGATCTGTTGTTTTAAAACTGTTACATTTTTTGGTTGCGATAAAATATAATATATCTATTAAATGAGAAATTTTGCCTTGACTGCTAGCTGAAATAAAACATGTTTAAGCTTTAGTACTAAAATAAATAAAATAATCAATGAATAAAAATGACAAAAGAACAAAAAAATACAAGCATTTTCATAATTTAAAATATAAATAGCACAATACTTAATAACAAATACTAAAATAACTTTGCCAGATATTAAGAACACTTAAGATGCACTTAAATATTATTATCAAATCTCATATTATTATCAAACTAAAATGAATTAATGAAAAACGAATAAATGCTAATATTATTCATAATAATATATACTAAACATACTATAAGTGTATACAAAATATATTTACACATACTGATATTATTCTCTTTTAAATTCATAATTAAGGTGTCTCAGCAATAAGGTAGGACTGTACTGATATTCTGTTTTTTTGTTTGGTTGTCCCCTGAAATTTGACTTCTTTGCATGCAGACCACATTCAGAGTTTGTAGCCTTAGGTGTGCTGTCTATTTATTTTAAGCTTTATAATAAAATAATATATATATATGCGTGTATATTATTGACTCAATGACTTGATAAACGTTACAGGCCTGTCATTGTAAAATCCATGTTTGTTTTTTGCAGAACTCCATGAAGGTGATGTTTAAGTGTCTGTGGAAGAACTGTGAAAAAGTCCTCAGCACTTCCTCAGGGATCCAGCGCCACATCCGCACCATCCACCTGGGGTAAGAGTCCATCACACCTGGGACAGGTGCGCACACACACACACCCAGTCCTGTCTACAACAGACCGACTCATCTTTATAAAGAAAGCATACTGTAAACGTTTGAAATAAAGGTGATGAATGGAGATGGAGATGAATCTGAAGGGCCCAGATTGTCTGTCAGTCTCTAAAGACAGGGCAGCTCTTCCCTCTCTGAGCACCATAACAGGAGGTAAGGAGGGAAGCACATTCTGATGGAAGTAGTAAGAGGGTTTTTATAGCCTCTTGTTGCTACCTGACCTCCCCATATAATGTGCTGGCACTGCTGCCCCCTGCTGGCCGTTGGTTGCTGTGCACACTGTGTAAAGTTTAGTGTTGTGTGTTTTCAGGCGAAATGGAGATTCGGACTACAGCGATGGCGAGGAGGATTTCTACTACTCTGAAATCGAGGTGAACATGGACACGCTCTCGGAGGGGCTGTCTAACCTCACACCCACCTCACCTACTACATCCGGCCCGGCCCCCATCTTCCCTGTCTTGACTTGCGAAGCATCTCGATCAGAGCCCGCCCACGTGATCCACACCCCACTCAGCCAATCAGCACCCTCGGCGCTGTGCCACATCCGCACTGACCACGCCTACCAGGTGACATCACTCTTCAGTGCATCTTATCAGTACACAGCTTCGATTTGAGCTCGGGTCATATTATGGGTTTGAGGTGTTGCAGTGAAGTCTTCGTGGACACTTAAAAACAGTTTTTGGTCCGTGTGTGAGTGTGTGCTTTTACTTCAGAAACCTCATATTCTTTCATATCTCCCTGTTTTAGTTATTAAGACAACTCCGATCTCTCAATGAGAGTCAGCACAGTTGCTGTTCATGTCCTACCAAACCCTTATGAATTTATTCACGTATGTCATCACATCACTCCCAAAAAGGGAAAAAAAGGGGACCATCAACTGTTTGGTTACCGACGTTCTACAAAATATTGTTTTTGGGGGGTTTTTCGTACAAGTTTGGAACAATTTGATTTGATTATTAGGAAAAAGTCAAAATAAAGCATAAAAAGATACCATATACATACTAAAGCATCAACAAAAGACTTTACTATTTTAAAAATATGCAATTTTAGGAGGAAATGTGCTTTATTGCTGTCAATTATAACAATTGAAAACAAAAAAAACACAATTTCTTATTTATATATATATATATACAGTGGTGACCAAAATTATTCGAATGCTAATATTTTCAGCAGCTAATAATGGTTTTAAGCCAGTTATTTCTGTGTTTTGCTGTAGTGTGTCAGTAGGAAATATAAGTGAGATTTTGTTTGAGATCTGATCTGATCATCATCCAGTCTGTCTGGATTGACGTGAAGAAACTGAAGAACTGTGTCAACGTCTCCAAGATGCTTCAAGTAAGCTACCTACAGCAGAAGATAGAAATAACTGCTGGAAATACTAGTGCTCTGATTATTTTGGTCACCGCTGTGTTATATTTAATTCTACATCTTGTTTGTGAGTGTTAAGAATGTTTCTATATTTTACTGAAGGAGTCTACATTTAGAGTTTTTTTTTGTACCAAATGCAATGAATGACCTTTCTTAAATCGGGACAGAGATTTATACTGAGGGCTCACCAGATTGAGGGTTCTGTTGAATATCAAAGCCAGACTACCGCGTACACGTGTCTCTTTAATTGCTGGGGGAAGTATTTATGGGTCGGGGTGAGGAGGTCAGCGAAGGCCGTGATTTCAGGAGCCTCTGCTGCTCAGACAGGCCGTTTTTAACCATTTCTAATGTGACTGGCTAGTTTTTAAGGCAGCTCTTCTTGGCTCTCGGTGGGTTGTGGTTGTACTTAACAGTGTTTTCTCTTTCTCTCTCTCTGCTGGCTTTGCTAATACCGCTTCTTACACACACTATGTTTTTCAGGCCACAACCCCTGTCAGCATTCCCAGCATGCCCTCTGAACCGCCTCACAGTGAGGATAGGATTAGTGTATCCTGGCAGTCGCCCCCTGTCATATATAAAGGTCTACCGGTGAGATGGCTACTTCTTTCTTTCTTGTTTTCTTCCTCTCACAGCGTCACAGTGTAAAAGACTGAACTCACTAAAGATCGAAAGGGCAGTGATACTGTAAGCCTGCTTGGGTCTCGTTTGTCACTCCCAGCTTGTCTTTCTCTGTCTCTTGGGGTCTTTCAGAAGTTGCACTTGCATGACTTTTGGTTTCCTGTCTCAGATGCTTTTGCAAAGCAAAGAAAGAAGCTTCCAAACCCTTGCTGCAGGCTGAGAACAAGGAACTGCAGACACTTCGTGCCTGTCAAAAAGATGCAGTTTTTTATGAATATATATTGTGACCAGGGAACTGCTGTTACAGACCAATAATTGGTGTTTTTTGCTAAGAAAACATCAGTGTTGCTGTTATTTTGCCTTGGAAAGTAATCATGAAAATGAATCACTTAGAAATCATCCAGAAAACCCTGGCAAAACTGACACTGTTTTGCATAAACAGCGCTTACATTTTTTATTTTTGGCAGAAAAATTTCAAATGACAGTATTTATCTATTATAGAGTAATATAATATAATGGTGTGAAGTTTTAAATACATGAATACTTTTTTTAACCAAAAGTGCTAGTAAACGTTACAAACTATTTCTGTTTCAAATAAATGCTGTTCTTTTGAGCTTAATATTTATTAAAAGAATCCTGAATAAGATACGGAATAATAAATATTTCTTGAGCATCTAATCAGTATATTAGAAAGATTTCAAAAGGATCATGTGACATTGAAGACTGGAGCAATGATGCTGAAAATGTAGCTTTTTATCACAGAAATAAATGACACTTGAAATGAAATCAAATCAAAAGCTGTTTCATTTAAAATATTAGAAATGTGACTGTATTTTTTGTGTATTTTTCATATTTCTAAACTTCGAGAAACATATTTCAAAAACATAATCTTAATTTTGAACTGTGGAAGTGCAAGCTGAGAGAAACAAGCTGTAAACATGTTTGAACTTTTGTGTAATTGGTTGATCTTTCGTTCACCTTTAACATAAAATGATTTTACAGGGCCCGATGACTCAAATCCGCACTGTTAGCATCGCTGAGAAGAGACAGCCTGTTAACCACACCACTGTCAGCAAAACACACACCAACACCACCTCCACTTCCAAACCCACTACTGGAACCAGGTATGCTGCCACAATGTTTTTGCTTTTAAGATGTATTTAATCACAGCTAAAACTGAAACCATGTCATATGCTTTCTCAGGAAACCGCGTGGCGAAGCCAAGAAATGCCGAAAGGTATATGGCATGGAGAAGAGGGACCTGTGGTGCACAGCGTGCCGCTGGAAGAAGGCCTGCCAGCGCTTCACTGACTGAGGCTTTATCCACCTTTGAAACGTGCTCGTTTATTGCGGCTGTTCCACGGACTGAGCGCCGGTGTCATGAACTGAGACGTGTCTGTCTGAGGCATGTGACCTTTTTTTTAAAAAAAAATTGTCACTGATTCCTCCAGGCCACAAGGGGTGCTCTTTTCTTACTGCTTCCATAGTGGAACACTGAGACTTTTATTCAGAAAAAAACCCTGATAAAAAGCAAAAAAAAGAGAAAATGAATTTATGAAAAAAAAAAAGCTTTTGCTGCATTGCATATTAAGGCAAAAAGAAGTAATCCAGAAACAAAGCATTCAAAGCAGATTTTCCATACTTTCATGTTTTGTGTGCGTTCTGTGGAAGACAGCGAATGATTTTTCACCATTTTAAGTGTGGCAGACTTTATACATACTGTTAAAAACTCTGCAAGCTCTTTTTGATGGGTATTATTGAGTCTTTTAAAGAGTTAAACCCTGTTGCAGTTACAAAGCAACTCAAACTCATATATACGGACATCATTTAAGCTTCAAACAACTTGTTTTTGTTCCAAATCCAACTGTTTCTGGACTTACCGCTTCGTTTTTTGCCTACAAGCACTTTTTATCAGCCATTTTGATTTTGATCAAGCAGAGTACAGTTTAGCGTTGCATCGCAATCGGCACATTGAGCATTTTAGCAAATAGTCAAGAACTGTTTCAACACATATTGCTAAAGTAATACCTCTAAACAAGAATGAGCCTTTCGGAGAGAGCCTTTAGTGTACTTCAGCGCAAGTGGTTGTAGTGCAGGAATGTAAAATGGCTTCTCTCTCTGCGTTAAAGCACCCAAACTATCCTGTCCCTCACAGATCAACTGCCTCTCCATAAGCTATGAGGTTTATTCCTGTCAGTCCACAGTATTAATTCAATGGCAGGCACTTTAACCGGCCACACTTCAGATTTAACAGACAATCTGCTGTCGAGGGTAGTCATCCCAGTCTAATGTGATCCGTAAATCCAGTGTTTTCCACACAAACACGCCGGCAAATTCGGGCCACAATATGCTTCCTAAGGAATTATGTGCTTCTCATTCAGCATTCGGATATTATTCAAAGGAAACGCTTGCTCCGAGAACGTGTAGACGTCTTCCACTGTGCTTTCTTTCCATGTCGAGGTGATCATGTGATGTCTTGATGTAAACGGCGTGCACTATCTGACCCTCGCTATATGAGCGAAGCAGCTCTGAGCTGTTAAAAATTGTACACAAATACCTAAACATTGAGATATGTTTGAGAGTAAAAATGGCTTTTCTTTAAAATGTTTCTAAATTAAGTGAGTTTGTGTTGAAAGCAAGAAAACACTCACTTACTTTTGTTACGTTTTTAAGAAATAAGTCATGATATCCAAGTAAATGTTTCTTCATTTAAGAGTGTTTAAACATTTGTACTGGAAATCAAGACTCACTCTCTCTCTTTATATATATATATATTATTTTGCAGTGAACCCATGAAACACTGAGAGTCACTTGACATTTAAAAGCGATCTGTATTTTAAAGGAACAGTTCACCCCAAAATAGTTCACTCACCCTCATGTCGTTTCAAACCTCTTTGTCTTTAAGTATTTTTTGTCTATACAATTGGAGTTAAAAAAGGTATAGAAACAACATTGGAGCCCAGCGGCTTTTATTGTATGGACAAAAATATCAGACAAGAGCGTCAGAGATGGTGAGCCAGTTCTCTAAATATCTCCTTTTGCATTCCACAAAAGAAAAAACTAAACTAAATGAAGAATAACATTTGTTATTTTGTGGTCAAATGATTCCTTTAAAAAAACTCTAATACCAACATCTTTGGGTTCAACATATTTTGCATAATTTTTCACCTGCAAGGTATGGGAATTAAATCATGTTTAAGCTTTCATCAGATCAACCAATCAAAATGTAGCTCTCCAAAAATGTAGCAGTTTAACAATTGATGATGGGAATCGTATAATTGGGCAGGTGCGTAATTGCCAAAGGATCGAATTCATCAAAATCCAATCACAGTTTAGAGCAGCTTTGTCTTCTCTTTCCAAGTGGTCAGAAAGGAAAGAGCGTCCCTTTCATGATCACAACTTTCACTAAGTGCCAATGAGAAGAACAAGAGGGAAAATGATTGCACTAACTTGTACTGCACAAAACGTATATTTTTATGTACCGTTTTTTTTAACGCAGAAATTGAAGTTTTTAGAAAACAATTGCTTAATGGTTGTCTGGCGACCGCCGTGGTTCTTTCATCGGGTCAGGATTGGGGATCTCGGAGAAGTTGGCCCCCCCACCCAATGCAAAACTTCACAAAAATAGTCTCAATCGTTTGTGCTAAAAAATTTCGTTTGTACTGGTTTGGTTTGTTATTTATAGCCTATTTTGGGTCAGTTAGGAGCGCGTCGGGGGCTGGTGACATCATCGCATAAAACGTAATGTCTAATATTTCAAAAGTTTTGCGTTGGGGGCCAACTTCACAGAGATGAAGGTTTTTTTTTTTCTTTTTTAACCGACCCTACAACTATAAGCTTACGTGGCGGTACTTTCATTCAGGCTTGTTTCTAGGGAACATCACTGTCTTGATTTCAAATAATGATCGTTGCCTATGTTCAACGTTGCATTCTTCTTCATCAGTCGTGGGAAGATTTTAAGCGTCAAAAATCAGGCAGTGATGGGTTTGAATACCTTCTGCAATTTCATGGCTTTGATAATATGATATAAAATCCATATGAGAATGCCTTTTTTGTTGTTAAATGTCACTGTAGTGAATATAACGTGTATATATTCATTGTATATTTTGGGCTGAGGGGGTAAAGAAGCATCAACGAATGTAAAATCTACAAAATGAAACGCCTGTAATCAGAGTTTGTTTTTTCTCACACAAATTTCTTTCATATCAAGTAGTTAGAACCACTCAGTGTTTTTTCCTTCGGTTTTCATTTTCAGTTGCCGCTAGCATTGAAGAGTCGTCATTGTTTTGTGGAATAGCGGATGTGTACGTCTTGGAGTATGTACTATATATTGTGAGGCAGGAGGGACGTTACTATGTGGATCATTGCGTCATTCTGCCCTGCACATTCCGATATCTTCGATGAATTTACGTTAGTTTGTCTGAGCCTTTGTCTATCCGTTCCTGATAACCTAACTTCACTGACTGCCTGTTGCTTTTCAGCCAGGATATTAAGCTAAACACCCAAGAAAATGTGTAGAAACTCCACTTTCTTTCTTTCTTTATAACATTTTCTGATTGTTTCAGCGTTCAGAAAGCATACTATTCAATACAGCTCATACGATTTCTCTTTTCAGAACAACTCTTTTGGCCTTGTTTAACCTTGTCAAAGTGTGTCAAGCCGTTTCTTTTTTTCCCATTGTTCTTCATTGGTTGAAATTTGATGCATGTCTTGTATCATCTTTGTACTATCTTGCTTTATCGGAACCATTATTGTTTCTCAGAAGTTGACAGTGAGGTGTCTAGAGTTGAGTGAATGAACGAGAGGATGAAGGTGTTTCTGGTGTTGACTTTTGGTTGGTTGGTGACGAGAGTGTGATTTTCTGTGGCTGTAATGTGGAGATTGAAATAAACATGGATTTCAGAAAGACGTTTGATTGGAATTGCATTTTTCTTTATTTGTGGAGGTTTATGTCTAGAAAAGAATAGATGGTCCTTAAACATCTTTTGACATTTCATTGAAAATACATGTTTCCACAGTAAGTATATACAGTACCACTTTATTTAATAACAAAAATGATTCCAATTAAGGCCATTTTCTGTTTTAATATATGTTGAATGGAATGTATCGCTGTGATTCTAAGTGAAATTTTCAGCATCATTACTCCAGTGTCATGTGATCCTTCATTACAATGATTTGCATTTGCAAAGAAAGATTTTAATTAATATCAGTGTTAAACTATTGTGTTGCTTCTTATTTTTGTGAGAATCATGTACATTTTTTTCTTCTTCAATGAAAAGAAACAGCGTTTATTTGAATCAGAAACTACTATAATATTAAAAATGTCTTTACTGTCACTTATCCTTGCAAAAAGTCTTACTGCCCACAAGCTTTTTTTAATATAGTTTACCCAAAAACAAAAGTGTTTGTTTCTTCATTAAATTTGGAGAAATGTAACATTGCATCACTTGCTCGTCAATAAACAGAATGAGTCCAAACAGCTGATAAAAACATCACAATAATCCAGACTAAAAGTGTTTTTCATTTTAAACCGTTCCTTCCATCAAGTGCAGTTAACAAGCAAAAACACTATAAGACAGCTCGAAGCAAATGCATCAGTGGGTTTTGATGCAAGAGACAGCATTAGATTAACCATGATGATGAATTAGTTTATTACAAACAGGCAGATTTTCACTTCACAAGACATTAATTGAGGGACTGGAGTGATGTGGATTACTGTGATGTTTTTATCAGCTGTTTGGACTCTCATTCTGACGGCACCCATTCACTGCAGAGGATCCGTTGACGAGCAAGTGATGCAACGCTACATTTCTCCAAATCAGTTCTGATGAAGAAACAAACCCAAACATCTTGGATCGCATTTTCAGATTTTCCAAAGAGTTTTATTTGTTAAAATCAGCTTTAACACTAATCATTATCATTACAATTACTTTCTGATTGTTTCTGGTCATGGAAGTTGGCTATCAGGGTAGTTTAATAAATCAGTTACAAATGACCAAAAGAAGAAAATATCAATTAAAAAATATTTTATAAAACATCAAATATTACTTCTTACACACTTCAACAGATTAAAGGGATACACCATCCCAAAATTAAAAACTCTGCCATTAATTGCTAACCCATAAAAGCTTTGTTCGTCTTCTGACCACAATTTAAGATATTTGGGATGAGAAGCCAGGAGGCTCTAAAATGTAAATTACACTGTCAAGGCATTGTCAGAATAGTTCATCTGGCGGTACAAAAGTATTCTCATCACTTCACAACGTTACAGTTGAACCACTGGTAGCACTTTTCTGACAATGTCTTTCCTCATTTTCAGGACCTTGACAGTGTTTATTACTTGGGTGTCAATAGGAGGCAAACACTTTCCAGTTTTCATCCAAAATACCTTAAACTGTGTTCCGAAGACCAACAAAGCTTTTGTGATTAATGACAACATTTTCATTTTGGGGTGAGGTAGCTGAATGATAATAGTACGGATATTTAATAATGAAACAGATGCCAGGTAGAAAAATCAATCACTGGAATGATGAATCCCCCTGCTGTCAGTCATACAGCATTCTCCTCTGGTCCAGCAGGTGGTGCTGTACTTCACACCAGCAGAGGGTTGTCCAGTACTGCTACTCCAGCAGCTACTCCTCCATCAGCATGCTCGGAGCTCTTGGTCCTCAGCAGGTGGCCCACACACTCATTAAGCACTACGCCTTTGCCTTTTCTGTGTATGGAAGAATTTGCACTTATATTGTGTAATGCAGTGAATTTTAGGTATGCTTTTACAATAAAAATCTGCTAGAAATGATCCCACCTGACATACACTCCAAACGTGCCCAGTTCACTCAGACAGGAGCTCAGTCTCAGAGGAGCTCCGGGCCTGAGCAGGTAGTTCTGGACCGGGACGGGCTGGATCTTGTCCATCAGGATGTAAGCCGTCCTCTCAGTGGAGTTCTTCAGGTTCTCCAGCACTTCACAGATCTCACTGCCATAAATGTTGTTACCTGTGGCATACAGTATCTCTGAGCGAGTGTTTGTGATTTGTATGCGTGTAGACAACACAGGACATGACTTGTGAAACTCACCACCTCCCTCCCTCTGAGGCTTCAGCACATACCGGTCTGGATTGGCCAAAGCCATTGCTACCGTTTTATCACCCTCTTCTCCCTGTGGAAAGACAGGTCGACCATTTAAAAGCATTTCAAAAAAGCACCCAAAAAAAAGGTTTGAACAGCGGTGCTCAATCCTGCTTATGATGTTCAGCCTTTCTGAAGTTTAGTGCTCTACCAAAGAGATTATAGTTATGGATTAAAGTGTATTTTTTTACACAAATGCATCAATTCAATGCCTTTATTAACCGGTGGAGCCCATATATGATGATGGATACACTTTATTCACTGCCATTATAAAGTCTGGAAGAGCCAGGACATTTTTAACACAACTCATATACACCTAAGATGGGGTGATTTTAATTTTAAAGAATGCTGTCAATAATTACACACTTAAAGTCTAGTGTGTTTATGATGGTGATTCCTGGTTACGTGTTTCAGGTGTTTTTCGTAAGGTATATCTCCTCAAGCAGGATTCAGCACCCCACAATGTTGTTATTCTACCATGTCCAGGGTGTACAGGCCAGTGAAAGTGGCCCGAATCTGGGCAACCGTTTCAGGTTCGTCAGGAAAGAAGTGCTCCAGAACCCCCGGCTGGGCCAATTCCTGCTGCACTTTCTTAGTCCCGGCGAGATGGGTACTGATGTCTGGACACTTCACAGCCAGAGAGCGCTCCATCATCAGACGGGCCTCCCAGCTCTGAAACACGCATCAGGTTATGTGTTTCATTCTTAACACCTTCATCATTTCTGAGAAGATTTATTTACTATGGGAAAGATGTGTGCTTACCTCCTCCGAGGAGTAGTTTTGAGGCATGTATCCATTACGGAAGTAGACAATGGCAACCTCATGACCGTCTCTGCAGGTCGAATAGAAAAACAAGGCCTTTATTTACATTTTTGTGTGCAGTTGTGAGTAAATTTCAATCTGTGTGGATTTTAGAAGTTGGGGGGAAAAAAACAGTCAGGTAATGACTGAACATTGCTGTCATTTCCAACTCTTCCACAATGAAAATATGAGTGTTTTACACAGATGTGAAATGTTGAAATCATAAACACTTACACAAAGAGCCTCTTGCTCTCGTCCAGGGAGCCAGTTCTGCAAACATCTTCAAACTGTCGTCTTATTACAGGAATATTTCTGCACAAAAAAGGATTATTAGTCCCTATAAGTGGTTACACTTTATTTTAAGCAGAGCTGATAAATTAATTGAATCCAAAATAAAAGTTGTTTACACAATATGTGCGTATTTATGTATATAGAAATACAAACACATGCATTTATATGTTTAAGAAAAATATGTTTATATATATATATATATATATATATATACGTGACCCTGGACCACAAGTCGCTGGGGTTTATTTGTAGCAATATCCAAAAATACATTGCATGTGTCAAAATTATAGATTTTTTTTCATTGATAAGATATTCATTTGGACAACTTTAAAGGTGATTTGCTCAGTATTTAGATTTTTTGGCACCCTCCGATTCCAGATTTTCAAATAGATGCATCTCGGCCAAATATTGTCCTATCCTAACAAACCATGTATCAATAGAAAGCTTATTTATTGAGCTTTCGTATGATGTATATATCTCAGTTTTGTAAAATTTTACCTTATGACTGGTTTTGTGGTCCAGGGTCACATATAAGCTTTCGAAAATTCTGATTCCACTGTGAAAATCCTTAGTCTGGGACACCCCTAGTACCTAGTTATTACCTGGCAATTGTAATTACTATAGGTACATAGTATATACATGAGTAACAGGACTGTAAAATAACGTGCTACCAGAATAACATTAATGTAGCTACTTAGTAACTAATGTAAAATAACTTGATACTGAATCCTGATTATAGCTAAACTAGCAGACTACTTACTGTACCTTTTCCACAGCTCATTCTCTACATATCGATGGTCATAAATATTCCTCTGAACGTCCTCGACCAGAAACATAACCACTGCCCTGCAAGAGACAGCATGAAGCAATGACCACTTCATCATTTCAGTTAAAACGTCAACACATCCAGTGCCAATAACACCAACATTCACAATTCAAATCAATACAACCTTTCAGCTATGAGCGAGATACATTTCCGAAGTCGATGGAAATTCAGCTTTTTCAAAACAGTAACAATTACAAACGAGATTTTAAAGCACACCTCTCAGATCCATAGAGCTCCCAGGCTTTGGCCAAACCTCTGGCCAGACCTGCTGCCGGGCTGTTATCGAGCACATTATTACACTCCTCCAGCAGGTTTGCCACCTTCAGTATGTGCCTTGAAGAAATGAGAAACCCTTCATATACTAAACAGTCATCCAATAATTCAGTGATGATGAATCAGTGCTGTTTGGAGCATTTAGCTCAGACTTACCGATGGACATCCGGTGTCCGTGAAGAAAGACCGCCAAAACTTGCAGCAATAGTGTTGATTTCAATCTGCTTCAAAGACATCCCGCCGTCTGGACTTTGGTCCAACATGTAGTCCGAGCGATTCAGTCCCAGCACTATTGACTTAGATATCAGCTATAGTTTAAACCAATGCATCTTAATAACCTACACGATAGCATTAATGTTATACCAGCTGTACGTCTCTTTTACAGTAGATTATTAAAAATGCGGGAATTAATTCCTATGATGTAAAGCGTTACTCTTTTAGTGTCGCATGATATTTCAGAAATCAGTCAAATATGCTGATTTGATGCACAAGAAGTTGGGCTGCTTTAAACATTTGTGGAAGAACAGAAAGATCAAAAGAACCGTAACACCATCAGTGCATCAACAGTGTATAACAAAACATGAACTGGTTTGGAAATGTTCCTAACTAATGTGTAACACGCCATTTTAATTAATAACCAAACTATTGGTAAATGATTATACCTGGGATTGAGGTTGATGCTGAACTTGTTTGTATATGTTGAAAAGTCTCGCTGTGAAATTGTCAACTTTAATAGTGCTGTTGAAGAAGAAAAACTAATTATTAATATTTTGATGCAAAATAAGTCACTCAATGAAGTCAATTCATTAGGGTACAGATTCCCAAAGGCTGAGAAAAATGTTTGGGAAACCCCTGAATTGACTTTATTGAGTGTATTATTGCCTTGTTTTGTACATGCAATAGTGCAATCATTTCACACCTGGCCAGAGTTTCCTCTAGGAAGCCGGGATTCTGGCTGACCCGGTCCACCAACCGGTTAAAATGCGTCTGTACTGCCAGAGCCTGATGAAAGAGCGCCGCGGGCACCGGTGTGGGGAACAGCGTGAACGGTGCATAACTCACCACCTGTGCACAAATGGACAGTTATTCAACATCTACATACATGATCAGAACCCTTCAGCCACTCCTGACTCTCTGAGCCAGGGGCTTCTGCTCAGTGTTGACTCAACGGGCCGGAACTAACTCTCCATAATCCAGAAACAAAACATGGCCGTGGGACAGACAGAATTCCAGACGTGACGGTGAATTAACTGCACCTCTGTGACTAGATGTTGGTTAGCATTTCCATCACTTTTTTCTGATTACTGGATGTCTAAGAGTATTGGCTAGACGTCTTAAATTTGGGTTAGGTCTACAGCGCCACCGGGAATTGCTTTTCCTGTAGGGTACAAATAATTTTGCTAAATTGTTGATTAAACATCATTTTCACAGTAACACTTTCTATATCAAAATTTCACACTGAAATTTTACTTTTTACTAGCAATTTTTGATGTCACCAATCAAAAAATTGAGTTAATTGAGGGTTTCTTTCATCATGGCAAACACTTACCAATTGTACACTTGTCTTGTACACTTGACAATAGCTTTTTTTATTGTTTCTCAGACACATCACATGGTTTATATTTGCATAAACATCATTTTGACCTTTTATTAGCATTTTACAGAGGAAACGTATATTGCCCAGCTCTATCTTTGCATTATCCCTCAGTTTCACAGACAAGGATTAAGCTTGGTCCTAGACTAAATGTAGCTCAATCAACTGAAAGACGCTTGCACTGACGATCTTAAAACATGTCAGAGCCTTTGTTTTGTCTTAAGATGCGCACCCATGCTTATTTTTTCTAAAAATTACTTAAATGTCCTAATTGAACTATGGCCTGAGGCTTATAAATATTACGCAGGGTTCCCCAAGACTGTCCCAAATGCAAAACGTGCTCTTAGTAGGTTCTGTGGTTGAGATCAGCAGTGCTTCTTAATATCTTAAACACATGTGCTCTTACATCAGGAGAGTTGGGCGTTTCTTTGGTCCTCATCAGCACCCCATGTAAAAGTGCTGCATCTTTTGCTATCTCCTCTATGTTTTTGATCAGATCTGCATCCTTCAGGACATCCTCCCGATTGACAGACATGGCAGAAAATCTACAATGAGAAGAAAACCCATCACATAGGCCATCTTTCACTTTCACTTTACAGCAAACTTTATAATTAAACTATATTTCCACAATTACTGTATAGCATCAAGTCCATATAATAAAACTAACAGTAACTGCTATTAAAAATAATAATAATAAAAAAAACACATGCGACTGTAACTTACGCAATAACACGGAGTGACGTCATTATGAGATCATCATGACGCTGCACAAACACATTCAGCTCTAGAGTTATGAACACCTACCTGGTGTCCCTAATTCCTCGTTTACAGATGATATTTAGGATCTCGGGTCATCTGCTCGGGTTAGGGTCAGACTCCCTTGAAGTAACGTTAGTTTCTCAGACGCGTGATAAACGCTGTGCGTCGCCGCTCGTATCAACGCCTCGTGCGCTGACCACAGCCAATTAGTGAAGAGAACGCGGATGACGCACCTCTCGACGCTATTTATTTATTTATTATTTATTTTAACTAACCTTGAAATTATATTTAGTTAAGGATATTAAAGTCAGTCGTCTTGTATAATAACTTTCATTATGTCCTTTATCTTTCTTACGGTGGAGGTGCTGGTAACAGACCCGTCCTCCAGGGGGCGATATTAGCCGGCGCTGACACACACACACGTGACGCAAAGAAGAAGAGTTATTCTCGCGAGGCTGCGATCTCCGCGATTTAAAGTTTTCAAAATGGCTGCCTCCTCGAGTAGCGGGTCTGCTGTTAAACAGAGTGATCGTTCTTCACAATCTGAAGATACAGAGGAGGAAGCCGAGTTTTGTCCGGGTTTTAAGGATGTCGACGCGTTCGTTAAGGTCTGTGGAAGGTTTGGTTGTGTGAATTTGTTTGTGAGCGCGGTAATTAACTGTAACGCACAGCAGCCATGTGTTCTCAAGCTGTCTGCTGGTGTTTGTTTGACAGCACGGGCTGGGAGCAGTGGTCTCTGCCACGAAAGCGTCTGCAGGTCTTCCAGCAGCCGGGGATGAGTTTGATCTGTACCGCAGCTTCCCCGCCTTCCAGCAGTTCTGCGCTTCGCAGGGAGATCAGCTCTTGCACTGGTAAAACACCCTTCCTACAGCACCAATAATAACACCAGGAGTTGGAGTTTGGCTCATTTTTGTTGGCAAAACGCATTGATTCATTGAAACTATGCAGAAAATCCTTAAGTGGTTTCTGCAGGCCTTAAATTGCTCTTTCACAAATTAGTCAAGTCACTTTTATTTCTATAGCGCTTTTAACAATACAGCACTGAACATTATCAAGTAGAACACCAGAGTAATGTATAATGACGAGTATTAAACTTTATTTATCAAATGCAGAGATGGTCTCTGTAGTCAAGACAGCGATAATCACTAGAAATCAGGTGTCCATAACTAATCAAGACCAAGGCAAGGAACCAAAACCCCATTCATGAGAAAATGGGGGAAAAAAACCTTGGGAGAACCAGGCTTAGTTGGGTCCAGCACCTAATTTCCAGTTCAATTTTAGGCACGTTGGATTGTGTAAGAACTTATAGTGTGTGTGCATCTGGATCTGTCCACGGAGCTCATCTAGGTGAGGGGAAATTAAAAGAGGCTGCTTTCGCCAACAAAAATCACCCAAAACACACTGTTGTCTGTGTAAATGATTCAGTTCAATTGCAATTACTCACTTACTAACAGTGGCACGCTTTTCTACCGGTGCTTTTAATTTTACATTTATAATATCTTCATTAACAGTACTTTTAAACTTTGTACGTTTCAAATATCAATGCATTATTTATGCATTTGTAACTGCAGGTTAGCATCCCTCTAAGTTGCATTTTGCTTGGTAATAGCAAAAATTAGAGTTGAAAGATGATGCACACCATCAAAAGAAAAACCTACTGGAAAAAGATGAACTTCTATCACTGTGAACTGAGCACACAGAATATGACACACATCAACAAATATTCAGGATTTTAGATATCAACGCAATAACAATATTTAATCAATATTGCACACCTCTAATTCATGTTGTTTCATTTGTATAATAATAATTGTACTAATAATACTTCTGACACCCGTTTCAAAAAACAAAAATGGTTTAAAAGCTGAAATGTAAAGTTTATCGTTATATAAAACTTTGTTTTAAAGAAAACCTGCGTCTGAATTTTACAGTTTAATATGGTAGTATGGTATAATTTGATTAAATTTGAGCCTTAAAATCCTGCAGAAACCCTGTTAAACATAACTTGAGGGTTGCTGCAGAGTTTCCCAGTTAATAAATCGTGTAAACTTCAGTTCATTATGTTGTCTTGTTGTAATATCTGTGTACTTTTCTCTGACAGTATGAGCCAGATAATGCAGCATCATGGCTGTAAATCTCACATGAGAGACAGGAACAGACTGACTGGACTGGAGGACAGGTTTGACCTGGTGGTGGACTCAAATGATGCCATCCTTGAGAAAGTGGTACGAGTCTTACATTGTGACTAACCCGAGCATTTAAAGCAGCAGGCAAGTGTGTCTTCAATCTTGTGTAAAACTGCTCTGTGTTCAGGGCATTCTCCTGGACGAGGCGTCTGGTGTGAGTCGCAGCCAGCAGCCGGTGATGCCTGTAGGATACCAGCCACCAAAGATCGTTGTGTCCAGCTGGAATCGCAAGGTTTAGTTTCCCAGCTCATCCGTCTTTTACATTTGGAAAACATTTGTTGGAGAGAGAGATTGGTTTAACTTGATCATGTGTTCTGGTGAAGTCCGGCCGGTCGCTGAGGAGTCGATTTCTGGCATGATAGCAGTTTTTCTTCTCCTTGCAGGGAGGAGAGAGCAGGGATAAGACCTTTCACCTTTTACATGCTAAAAACACTCAGCGGCCACAGCTCAAGTTTAAGGAGAAAGTGGATAATAGCAACACTCCGTTTGTCTCCAAAATATTCATCAAACCCAATGCAGTTAAACCTCTGCCATCATGTGAGTGTGTTAAAGACAACAGCAGCCTTTGTGGACTGCTTTTTGTTAATATTTATATTATACATGAATGTACATGTATAAGGAAATAATACAATAAAAAAAATATATATATATATATAATATTATGTAAAATTTCCAAAACACATACTTTGTGTTTTTTATAAATACATAATAATTATACATAGTACACACATTATATAAACAATATACATATACACACGTCAAAAATACATTTTATATATGTGTGTGTGTATATGCACGCATATATTGAAGTAAAAATAGTAATTTGTTTATATACTAGTTTTTTAATTATAATAGAATAATACTGCTATTAATATATTTTTTTTAATGTAATAGTAATGTGGATATTTTGGAAATTATATGGTCATTTTCAAAAGAAAAATAATATACATAAAGTAAAACTTATATATAATAATAATATATATATATATATGTGTAAACGGTAGTAATAATACTACTAATAATAATAATTAATAATAATAATAATAATAAAAAAAGTTAAAATACTAAATTGTTTAAAAAAATGTATGCCTAGATTTTGCCGACAAACACATTCGTAAGGAGAGACCGGAGGACTTGGATGTTCCTGCAGCATTGGCTGATTTTATCCATCAGCAGAGAACAAAAGAGCATGTGGACGACATGTAAGAGCAGATTCATGTGCTGCTTTAGTTTATAGAGCTCTGTTGTGTGTTACTTTACATCCGTGTTTAATATCAGTCTTGTTTTAAGTGGATTATAATGCTGTTTCCCAGGTTTTCTCACCCATATCGGTATGAATTGGATCACCTGGTCATGCCGGACAGTCTGAAGTGTAAACCTGATGTCCAGGTCAATGTCCTAATCATCCTGTTTTCTTGTCAAGAACTGTAATGATGAGTTTTCAATCATTGCTTTATTTTCTTTGTGTTTTAGATGTATAAACCTCTTGCCGAGTCCACTTGTCAATTCATCAACACTTTAGATGACCTGGTTGCTTTGAATGAGAAGTTAGCCAAGATGTCAGAGTTCGCTGTGGACCTGGAGGTATGACTGTTTTAGGTTTTCATGCTGCTGTTTAGTCCTGTATCCCTTCAGCTGTTCAGTTCCTGCATTCTGTGTACAGCATCATTCCTACAGAAGCTTTCTGGGAATCACGTGTCTGATGCAGATATCAACACGAGAGGAGGATTTCATCATCGACACGCTGGAACTGCGCAGTGAAATGTACATCTTGAACGAGACTTTCACTGACCCTGCCATTGTGAAGGTGATCGACTTCAATACGATGCTCACTTACCCACTGACAGCTGTTGCACAGTAAATTTAGATTCAAACCCCCATCTGATCTCATTATTAAATGACATTGATTCACGTGTGTCTTTTAAACCTTTTGGAAAAAATGATAGGGACCCTTTAAATCTTTATTCACACCGTTTCCACGAGTAAGAAAATGTTCTTATAAACTGCACTGTATCTGTCTGTGTTACAGTCATGCATATTATTATAGAAATACTGGGATGAAAATGTATGGTTTGTATATGTAGATTAAGGTCTGTGGAAGCTATCAAAATAGAGCAAATTCCCTTTTAAAACCAACTAGTGCTTTAAATAATGTCATTTTGGATTTTTCTCCACTAGATGGCGACAAATTTATCTGTCGTTAAATCATTTATTCAAGAGATTTGTTCAAAAGTGCTGATTCATCCAGTTATTATTTATGAGTGAGTCATTAAACCATATTAAAAATTGCTGTATTAAATGTATACCTAATCAAATATAATTTATAATTATAAAAGTGTAATCTGAATTAATTTAGCATTTTTATATTTTAATATTTTACTTACTTTATTTTTAGTTCAGAATCATGCAGCTCTAGTGTAAGGTTAAAATAGTTAATTAAAACCATAAATACATTTACATCACTTGTAATTAATAAATTAATAAAAAAATATATATTTACAATACCGTTACATCCCTACTACTTAACATTACTGCTAAAACTTTAAAATGAAAAATATAAAAATAAAAGCTATAATAGTATCTCAGTTATATTAAAGCACTTGTGTGTGTAATAGTAGATCTTTAGCTATAAAATGGATTTTTGGGAGTTTCCTGTCATTTAAAATCGCGTGTGCATACAAACAAATTCATATCTAAACACAAACGTTGCTTTTTGTCTTTTGTAGTAATGTGTTCTTATGCAATAAATCCGTCACCTCCAAAATGGCTTGGGATTATGTAAATAAGGCTACTTGGGTGGTAATACATTTTTAGTTTTTCCAATAATATCATAGTCGAATAACTTGGTGTAATTCCCATGTAGCGTACATATCATATCCAGCCGAAGGTTAAATGCTGCGTGTGTGAATGGCATTTGATTCATCTCGCATGGCTCCTGCAGGTGTTTCACGGTGCTGACTCTGACATCGAGTGGCTACAAAAGGACTTTAGTCTTTACGTGGTCAACATGTTCGACACCCATCATGCTTCGCGTTGCCTAAACCTCGGCCGAAACTCCCTTGACCATCTCCTGAAAGTCTACTGCAATGTGAACTCTGATAAACGCTACCAGCTGGCAGACTGGAGGATGAGGTAATCACAACACTCAATACATATAGCACAGTATTATTCCTCATTGATCTAATCTCATTATATAAGACCAAATTTTCCCATCCCATCAGACCGTTGCCGGCTGAGATGTTGAAGTATGCTCAGGCTGACACTCACTATCTGCTGTACGTGTACGATCGAGTCCGAGCTGACCTCTACGATGCAGGCAACAGCCAGCCCAGCCTCATCCAGCAGGTCTGGGACAAAAGCAGAGACCTCACACTCAAGGTATGGACTTGGTTTTTTTATACTAACTAGTTACACACCCCAATTGACAGAACATAAAACAATGTGTGGTGTTCATTTCAACTAAATCAATGAAAGGAATCGGCTCATTATAGTGATTCAGTATTTTCAGTTGAAGTTCCATCCATTGTCTTTCTCTTTAGAAATATGTGAAGCCTATTTTTACGGAGGACTCGTACATGGAGCTGTACCGCAAGCAGAAGAAGAGCTTCAACACGCAGCAGCTGGCGGCCTTCAGACTGTTGTACGCCTGGAGAGATAAACTGGCACGAGAGGAAGATGAGAGCACTGGGTAATGCCCCAAACCGCCTCTATGCAGGATGACTAGTTACTGTGCAGTTGTGGTTCATGAATCTGGTGTTTCTCCACAGATATGTCTTACCAAACCACATGATGATGAAGATCGCTGAGCTGCTTCCAAAGTACGTTTAAAGGGGCGGTGGGCTGCCCTACATTCAGTCTATACATTTTCATTTAAAGTTGCCCGCTTGTTTGAGTTTGGAGGTTTTTTTGCAACTAAAATAATTCTATGTAATTTAGTTTTTTTGTGAACATTCTCAACGTTCTTAACACTTAAGAAAAAAGCGTTCACGTTTTTGTTGTAGAGCCCGACCGATTTATCGATGGCCCGATATTATCAGGCATTTTCCAAACTATCAGTATCGGCATTTTTAATTTTTAATTCCAAAAATAAAATAAAACACCCTTCAACTTTGAACAAAAACACAACAACCAAATCAAAGAACTTTTAAAATTTCTATTTTTATAAATTGTATTTATCAGAACTTTAATATATTTTGATGTTCCTCTGTTCTGTTGTGACAATAATATTTTAGTGAATAGTGAACTACAAATAACTATTCTTGTACTAAAAGCTGCCTCAGCTGGAGCTATTGAGGATTGACTGATTCAGTACACTACCTCATATACTGTAAGAAATGTATATTTTGCTGCTGTTGTTATTTATCAGATCTTAACAGAATTTGCCTACAGTCCTATTCAGTTCCTATTCATAAAGTTATATTTATGAAGCTTACCAAGTCTTTTAAAACTGGTAACTTTGATTTGGTGGTTGTTGTATAAAAATACAAACTTGAAATTTAATTTATCCGAATTTTAATGTATTTTGATGTTCCTCTGTTTGTGATTAAAATAAACAAGTTTCTTTTTAAAAAGCATATCATATTATGTTAAATCTCATAAATAACTAATGTTCGGGAAATCTGTTAATGTTTTGTTGTGCGTTTCTGAAATAAAAACAAAAAAATCAAATAAATATTGGCCGATAAATCGGATTTTAAAACCAACAAATAGTGGTATCGGTATCGGCCGATAAATCCCTTATTGGTCGGGCTCTATTTTGTTGTATAGCCGTGTAGACGTACACTATCCTTAAAATATTTTTTGGTAACATTTGATGGTCCACTTTAGACCTTCTTCTAACTGTAACGACTGCTAGTTGACATGTGGTTGCAAAGTTGCTTAGTGTATTAGTAGACTTTAGTAGCTTTATATAGTCATTAACACTTCAGTTTGGAGGCCATTTCTCACTATTAACTAGTTGCTTGCCTATTATTAAGCTATTGTCTGTTTATTAACACTTATAAAGCATATATTCTTCATCTCTAACCCTACCCGATACCTTACTAACTATTAATCAATGGCACATTAGTTTACTGATACAGAAGGCTTTAAAGTTAATGGTTTGTTAATGGTGAAAACTGTTTATAAATCATGGGGACTTTATTTAGTTTATTTGGACTAGACTTTGTGCCTTTAACTTCCCTGTTGTGTATAGTTGAAGTGTTTCATTCTATAGAAAGGTTGTGTAAAGGTCTGTTGTTGACTCTAGGGAGCCTCAGGGTATCATCGCATGCTGTAACCCCACTCCACCTCTGGTGCGCCAGCAGATCAACGAGCTCCATCAGCTCATCAAACAGGCTCGAGAGACTCCATTACTCAAGGTGTGCGTTTAGCTCATAGAGCCTGCTTCTCGCTTCTCTTCAGTTTGTAGTATGAATACGTAATTCTAGACTATGAATGTGAATGTTCTCTGTTTTTAGGCAGAGGTACTTGTTGAAAAGAGGAAATCGATGACTCCTAAAAGAAAGGTGCGTCGACAGATTCTGTAGACTCAAACTGCTAGAGGAAGCTGTATTATGGAGTTTGTCTAATTGCCCCTCTTGCTGTTTGCTTCTAGCCACAGACGACTTTATTCGGACCACATGACACCTCCCGCTCGTCTGAAAGTGATTTCTTGGACCTCTCCTCTTTTGGTAGGTCTAGATGTTGTGACAGCCTTTGTGGTATTAAAAACCACCGTTTGACATCTTCTCTACGTACGTGTTTAGAAACTCCAACCAAACCGGGAGTTTTGTTTTCTTCGGAGGAGGATGAAAGCATGAACCAAGAGGAAAAATCCTTCCATGGCCTGATAGCTACAGCAAAAATCAGCCTCTTTGCGGTAGGACATTTTTATTAAAGGAAATTCAGAGAAAGCGTGTTTGTGTGACTCATTCAGCATGTTCAGGTGTGTCAGCAGTTGATTCAGTTTGATTTGGGAGTTGAAGATTTTTGTTGGTCACTTGTGTTTGAGGAGGAGGAGGAGGAGGAGGCAGCAGCTCCTGCTCATCTGACTGTAGCACAACAAAAAGCTCACAGCATCATGGGGTCGTTCGAGAACCCCTTCAGAATGGTATGTTACCTCAGTTTAGTTCATTCTTTCTGTCAAGCTGTGTCGTGTATTTATTCACTGGCATTTCAACACTGGTTTTCAGTATTTACCATCAAAGGACATTCACATTTCCAAGAACGCCAAGTATGACCCCTCTTCAAAGATTTATGAGGTATGGTTTCTTTTTTTCCTCTTTTATAAATATAATTTACATCCCTTTTATGATTAATGCAAACAATCATCTATTATTATTAGTGCTGTCAAGCACAATATTAAATCATATTTATGTATAATGTAAAATAATTTTTAAAATAAATGTGTGTGTATATATATATGTGTAAATATATACTGTATATATAACATATTATATATAATATGTATATATATATAACAAACCTATTTTGGTTGGTTAATTGTTTGACAAACTAATAATTATTTATATATATATATATTATATCCCTTTATATATTACATGTTATGATGATAATTATGTTAAGCTGTAGTGTATATCATTTTATATAAAATAAATATAATATAATATTATAAATATTTAGGTCTGTAAAAATAACAATCTATACTTAATACAAAACATGTATAAAAAGAAAACGCTTGCCAAATTTTGTTTACTTAAATATTGCATAAATGTATTATTATTATTATTATTATTTCATTTATATAATTGTTTAAAAATGTTCCTTTTTTTTTTGTTTGTTTGTTTTTTTCTTGTTGCAAAATAACTAGTTTAATGGTTTTAAACAATTACTTACTCCTTTATGCCATATTTCTTCTTGCTTATATTGTTTAAATTTGTTGTGTTTAAAACAGATTCATAACCGCTGGAAATTACAGAGTATTGAGCAGCAGCAGAAGGAGGCCCAGGAGAAACGGGAGGCTAAAGAACAGGCCAAGAAAGCTCAAGGTACAACCACCACAGAAACTCTTCGTAGTCTGATGCTTTAATTCACTAACTTTGATTTACTTGTGCATAAATGTCTGTATTTGTCTTTCAGTGGAACGAAAGAAAGCCAAACTGAGCTACCAGGAGTCACTGCAAAACGTCCCCACTGTCCGGCAGCAGGCAGCGGTGAGGAAACAAGCTCTACAAGCTGGCCTTGCTTTTCTCAGTTCCACACTAACAGGTTCTGTTGATCTTGTGTTCTCAGGAAGCAAAGCAGACTGGACAGAAAAGAGAGAGGGCAGCCAGTGATGCTGGGGAAGAGAGTCTTAAACCAAAGATGAAAGTGTCAAAGACTGACACATCAACAGCTGATCAGTCAACAAAACCTGCTCCCAAGAAAAAGAAACAGAAAAAAGTACAAGAGCCTGAAGTTCCAGAACAAGACTTTAAACCTTTTGACTACAGCCAGTCAAATTTTAAAATTTTTGATGGTAAGACATCTGCCTTTTTTATTCAGTGCTTTTCCATGTGTATCTTACACTGGCTTCATTGCTTGTATTTTACCCACACAGGCAAATCAAAGGAGAGTTCACAGTTTGATCCAAACAGACAAGCACGTGGACCCAAGCAGAAGGTATCAGCCTGTTTTGTTCACGGTCTCACAGATTTCAGCTGGGATTGATTTAGCCATGCAAGGTCTGATTAATTTTTTTTTGCAACCTTGTATTCTCAGAAAAAAGGACAGAAGAAAAACGCTGCGGGAGGCAGGAGCATGTCTTATGTCCCTACTACATCTGACAGGTAACACACACACACACACACACACAGCTAGAACTCAGTCATTGCTGGATAAAAACAATAATAAAAACACAACTTGTATGATGGGTTTATATCTGTTTCCAGAGGGTTTCGCCACAACTGGCCCAAGAGATAGAAGTCCTCATCTGATGGCTGTCCTTCCCGTTTTTGTTTTCCCTTTTTAAAAGCGTCCTTTATAACAGTGTTTTGCAAACTGAATAATTTGTCACGACTGTTTCAGTGTTGCGCTTGTACACGTGTCAATTTGTGCTATTTGATCCGTCATTAAAATGAGATTTTTAAAACACTTTTCTCTCTCGCCTCGTGACATCACACCCTTTTAGAAATGGCCCGTCGGACAAAAGAAAGCTTCGCCAGTTATTTTCCACACAGTTTACGTTTAGTAATGTAGTAAAACTTGGATATTAAGGTGAAATTCAGTATACGTCTTATTGGTTATATCCTGGCTTTGCCTGTCCAAAATATACAACGCAACATGCAAACTGTCATGTTAAGTGCTTTCCCTAGAAAACAGTGAACCATTCAGCAAATGATGTTCCTACTCCGGCCTCATCTGCTTTTCTATGTAAGTTATGCATCGTTAATGTAAAAAATGACTCAATTCTATATCTTAATATTACTGTTTTAATATGTGCTGCAATTCTGTGGATGTTTTTCCCCTCCAGGTCTTCGAACCGGTCACGTGACTTAAAACTACGAATTGAAGCTTAGATGTTTAGGATTCTCTGCAAGATCAAAGGTAGGGAAGATATTTTTGTTCGTTATACTGGTCTTCCCATCCTGATAGTGATCAGTAATTGAGGTGATCGCTGGCAGGCATACAATATTTGTCCAATTGTTAAATTCAGTTCAAATGCAGTGATGGGTTGTCATACTTCGGTGCAGCCAATAGCAAGGGTTGGGGGGCGTGGCTAGCTGAACCACATGGCATTTAGCCAGTGGAAAAGGAAACATTTCATTAAATTTAAGACTTGACAAAATAGATGCACATTCGGGTGATTGAGAAAAAAGAAAGAAAGCACAGTTCAGCACTGGCAGTGTTATTGTGAAAATAGTGCAGTTCTACTAAATGTTTTGTTTTTAGTCGATGCATTGAACTTTCTTTTCGACATGTACGCTAAACTTCAAAGTATTTTTAATGTGTTGACATTTTACTGACAGTATCCGGTCACTTTTATAGACCCAGAAGAGCGGTATTTGGGAGTCATAACCGTGTGAAGATTTTTTTTTTTAAATGTTTTTTTTCTAATCTGATCATTTAATGTGGACTTTAAAAGGTTAGTTCACCCAAAAAAGAATATTCTGTCATTAATTACTCACCCTTGTGTCGTTCCAAACCCATAAGACCTTCGTTCACATTCAGATATTTTTGACGAAATCGGAGGCATCTGACCCTCCATAGACAGCAAAACAACTGAAATCATCCCATTTCCAGAAATGTTGCAAAAACATGACATCAGAGGCTCAACTTTAGTTTTACAACGATACAAAAACAACATTTACTCAACCGTTTCAAACTGTCTTTGTGTTCTGAAGATGAACAATGGTCTTATGGGTTTGGAACGACATGAGGGTGAGTAATTAATAAAAATTTTCATTTTTGGCTGAATTATCCCTTTAAACATTTGATAACAGAAGCCTAAAACACTTTTAGATGTTAAAGTTTGCCTGTACCAATTTTCTTTGAAACATTACTTGGTTG
>JAUMHI010000069.1:4483312-4500549 GCA_032359435.1 Enteromius unitaeniatus
TTGATAACAGAAGCCTAAAACACTTTTAGATGTTAAAGTTTGCCTGTACCAATTTTCTTTGAAACATTACTTGGTTGAATGATTAGACACAAATGTCACTAAAGCACTGCCACTGTATTTTTTTGTTCTGCAGTACACACCACAGCCTCTGGGGGGCACTGCAAAGTAACAGCGCCACCTTTAAGTGCTCTCCCAGACATTCACTTCACCTTTAGAGAAGCGCGCAGTCTGGCTAGAATATATAAAACTAAAACCTGCAGTTTAGATGTCCGTCATCTATTTTGTTACATCAAACCACAGTTTCTCCTCCACACAACTTGAACTTCTCAAATCCAATTCATGTTTTTATTATCTAAAGACTTTTAGGTTTCTTAAAAAAAACAACAGGTATCAATACACACTGAGACCACACGCACAGCTCTTCACTTCCTGCTGCTCATGACTGCGGTTCTTTGCACCTATTGTTTAGAAAAGACAGGAAGTGTCTATTCTCTCAAACATGAATGCATCGCGGTAGTCAGAAGGGATGGTTGTGCCAAACCTGCATGACTTTTAATCATACTCTTAAAGATCTTCTGCCTTCAAAGAATCAGTCATAGAATAAGTCAGTGGGAACTGAAATAGTTCATGTTCTTCATAAGATCGCCTTTCACAGAAGAAGCTCAAGCAGGTTAAGAATAACTTTATAAGCAACAGTACATATTTGCAAAGTTAAATTGGTGTTGCAAGTCATAAATATGTATTTTATTCAACAAAAAAAACATCAAACTCTTATTAAAGCTTCTTCGAAGCTGCTGCTGCTTTCATTTTCTGATTGCGATCACATTTATGATGAGCATGATGCTGAAAGTTCCAGAAAGAGTGGAAATGGATGCGTATGCCACCCAGCTGCATTCCCCCTCCCACTCATACACTCCTCTTTCCTTCAGTCGTTCTTTCATGTCCGCCAGGAGCTCGTCCACACAGGAAAGTGTGACAGCTTTGTCTCCAGCACCCACTCTGGAAGAACAGCAATGACTCAGTGTGTGTGCGTCCAGGAACCTCATCCAACGCTGTTTTCGCTCTTAAACAGTTTTTACGCAGAAATTAACGAAAAAAGACACTTAGATGCATTTTGGCCAATTTTCACCGGTCTGGGTAACGAAAGTGAGTTTCTGGGTTTCGTTACAGTGTTTTATCCCATATCAGGTCAGCATCAAGAACCCAAAGTCATTCGAACTCTTGTCCTCCATGTTTCACGCCATTCTTTCCATCATGTGTCCCAGGCCTGGCAGCAGTCCTCACATTCCTCCGTCATGTAGAGGTACGAGTTAATGGCCTCCTTCAGGCCTTCGCTCACTATAGAGTCCTCTGCACCCTCTTTTCTCTGCCCGAAGATCATGGAGCTGCAAAGAAAACTTGTTTAGAAACTGCTCTTTGCTTTTTAAAAATGTGTCTATCGTTATTGTTGCCCTCATGTTAAATGTCTCTGTTAAATGAGATATTTTGAAGAATCTAACTAGTAGCCATAGTAATGGAACTTAGACAACCAGCAACTGTTACATTGAATTAATTCATAACTATTTTTTGTGAACTGTTGAACATGGATGCATGACGCACCTGTCCACATCTTTCCAGTTTATAGTAGGCCTCTTCACAGCAACTGGAGGTGGGCCGGTAACCACAGGAACGTTGTTGGACCCAACGATGTAGCATGGCTCTCCCAGAATACAGCACAGCCCGTCCGATACTTCTGAGAGACGGTTGACATTTAAATTCCCACATTTGTGCACGTGTGTATATTTTAGCATCTACCTGATGAGTGGCCAATATTATCGACCCAGTAACATCACGTATAATCACTGCTTGCTAGTTATGGCTATATCTGAGTGTGTACCTGAATAGTGTGCAACCAGGTCTGAGATGGTCCTGAAGGTGAGTCCAGGAGAGATGTAGACCCAGCCGTTCTCAATGCAGCTGATACGGTAGTGTTTGACAGAAGCGCGTTCATTCGAGCTGCTCCTACGCACTGACAGAGTGTGGTTACCTGAAAGAGTTCATGAAAATACACGTTAATACAAATAGGATTTGACATGCTGTTATGTGATTGCTAAAACATGGCTCTGCGTAGGGCTGAAACTGTTAGTAGATATCAACAATGCTGGCGATATTTCGTTGACATTTGTTGAATTGAAAAAAAGAATTGTAGAGCAAACATGACAGCATCTGATCATAGTGATAGTGTCATCAAATGATTAATCATGTAAATAAAAGCTTTTTGGATGGAAACATGTTGCATTAAAAACACAAAAATATGCATATTTAAACTGTGTTTGTGTATACATAGTTGTTTTTTCATTGTGTGCGCGCACTTTAGATGTGATTAAACAGCACTAATGGATACGTGCAAGCTCTGCAATTGGTCGACGTCACGTCATGTTTAGATAAAAAAAAAGGTTACACTCCAGAACTTAATCAGTGGGATTTGATCTGATATTCAGCTTTTACAATTCATTGTAAAAAATTCAATACATATTAATATACAGACAAAATCAAGTTGAAATTTGTTTTAAGTTCAAATGGTATTCACTAACTCAGTTAACTCGTAATTAGCTGCTTATTAATAGTTAGTGTGGTAGTTAAGTTCAGGTATTGGGTAGGATTAAGGATGCATTAATGCACAATTACTACTAATAAATGGTTAGGTCTAGTAATATGCATGCTAATAAGCAACTAGTTAAGAGATCCTAAAATAAAGTGCTCCAACTATTAACTACGACTTCCGCCTTAAACTCCTAAATCAGACGTTAAGCTACTGGGTAGGATTAGAGATGTAGAAAAGGGTCACTAACAAACTGTGCTTTATAAGAACTAATTATAGGATACATGATGATAAAAGCAACTAGCTAACAGTGAGAAGTTTCCCCTTTACCAAAATCAATTAGATTAATCAAACTCTTTTTCTGCAGATGCAGTAAGTAGCATTGGCACACAGGTACCTGGGTAGGTCTCGCTCTCTCTGATAAGGAAGGATCCGGGCTGATTATGAGGGAGCAACAGCAGTTCCTCTGCTTTCTGTTTGCTGAGACCCACAAACTGCCACCTGCATGAACACACACACACACACAGATGAGTGATAGTGCTGAGGGAAAAGTAGTAGGTAGAGCATCATGTGATGAGCATGTGATCGAACGGGTCACTGTGGGTACAGTACGTCTCCCAACTGATAATCAGATCACACTGTACCCAGCTGAGCCCACTCGACAGAAACTAACTGACATCATCACCACCGCCTCTGGAGGAGCAGCGATGATGTCGCTTATGGAACACACCAAATCAATAGAAAGTGTGTGTGAGTTCAGCTCACCTGTTGTACACTTTAGCGGTGTAATTGCTGGGGATGTAGCTCTCGTTTCCTGTGGCTGATGAGCTGACTTTCCACCACTCTCCTTCACTGTAACACACATTACACCATCAGATAACCAGCCCAGTCAGGCTGTGAGGAGCCGCTGCTCTGCTACACTTACTCTGACAAAATGTTGAGCCTCTCTCCCACTTTGATAGCGCAGTCACCCGGGCCTCTGGACGGATAGTCGTACAGGGACACCACCACGAATCTACCGCCGTCTGCACGGATCAACATACATAAATACAGCTCCTCAACAAATGTACAGTCATTTCAAAAAAAGTTAATGAAAATGCAATTTTAAAATGTAAAAAAAACTATGATTTACCATTTGAGTTAGTGTAATATAGTGAAGTAAACGGCATTGAAACTAATCATTGAGAAGGTACAAGACTCCTTAAAAAAACTACATAATAACAGGAGATTGGTCACAAAAAGTATATTTTTGTTGCCTTTTTCTCCATTATGCTTCAGAATCATCACCACAACTTTAACAATTAACGTTTGGATAGATGTGAAAGTGTTAAGAAATGGAGGGACAGTAAAGGGTTTTAACAGTATATTATGAAATAATTTGTATTATTATTGAGTTAGAATATGAGCCACCTTACAATTGATGGTGGAAAAAATTCAATGGCTTTTCTAAAAGTTTTTGTATTAGACCTAAATATTAGCATTTTCAGTTTACACTTTACTTTTGTGCTTTTTTCAGTCTTTATATAGACATTTTTTTTTTAAATACACTAATAGTTTTTATTCTGTTTTATTATTTTAACAGACCAAATGAAAAAGTATATTTCGCTTCATGTAAAGGATTTTTTTTTTATGATTTCAGTTTTAGTTAATGATAACACTGCTATATATTTCTTGTTATAAATCAGATATTTTATTGATATAGCACTAGTTTCTACATTTGATCTTTTATTACATGTATTACCTGTGCAAGTCTATATACTGCGCACATATGCTGGTTATCAGTACATTTTAAATGTCTAAATCAGATTTTAGTAGTTGTGGATTGAACAGACGCATTAATATTTGATCCGTTTGTAAAATAGAAAGCTGTATTATCTAATACATTCTTGGTCTTAAACATGAGTGCTAGTAAACCAGCACTGAATGCTACAGCTGCAACATTCAATAAAATAATCTGAATGAGTTTATTGACATTTAGTGCTGCATTTCTAAATTCACCGAGTGCAGAACTCACCCATGGTCAGCAGGTCGGTGCTTTGCTCCGCGCCCAAGAGAACAGCATGTGAGCTGGATCCACGCCGGTCTTTACTGGGCCGACTGCCCATGGCCAACTGCTCTGGAGTTTTCAGGCACACAGTGCTGATGGGAACCACAATCTAACAGCAGAAGAGTGAGAATATCTTAGTACGGATTCTGTTCTTCTTTCAAGTAAAAAACTAAACTAAACAAAAACAACCAAATCTGATGTACAGTTTGATCATGCCACGGCCTTCTTTTGTCACACTGCGGACGTGAGGAAGGATGCTGACAAACCACTTGTGTACTTTGCCGAAAACTTTCCATCCGCACTTTCAGTATCACGCACTTATTTACCTTGGTTAAAAAAAAAAAAAAGGGTGGCCTTTCTAAAAATAGGTCTGGTAAACTGCTAAGAACATTCTACTATTTTCTGTCATGCTCAGTTACATCACAACAGTACAAGCCACAGTTATTTAAGCACTACGTGTGCACCTGAATAATAAACATGTACAGCAAAAATAGATTCAAATGATTCAGTATGGAAATAACAGGTCAAATATTACTAGCTTAGATTAACCCATTATATAACGTGACTCATATGCTCAAATGACTTTAATGAATCCACTGTAAAATGCTGAGGTTCAACAATCTTCCAGTGACTTCCCACACGGTCAATATGAAAAATAATTACTGTAAATCATTTAAAAGGAAATAAGCTGGTGTGGAACTTGACAAAAACTACATATAAAAGCGTAATGCTAAAATACCATCAAGACATATATGCATCTTTTTTTTTTATTTAAGCATTTCCACATCTGTAATACTTATTGCCTGTTATTACATTGTAATAACACTTTTATTACACTGTAATAACCCTATAATTTAATTGCTGCTATTAATAAGTTGAGTAAACACACATTGTGTCACCAGCGCTCTGGTTTCAACACTGCCTTAAGCTCTATAAGCATTCATTAGTGATCTTCGAGGGACATTATACTGTAACGCAGCGGCACTGGTACCACAGCTATATGACATGGAGCAGATGGTCACCTGGTGACACAGATGGGTCTCACTAGGTCATCTGGGTCTCCAGGTCCAAATTACAGACCTCATACCCTGGGCACCAAAATAACATGCGTAACTGATTACATGTGCTACATATGAACACGACTATACTGGAGGACATCATACAGGCCCTCACGCAAACCAACAGCTAAAACACCTGCCATTTAAAGACATTCTACATTTATGAATAATGCGATATTTCATGGGTACACTTTTATTAGAAAAATAAAAATTGTAGATTATTGGAAAATCTTTTTTTTTTTTTAAAGTTAAATTGTGTTACTTGCCGTTTCTACGAAATTCTTTGTGAAATGTACTAGCAATTTTTGAGTTAAAATGGTTTCACCACCAATATTTTATTTTTCAGTGTAGATTAGAGCAAAAGCTAACTTCCTGTTGTGACTTGAATGTCTTTTTCTCAATTAAAAAAAGTCTTTAAGAGTTCTCAAGTCTGAACTACACACTGGTTGCCAGAATGGTTGTTAGAAAAATTCAAATTTTGACCATCATAGCAAACACATTTCACAACGTCTTTGAAATGCCTTTGAAGAAAGGCGCATATGCAAGCGCATGCTTTTCAAGCAGATTCTGACTTTGATTTAAGATTCAAGATTGCGACTTTGAAGTTTAGAGCTCCTTGTTTCAACATTACACACACATATACTTTTAGACCAGTCACAGTATCTTAAAACAAAAAAATATTCAAAAATCAATAAAAAATATTATTTTAATTAGCCTACATTCACAATTAAACATTGTATTATAAATACTGTGCTTTCTAAAAACCTTTGAAAAACTAAAAACCTGCAAAAACAGCTTAAGAAGTCTCTTACTCACCTCATTGTCGTCAAGCTAGCAATGATGACAATCCTTATTCACGAGCGCAATCCTTAACTGAGCATGTGCAGGAGCCTGAAAACTCAAGATAGCCAAGTTAGTCTTGTTTTCTTTAGGGGTTGAGCTGCAGGATGCTGCTGTGGTCATGTCAGGTTTACTCACTGAGGCAGGCAGCTTTATTTACTAGATACTTGTAGTTTCCTGTGACGAACAGGTCTAACTGTCACTCCTTTGCTGACGCACAGATGCCTGACGGTGAGAACAGACTGGAGAAGATGTTTTGAAAGCTCAAACTGTACTAAGACACAACCCAGATGTTAGTGGAGATGTCATGGGCTCATTAATGCTGTAATACAGACGCCAACGGAAGCGGTTTCAGAAATTTCAGAAGGTTTCAGAAAGGTTCAGAAATTGTCTAGTGCTAGATTTAATTTCACATACTTCACGCACCAAAACCAATTGCCATAGCAATAACTGTCATGGAAACTAAATCATCAGATCAGATCCTGGTAGAGCTGCAAAACGAAAAAAATTTCTTTTAAATATTTGAAACATTTTTGCACAAAAGACGGCAATGCAGTTAAAACGATCCATGAAAATGACTAAAAGTGCTGTATTATGTATGCCTGGTGGTCACTGTAAAGAAACACTACACACCTGCGCACTAGGGCTGTGAAAATGGTTAAAAACTAAATTTGCACTATGTACTTAAATATTAATATTAACATTCAAATGCAAAAGGCTTGATTTCAGTTGGGGGGGGGCATTTTGGCTTTTGGTCACAAAAGGGCGCATCATGCAAAAAAATTACTAATGCGCATTTATTCAAAGCAATTGAATAAATACATTGTACGCTAAAAAAGTGCAGTGTTTAAAATAATGCTTATAAACCAAATACAATGAAGTTGCTTAAATAATTAACAAAACATACATACGCATAATTTAATACAATGGGCCAAAGCCAGGACTTTTTCCTTTAAAATTCTGGAGATGTTTTTTTTTTTTTTTAATTTAAAGTTGAATTTAAATTCATTTAGCATGGCTCTTTTTACATAAAAATGCAGATACAAAATGGAAATGGCGCAACATATGCATTCTGTGAGAACGACTTGGTTTCAGCTTTGATGTAAACAAGATTTTCTCTGCATTGATTTTGAACAAGCAACAAAGCAGCACAGCAACTAGTGGGTTCAAAAGTCTTCAAAAGTAAAGCCGTCACGTTTGATCGCCCCCAGGGGGCTGGTCCCAGGATAGGTCATAAACCCCACCCTCTCCATGTAATCTAATGGGACGCGACAAACTAAACAAATACATTTGATGTGGCAATCGGCAGACAAAAATTGGACCATTTAGATAAATTTAAAAAAAGGGTCAGGGGCATGTGTTTTTGATCGACTGAGTGGGACGTGGTTCCATTTCGCTCTCTCCTGCGCAGACTCCAGTCCCAAACTGGGACAATGGAAGTGAATGAAGGCATGTCATCCACTCTATGATCTTAACACACACCTAAAATTTTTACGCAAAAAACGCATTTGAACTTTAGCTGTGTGTTAAGGGAGCCTCATGGACCTTTTTTTAGACCTTTGATTAGACTGTGCACATAACTATAAACTGAACATGGAATATGAATTCACATGATAGCACTGTTTCCAAAACGGTTTTCAAAAGTTTGCTTTTTTCAGGCTCCCAAAACACCATCGTTGTTTAAATGAATGGCCCAAATGCATAAGTAAAAGTTCTCATTTGAAAATGCTGTTCTGTAAAATGATGTCACTGAAGATGTTCCAACAGTAATTGTCATGAAAAATGGAGTTCACAGTCTGCAGTCATCCCAACAGTTAAGTTCACTGTGTGCCAATTTCAGGTAAAGCAAATCTGTTCGGTAAGTAAAAATGACAAACACAAAAGTTAAACTAGTTCAGTGATTTTGCACATCAGACGGAAAGACTCTTATCGATGGATCCTTTCTGCTGTGGCCAATGTTGAGTTAAGTACTTGAAGTGTGTACACCACAGTTTCTATAAATAACTCTTAGACGTGTCATCTCTGGCCACATGCAATCAATACAACCTTTAAAGTCGCATGTGATCGGAAACTTTCAAAAGCTGGCTGAGTTGACAGAATAGAGAGAGAGCACAAAATTGCATGCCAAGATCCCTGAGGTCCAATTATTACATTAGTTTTATTGGCCCCAAAACACGATTTGGTGTTCTTTGATTGTTTTCTACATTCTCCCAGCTCCTAAAAGCCACCAAAAAAACACAAATTGTACAAGAAATGTCCAATGGAAACTCCCATATTGCAAAAAAACATTGTCTGATAAGCCACCTCATGTGAGCATGAAAATTTAAAAAAGGAATGCATTGCAAAACTGCAATGGAATCATTTTTGTTTTTCACTTACAGGTCATTCTTTAATGTACTATGACCTCCGAGAGCCACATCATACAAGGTCACTCTTTTAAGTTAAAGGGGCTTTCTTTGCTATTTCTTGACATAAGCTGAAAGAATACTTCAATTTGACATTTCAATTTTAATAAGTTTTTTCACCCTCAAGTCCTTTTTTTTTTTAATACTCAATACAATTTTTTTTTAATACATAGTTTTTTTATTATTATCTATATACACAGTGTAATATATATATACACTGCTCAAAAAATAAAGGGAACACTTAAACGGAAGAGACAACCGGTGCAAAATTATAGGCAATTAGCAAGACACCCCCAATACAGGAGTGGTGACCCCAGACCACTTCTCAGTTCCTATGCCTTCTGGCTGATGTTTGGAAGCACCGCCAGCATTCAAAAGTGACCAACTCTAGTTGTAGCATGACACAGAGTCAGAAACAGGCTCCATGAGAGTGGTATGAGGGCCCGACGTCCCCAACACCGTGCAGGACGTTTGGTATTTGCCAGAGAACACCAAGATTGGCAAATTGGCCACTGGCGCCCTGTGCTGATGAAAGCAGGTTCACACTGAGCACATGTGACAAACGTGACAGAGCCTGCTGCCTGCAACATCCTCCAGCATGACCGGTTTGGCAGTGGGTCAGTAATGGTGTGGGGTGGCAGAGGTAGCCTGACTGACATTAGGTACTGAGATGAGATCCTCAGACCCCTAGTGAGACCATATGCCAGTGTGGTTGACCTTGGGTTCCTCCTAATGCAAGACAATGCTAGACCTCATGTGTCTGGAGTGTCTCACACACACTACCGAGGCCTCATTTTGACTTGTTTTAAGTCCACTTCAATTTTGAGTGTGACTCCAAATCCAGACCTCCATAGGGTTAATAAATTTGATTTCCATTGATAATTTTTGTGTTATTTTCTTGTCAGCACATTCAACTATGTACAGTAGAATATTTCATTCAGATCTAGGATGTTATTTTAGTGTTCCCTTAATTTTTTTGAGCACTGTATATATAAATGTTAGAGGTTTATTATTATTTTGTTCTACATTTTTACGTCACATCATAGTACACATTCATAAGTCAACTACTCTTAATGTAAAAAAAAATAAAAAAATAAAACTTTTACAAACTACTCATACACTACTCATGAGGTACACTTAAAGAAAAACAGATACAGGTTTATGTACAACTACTTTATTTCAATATTCGTACAAATCGATATACTCAGCAGACAGTATGCAGTACAGCGCCCCCTAAATGCTTGGAGGACAAAGCACAACGCATCACAAACTCACTCAAGGCAGCGGTACAGTCAGCAATCAACAAGGAGTTGCCATCCATTGAAATAATAAAGACCAAGAATGATAAAACTACAGAAACTAACAGTTGTCAAAATAAGAGGTTATTGGAACATCAGCCCGCTGTACAGAATCTTTAGCCAACAGCATACAGATCATTTATCAGTTACTGCTGTACAGTGCATTTAGAGGAATCATGCTATTGTACACCTCTAGATGCCCTATGTGGTAAATACAACTGTTTTTTTGAACAAGCTACAGATCTTAGCTTAAGTTGCTGGCTTGTTTTGGTGTAGCTGATCTCCCAAGCACAGGCTGTGAAAAATAATTTACATGAACTTCAGAGCAAATCTAAGCAAAGTCTTTGCTATTTGGGTTTTCTGGTCTAAAACTCTCCATGTAAACAGAATCAGATTGATTACATTTAATCAAGCTGAATTAACCATTTGCAGAAAAATCTTAGCATAATTAATACTAATATAAATGTCTATTGCACATTTAAATAGGGATATGCTAATCGGGAGAATCAGGAGACTGCAAATGGTAGAGAATCAATTCTAATTAAACCATAATAGCTAATGAGACACAGTGGGAGCAGTAGAAACCCTCTAAAAGAGAACACTGTCTAGAAAATGTACTGGAAATGAAATGAGGAAAAAAAATGGAAATGAAATGAGGAAATGAAGTGGCTTGGTCATCTCTGTAGTGAACACAAGGGCAGGAAGACCTTAGAGAGAGCAGGAGAGGGAACCGAAAACTCTCCCGCTACAGATGAGAATACCCTCCGAATGTTCAATATACAACAGCCTCCAACAAAATATACACGAGAAGCACACAGAGAGTGGAAATTAATCTCCAATGGATGACAAATATAAAATAATGGAGTACTATAGTAGTAAGCCAATCAAATTGAAGGTAAAAACATCAGCAAAAGATTAGTGTGCTTTCATGCAGTGGAAAAATATTACAATATGTAAAATACATGGGTTACTAGACATCAAACAATGCATCCCTTCATTAGACCAGCGCTCCCTGGCCACAAGAGAACAAACGGAACAAAAGACAAAGACGGAGTGGAAACAAAACCACAAAGTGGACAGAAAGCCACCTGAGGTGCAGAGGTTTAACAAGCGGATGATCCCAGGTCAAGTGGTGGCTTGCTTCTGGGTGCTTTAGCAGGACACCTCCATGGTTTGCGGTCTGTTCTGGTTGTCGTGGACCGGGCCGCCTGTGGCGCCCTCCATCTGTGAACTGGTATGTGCGCGGCTGCGAGAGCCGTCCGCTGAGCCCATGCTGGAGGCAGAGTGAGTGCGAGACCGAGCCAATCGGGTCATACTGGCAGTGGGCACTGAGAGATAAGAGAGAAATCGAACGGAGGTGAAAACATGTACGCACTAATGCTGAGGCATGACTTCTGGGACAATCCTGAGTGAAGGGCATGTGCTTCACAGGATAGATTGCTCTCTCAGCTTTCAGATCCAAGAGAGGGAGAATAATGAGTCTCCACAACCTGAGTGACTCCTACACACCGCTGACTGCTCAACTAACGCTGGACTGAACGAGACACACGGATCATTTGGTTTGGGGTTAATGAGAATAGTAAGCTGAATCCCAATTCACATACTTCTTAAAAAGTGCACACGGATGCAGTGAAATGGATTTTTAAACAGATTCAATTCAATTCTGAGTTTTATGTATAAAAGGTAATTTAATGAAATGCTGCAACAGAGAGAGAATTTGTTTCATATTGTGTTTCAGACTGATTCATACCATTAACTCTTTCCCTACCAAACAGAATTTGTGTTTTTACTGTTGTTTACTCTGTTGCTCTTATTACACATCTCCCGACTGAGTCTAGAACGTCCGGATGCAGAAATTAACTCTCATATAAAAGCATATGCATGTAAAAAATAATAAACAAATAATAATAAACAAACAAACAAACAGCATACAAATGAAAACCGCCTAATATTAGCAAGTGGTGAAGGACTGTGTAAGCTTTGGGGGTGCTGATGGAAGTCCTCTAATGATAATATTACTAAATATGATCCAGATGTAGTATTTGATCAAAATTATTTTCTCAGCTTTTTGCTCAAAACAAGACCTACATTGAAATTATGAAAAAACAAACAAACTGCTTGAAGCTTAAATCAAACAGATTTAGTTTAAAAGTAGTCTGTTGTATGAATATCTGCAGTGCATCAAAAGAACAAAATATCTGGAAGCCAATAAATTGAAGCGAAAATCATCAAAAATGTTGGTGGTGGCTTAACTTGCTTACTTTATTCATGCTGTATTTGTTTGATTCACTAAAAAGTACTCAAAGCATCTTAAAGTTATTTTTGTTTTTGAACTAAACTAGTCTGGTGTGTTAGTTACTCACACATTGCAGAAATCTCTAAAAAGCCCACAAATAACACTATTTGGGAGCTTTGACCTCTTGGTATTGGAGTTTGATTGATCCCCCCCCCCCGCCTCCACCGGTGAGATCACAGTAGTTTTTGGTTCCAAACCACAGTACATTTGCTTCATCACAATTGCAGCTGTTTACCCGTTGCCAGGTATTAGTCTCCAGAGCGGCAACACAAAAAGGCACATGTGTCTATTTGTTACGACTGTAATGCAAAGGTTAAAATAAATGTGGGTGTCAATTTCTGCAAGCTGAAATGAGAAATAAATTCTCTCTGCTTGTAGCGCATCAGTCACACTTCTCAGGAAAAAAAAGTGAGTAAACAAATACAAAAAAATGGAATAAATTATATATATATATATATATAGTTTAAATACAATTATGAATACTTTAGTGCGTTTTAGGAAAACTCCCCCTTTAACACACTACTATCACTACTTCTGCACAGCATTCTGTGACTCAGTCTTGTATGTTATTTTTATATTATATGGATTGAATAGTATGAAAATTGGGATTTAGCCATAGTTACCATAAAGTCCAAAGTATACTTTGCTTTTTACGCATAAGTGAGGAACATAGTATAGTACATATGTATGTGTATAGTACATGTGACAAATTGTGTCTTTAGAATAATTTGAAAGATTTCCAAAATATTTGTTATCAGTAACAACTTACCGAAAAAAAGAGCAGACACAGAGCACATTTGTTAACCACCCATGTTTGTACACAACATCAACAACAGTATACTCTGAAAGGCTTTGCGTTCAAATGCACAAAAACTAAGCATACTTAGTGTTTAAGAGCGATGTCTTTTGTAACACCCAGAGTGCTGCAGGGATGGTGCATTTTTGCAGGCCATCCCAGAAGTAGCACCCCACTTGTATCCCTTAACAAATTGAATAGGATTTTTATTAACACTTTGTTTTAATAATCCACTTTAAACATTCTACTAACAGTGCTTGTTGACATGTAGTTGCAAAGTTACTCAGTCATTAGAGTATTAGTAGACTCTGCTTAATATACCCTAACACTTGTTTTTTTGATAGCCATTACGTTGTGGACCTATCAGAAACTTTGCAAGTATATGTCAACTTATTCTACTAACCCTAAACCTACCATAACAGTTATGGCGCTTTTCCACTGCATAGTACGGTACGGTATGGTTCAATACAGCTCACTTTTGGAGGGTTTTCCACTGGGAACAGTAGCTGGTCCTTTTTTTAGTACCACCTCAGTCGAGGTTCCAAGCGAGCCGTACCGTTACCAAAACGTGACGTGTAAACTCTGCTGGTCACCGATTAGCCGGAGAAAACTAACTTGCCACACGAGACACAACAGACCCGCTAGAACATTCTACTAATCAGCACCGCCAGCATAGGATCGGATGCAACTGTTTTGTTTGGAGAAACGCACCTTTTTGTGTCCGAGCCAAACTGAGCTGTGCCGTCCCGAGTCGTACCACGCAGTGGAAAATCACCATTTGTAGACATGTAGTTGGAAATGAATAAGAATTAGTTGACATGTAGTCACAAAGTTACTTATAGTTAGTAGGATGTCTAAAGTGGACTATCAATAAATTTTAACCAGATTTTTCCTTTGGCTTTTGGATTACAGCAGAAAATACCTCTGTGACTAACAAACGTTCATGATTCTTAAGCCTTTTGTTCATCAAGATCATCTTTACAAGTGTGAAAACTATAAATACAATAGGCAGAAGTAAAGCGTACGTTGGGCTATATTAGCAAGAGTTGCAATCGTTTGCAAGAGTAATTATAAACAATCAGGGTGTAACCAGGGTGTAAGTCAGTGGTCGAGTTGACTGCACTGTCACAGCCCCATTTAACCACCTTTTAAGACACATGAACAGCTTAAGACATCTTAAAAACTATTTTTAAGACATTGTATTGTAGATCAATTGTAATTTATGTAAATATCTTATGTTATCTTATGTAAATATGTTAATCACAAGACCTCATTTCAGGCATGTAATCAAAAACATTTGAAAGACCCACTGACATTGGGCCAATGATAACGCTAGCTTGTTTCTGGTTTTTAACACTCATTCCTGCAGCACTCTGTAATTCTTTGAATCCTGAGGTGACCGAAAAACCCTGCTTGGCCGCCGCAGTCATTATTCTCCCATGAAGGAAAGAGAATCCTCTGGCGAGGATCAAGCTCAAATTCATTTTTACCATTGCAGCAAAATGAATAATCAACTTCAGACAAAGCAGAATGTTGCATGCAAAGTAAAGTTATGTTTTTATGCGAGTCATAAAGAGAATAAAATAAGTCGTCTGTTGGTAGTGGACAGTGGGCACAAACACATTCTCTCAGACTGCTTATATTCATACACAAACATTGACAACGTGTGTCCATTTACCATGCTTTACACGCCGTGATGTAGAGACAAAAAGACATTGGTATGCATGTGACTGGGAGGGGAGGGACAAAGACGGACACACAGTGAGGACAGGAAGCACAGGAGGTTGAGATGACGAGCTTAGGCTTAGCTAAAGGTGCTGGTCGATCTCCTGATACCTGATTCGCTGTTCAGGTGGCGGAGTAGCACATGAGGGACTGTTGGCATTGGTCATAAGGGTCAGGGAGGAAGAAAGGGAAAGCAAAAGGAGGAGGAAAAAGATGGGACAGAGGAAAGGGAGAGATTATTTTACAGTACCTTCTAAAAGAGGGAGGACAGAGAAAAGGAAAGATTAGGCAGAAGCTACAGGTGAAGATGCAAGGAAAAGTAGGGGACATTAGACTAGGTGATGGGAAAAAGCTTTCACAGCTAGTTAGTGCTCTAAATTACTCAAAATGCAAGAAAAGTGGCAGACAGTGGAAAATAACTTTTTTGGGGGGGTAGTTATGTCTTTTTGACAAAGGATTAATTTATGTTGAATATCCTTAAATTGCTAGTTCACCCAAAAATGAAAATTCTGTCATTAATTGCTCACCTTCATGTTGTTTCAAACCCATAAACACAAGTAAAACAGTCCATGTGACATCAATGCCTCAACTTCAGTTTTGCAAATCTAGGAGAATACTTTTTTTGCACAAAGAAAACAAATAACATAATTTAGTATTCTTGTAGAGCGCCAAAACAGAAGTTGATCCACTGATGATGTTTTTACTATGTTTCTGGATCTGGGATCATTTCAGTTGTATTGCTGTCTATGGAGGATCAGATATAATCAAAAACATCTTTTTTGTCAGAATATGAACGAAGGTCTTATGAGTTTGGAACGACACGAGGGTGAGTAATTAATGACAAAACTTGCTTTTTAAAGGGTTAGTTCACCAAAAAATGTATGAAGAATATTTACTACAAATTTAACAAACGTGGCAGAGAAGACAAAACCATTAAACCCAAACCCTTAAATAGTCTTTTTTTAGATTTTTTTAAAGATGTCTTTGGTGAAAGTTTAATTTTGAGAGTAGTGATAAAGTGGGAGGTGCTTTGTAGAAGGGAAATGGTCTTCTTCTGGGATAGTCCCTTACAGAGTGAGACCTGTGGGTTTGTTAAAGATGAAACTATATACACACACCCCAAACAGTAACAAAGAAAAGAACAAAAACACACTCAAAAGACAAGGTGGAAATCACCGGATACCCTACCTCTACTAATATGCAAACATCAAAGGCAGAATCAGCCAATGAGTGTTATGCTCTGTTAATGACTCATTCTGCATTCACTAATATTTCCACCCAGACAAAAGAAGAATTACAATCATATACAGTATGTTAGGTGCTTTTCTTGTATGAACATATAATTTACATGTATAAAGTCTGCACCAACAAATAATACTCCTGCAATAAAACAAAAAAAGATGATTAAAACATACAGGAGTACCTTATTTCTAGTTTATTTGTTAATTGGCAACATGTAGAATAGGATTTAATTGATTTATCAATGAGTAGGAAATTCTGTGTGCTGGGTATCATGCACAAAAAAATTAAACAAAAATAATAAAAATGGACTAGTTAAAAATAAACCTGATATCCCAAAACCAATCTTTCAAGCATTTTGGGTGTAAAAATGATACTGATTATGGATTTTAATAGTTGATCATTAATGTAATACCACAAAAGGCATTACTTTTAAAATTCATACTGCAAATATACAAACCTAGTGTGCTGCCACAGCAGAGACGAAGCGTTTTTGATTACATTCTGAATTAAATGGTGTAGAAGGCACAGGTATCTTAGTGTTTGTTTCTGGATGAGAGGGCTGTATTTTTCAGAGAAACACAAGAATAGAGTCTTAAAAAGAGGTCAAGAGATCTCAGGATTAGATTAGTGACTTACGAAGGAGGAATGCGACTAATCACATCAAAATGTGAGCATTTTCAAATGAGTCAAGCTGCTTTCGATCACGTTCCTCATTCTCAGAAGACGCCTAATCAACAGTGACCGCTGATAATGTAATTGTGTTGAGTAAGCAAGAAACATTTTCTGGAATGTACACCAAACACTTACATGAGTAAGTGTTGAGTAAGTTGAGTAAGATTTTTAAATTGCTATTACGAGCACCATTTCTTTTAAGCAAGGGTGCATTAAACGGATCAAACGTGCCCATAAAGACATTTCTAATGTTATAAAAGTTATAGTTCAAATAAAT
>JAUMHI010000069.1:4500649-4525043 GCA_032359435.1 Enteromius unitaeniatus
TTAGTTGAGCAAAAACACACTAGTAATTAATGATTAACCTAACATTTTAAGGGCCTGAATTATGCATTAGTTAAGCACATATAAACTAGTAATCTATGATTAAAAATTATGCATCAGTTAAGCATGAACACACATAACGAATGATTATCTGTACATATAGTTAGGACATATTATCCATTATTTACAATTCATTAGTCATTTTAAAGACTATAAACCCAAAATATTTATTATATATATATATATATATATACACACACACACACACACGTATATATATATACATACACATATATACATTTTTGTTTTTATTTATTTATTTATTGTTGTTATGTTTATTTACTGCTGGTTTTTTATATGGCTAAAACGTATGATATAAAATGAGTGATATTTAAGTTTATTGATTAGGATAAGCTAATATCAGATAACCAATATTTCTACATCACTCTGTGTTGTGTTTAACGTTTCTGTTTGGAAGATAAATGAGTCATTACATCTTAAATGCTTTACAAAGTATAAATAGTCGTCACTTTAGATAAGCTCACAAAAATAGCGGTTGGCAACTACTAAATGTTTTATAACTACCTGATTCAATCATGAAATACAGCAGGAACATGTGATAAAGCATTTTAACACACTGAGCAACTATTATCATGTGTCTAAATAAGATTTAAAATTGTACATTTAGTGCATCAGTGTATCTCATGAACCACTGATAACTCCTAAATAACTGGGTTGTAAATAACAATTTACAAATTATAAATTAATTCTTAATAAAGTATTAGAATCTTTAAAAAAAAACTCAAGAACAGACATTTATAAAGCATTGTTCCAACATTAATAGGAATTAGTAAGCGGTTTATAAATGCAGCTATAAAAAGGTTATGCTTAACAAATGCTAAATTAGTTCTTATAATGTGTTACCAAATCCTGAAAAAAAAGCATCAGGGTTTTCCACAAAAATATTAAGAAACACAGCTATTTTCAGCATGAATAATAACACCATGTCCTAACTACGTGATATGTTAATAATCTAATTCATAAATATTAAAGTTTTTTAACATAATCAAATGTACATACTGAGTGACTGATAACATCCCTGTTATGGTACACACTCGTTGGTTTGCAGTGAGTTCAGTTTTAAATGAATATCTTTGCTTGAATTTATTTTTAAGATTGTTTGTTGTTGTTTTCAGTATGGCTGTAAGGTCACATAAATATATTTAAACTAATATTAGACACGTTAAACTTTCAATGAAGCACATAATCACCCGAGATTATCTACGCTCATATAGTTTGTATGCTGAGGTTCCAGCCGCAACATTGAGGGAAATAGAAACTAATGTTTCTAAATAATAAATCCTGTTCTAAATTTCCGATTAACATGGCTAAAAAAATTAAAAAAAATAGCTTATATCACGTCTCAGCATCGCGTCACGTGTAGTTAGGACGTTTAAGAAATGCCTGCTATTTAAGCAGCGAACCAGTACTGTAGAATGAGTCCCGAAGAATCACATGGCACTGAAGACTAAAGTAAAGATGCAGAAAATTTTACTTTAGCGTCACAGGAAATTTCCATTTTAAAATGTATTAAAATCAAATCAGTTCTCTGGAAATATTTCACAATATTACAGTATCTACTGTATGCTTGTCTAAATAAATGCAGCCTTGGTGAGAGCTCTACTCAAAACATACTCAAATTTTAGCAGCCCCTAACCTTTCGAAATGCAGTCATGACTGACTACTGACCTCCTTTTTTGGGTTAATTTTTTTAAATGATAATTCAGTGCTGCAAGTGGTGCAACAGATCAAAAGATGATCGGGTCGGCACGCATGTGATTCGTTGAATTAACTCAAAAGTTTAACCATCATAAAGTGAAAAGTTTATCATTTGCACGTTTTTCAAGATTTGGTTCAGACACTGAATTGACACATACTCTCAAAGTTATCTTAATACCTTAATATAAGACCCGATTTGGCAAGCATTCTGGTAAACACAGTCGTTTTGGTCTTAGTGACCGTAAACAGTTTGGAAACAAATCGGATGCATGTTAGCATTAGGTACATTCGTTTGGTTTTAATGTGACAGCAGCCTATAAAAACCTGGTTAATTTGTAATTAATTTAAAACAATTAATAAGATTAACTGCCTTCAAAATAAAAGTTTGTTAAAACAATGTGTGTGTCTACTGTGGATATGTATTATGCATATATAAACACAAACACAACACATGCATACATTTAAGAAATATTATAAGTATATATAAATATATAAATGCAGAAACAAATATTTTTTAAAATATATACACTGTATGCATGTGTATTTATATAAAAAAATATACACAGTACACAAAGAAAAACCTATTTTGGATGCAATTAATTGCGATTTATCATTTGACAGTGTTATTTTAAACTTAATTTTGACATTTCTGAACCCGAATACTACAGTTACTGACTTTATTTGTAATTTCTATTTGTTATTTGGATTGTCTTCCATTCATCTATCTGTTAATTTTGGTATTTTTTTCTTTTATTATACTCAAGCTAGTAGTTTTTGCAGTGGTATAGAAGTATATATACTTAAATGAAAGCTTTTAGTAATAAATAAAGAGAAAACTTTTTTTTTTTTTGGAGTTTTGTGATCCGTTGCACCACTAGACAATTACACACCTTTAAATACACACACAAAGTCACTTAAATGTTTATATCATAGAATAAAAGCCTATTCTGAAAATAACCATATAAACATTAGATAGAGATGAATAAATGCAGATTCATGGAGGTTTGAGGTATTGCAGCAAGAAGGATCTGTCCAAAAGGATCTTTTAGGGTACAAGAAATGTTCATCCTGAAGATAAGAGATTTTTGTCACACAGGGCTCATGCCACACAGCATGCTCTTAGAGGAAGTCTAGTGTACTTACACGCTGAAGAACGCAGCACTGCATAGCCACACGGGAGACAAGTCATGTGTTAGTGCAGTGGACGGCTGATCTGAAACCTGCTCAAGAATACTGGCCTGAGGCTTCGAGTAATAAAGCCAGATCAGCAGTAGATAAATTACAGTTCTCATCAAGACTCATAGCATCTGATGCCTTGTGTTCTTGCTTTGAACAGGCATGATTTTCTCTCTTGTGAGTATTTATGACGTGCATTATTAACCACCGGAGACATACAGAATGTAAGTCATTGACCAAGGTGACATGAAGCTGACATTCCTCTAACAACAAGATGCTTTCAGACAAGAGACACAATTTATACCAACAGTGAAGGTATATAACATTAAACGTTTAACATTAAAGTGGCCTATGACAAGACACAGGACAGATACTTACTGTAGCCCATTCCCTGGACAAAGTACTTGAAAGCCTCAGCGAGTTTACCCGGCTGAAAATAGAAGACATCCACATTTAATACAAGTCTAAATTTGATCAACTGCTGCTGTGGCAGACATAATGGTTTTGTCTTTTATTCTTACTTGGACAACTTGGGGAAATCCACCACAATCTGCCATCTGAAGAGAGGACGAGAACAATAAATCGTGTCATACAATAATCAACAGAGATGAAAACTGATGTGATCTTGAAATATGACTTTAAAATCATGATTACAGGTGATTTTAGGATAAGTAAATAAAGCATTTCCCCAACCAAAAAATGGTTATAAGCCAGTTATTTGTATCTTTCACTTCGTGTGTCAATAGGAAATATCAGTTTAACATTTCTTTTGCCATTAACCGTGTTTGTATGCAGACAGAGAATAACAGCCAGTGCTCCACACACAAATCAAATATTTTCTTTGATGAAAGATTTTTAATAAAAATGTTTCAGCTGTACATAAGAAACCCAAACTCTCAGCACATGCAGAGATGGAGTTTATGTGGTGCTACATTTACTGTGAACCACTCCCTTTTCTCCAGAGACACTAAAACACTGGATCATGAAAACAAAACAACAATAACTCAATAACCTCATTCAGTCTGCATAAAGGTGATGAGTTTGTGTCCCTAAATTAAAACACACACACACACACACACACACAAAAACAAAACTGACATGCCTTGAGTAAAGTAGTCTTGGTTGGATTTAGCCTAGAGTTGCATTCAACCTGTAGAAAGACAGAAAAAATCCCATCTAGTCAGTGTAGAATCAAAATCATCATCACGTTCATTTCAGTTAAGCATTGAAAAAGGTGTAGGCTGAAGTCTCGCTTATTATGCCTACCCTTTGTACATCAACAAATAATGAGCAACACTTTACAATAAATTGCACAAAATAATATCATCAAAATATATTTTTATCAAAATAAAATTCCATATTTTAACAATTTCTTCACTAATAAATCATAATCAATTGTGTCAAATGCTTTCTTTAGATCTAAAAATACTCTGACTGTATATTCTTTGTTTTCTACTGCAGTTATATCTTCAACCATTTTCATTATTGCCATTGAAGTCGACCTGTTAGTCCTAAATCCAAATTGATATTCACTTAATAAACTATATTTTTCTGTATATTTGTCAAGCCTCCAAACAAATAATTTCTCTCAAACTGTGGCAGAAGAGCAATTGGTCTAACACTTGAAAAGGAATACTGATCTCCTCCTTTGAAAATTGGAATAACTTTGGTATTTTTCCTAGTAAAATGAAAACGGTTAGTTAAAAAGCACTGGATACAAATGTAAGCAAAAGGTTTTACTATATTCACAATTATATTTTTTAACATATCTATATCATCACAATTGGTGGAATATTTATTCTTAAAAATATTAACTGTTATAAGCATGTCTTCATTCATTTTTCAATAAAATGGAAAATACAGACAGATAAAATGACCAACTCTACACTACACTAATTACACTAAACCAAATAGTTTGAGCAGGATTACCAGCTCAGTCTCACTTTTAAAGTGCCACAAACTCAGTAGGTGCACACTAAGCTGTTGCTGTATTGAGGATTTCAGAACAGATTGACATGAGGGAAAGGAAATAACAGGAATTGTTATTTTGGACAATCAGGATCCAAGACAAGAAGCATATTATAGTTATTCAAGTGTGCTTTACAACAAGCACAATTGCATGAGACTTTCTGATGCACAGCCCCCTTTCTTAGGATGTGATTTCATTGGTACACTCTGAACGGAAATCTATCAAGAGATAATGAGCATAATAGACCTTTTAGAAAGCACACTGTGTTCTCTACCATTGCCCCTAGATCCAATGACAATATTCGTGATTAGTCACTCACCACAGCCTCTACCGCTGGTGATGTGTCACCAACTATTAGCAAGGCAGGACACCTAAACATCAAGAGAAGACAGACATAAAGGTCTAAGGAAGAGAAGGCACAATGATTTATAGCCAAAAACAGACAACCAAACAACCTACTTTAGTGTTTTGACCGTGTTTTCATTAAGTCCCAAGACAGGCCTCTCGATCTCCAGATCTCGCCGACTGTGAAAAACAAATGAAAACTTTATCAAGATCAGCTGTTATGACAATGATCAGTACATAAACTGATGATGTCACCTGTTGTAGGAGTGGCAGAAGAGAGCCAGGTTGTCCTGATTGATGTCCTGAGCGATGTGCAGTCGATAAGTTTGAATGATCTCCTGGTTCTCGGTCAGCTCGTCCTGAGGTACAACACTCATGAATAGACTCTAATAGAAAGGCTTTTGAGGAGGTGTTTCATATTTAAGGCCTACCGTGCTGAAATGGTGTGCCATCACAATGTCTACTAGACTGTTGGTCCATCCAGATAACTGCAACAGAAACACACATGCCAGTTTTTAGTGAAAGGCACAATGTTTGCTGATCACACAACTTGTGTTCCCAGCACCTCCACTGACTTGAGCACTTTTAATTATCGTTGCATTCTGACCTGTAAGGTTATTATGAGCTTTACAACAGGGGAAACTTTAAGAAGATCAACTACACTAATCTGGTGAGAAATCTGAAGTATGAAGGAATGGTTAGGGTTAGCTTTTGGCTAATTATGAAACGATTTTTAATCTTAATTTCTCTCTTAACTCTTAATTTTGAGTGTATAAATAGTGTATAAAGCAAAGAAAAAAAAACGAATTAGTTGCATATTCTAAATCAACAATTCATGCAGTTATGTATTTTGTAATTACTTATTTATGATTTAATGCCATGTCAGCAACAATGGCTTTATTCATGACAAGATAAAACAATGCAATGTAATAAAATTATTAAAAACAACAGCGATAAGAACAATTATATACCCCTTTTCAGCTTAATGCAAGACAAAAATGGTCCCAGAAGAATTATTTTTGAAAATGTCCATTAATATATTTTTTGAATAATAAAAAAGTTGCCTTATATTATTTAAAAATGGACATTCAATTAAAATAGGTTTTATATTGAAAAGATTTTTAGACCCTTCACAGACCAGTTGCTGTTCCCCTTTCAACATAAGAATGAGTGAGTCTTGTATGACTAATCATATTGATTTTCTAAATTATAAGAGTTTATGCCTTGATTCGATAGTGGGATTACTGCAAGCAGTTTTGCAAATGCCACTAAAATCGTATCTATTTTGAAGAAAAGAATCCAAGATAACGCTAAGAATATTGTATAAGGCTACCGTGGCAGACTAAAGCATTACATGCATATAACAAAGTAGCTTGCTGCTTGGGTAAATAGGAGCTTTTGTTTGGTCACTGAGCTATTTAATAATTTTTTGCACAAAACAAACATGTTTATTTAATAGTGCATTCAAAGTTTTACCTTAGAGGCAGCCCAGTCAATCCAGCCCTTAGCACAGGGGTCCACGTTAATGAGAACCAACCCCTCCACCAGAGCAGGCTCATTCAGCTAAGAGAATGGTAAGATTACACGGATTAGTCCATCATTATGCCTCATACTGACTTTAACACTCAGAGGATTAGGTGCTTGACATGTAGATGATCGAACAGTCTAATGAAACAGATTGACGACTTCTGGTATTGCAACTTATAGACTGTCTGGATCATGTGACAGCCAAAGACCTTATGATTGTTTTTCATATATGTGTGAAAATACCACAAATAACTTGATTTTAAAACATCAAAATGTCATAATTTCATTAGTCAGATTCCATTTACTTTTTGAATACTCTTTTCTTATGTGCATCATTGCATATTATTATATCTTTAAATAAAATATTTAAATTAAACTTAAATCATGGACATTACCAATTTTGCCCTTTTAATAGCTGTTAAAAGGGAGAGTTCAACCAAAAATTAAAACTGTTGCTATTGTCACCTTCATACAGTCTCAAACCTATATGACTTTATTTCTCAGGAAACTTCTCTTATAGTGAAAGTGAAGTGACTTGTGGCCAGGTATGGTAAATAGTACTTGGTATTTGTGCTCTGCATTTAACCCATCCAAAGTGCACACACACAGAGCAGTAAACACACACCTGGAGCAGTGGGCAGCCAATGCTGCGGTGTCCAGGGAGCAGTTGGCGGTTCGTGTCTCACCTCAGTTGTGGTATTGAAGGTGGAGAGAGTAGTGAATATTCACTCCCACCACCTACAATTACAAGTCCAATCCCTACCCATTAAACCCTGACTAAGGTGCTAGCTGAATGTGGCTCAAGTCTCTGTTCATCCCACAGAAGAGAGGTGAGAGGTGATTATAGCTCAGTAGCATTAAAAGGGAAATACATTGAAATGGGTCGCTGTAAAATAGGTGTTTTACACCTATTTTAACCAAAGTATGTTATAGGCTTTTCATTAAGACCTGGAAGGTAGGACGGATGGAATACAATTTTGCAATGAACGAAGGTCAATATAAAATGACCATCATCATACATTTATTTTTAGGTGAACTAACCCCTTAAGCATTATTTTAAACTACAGCGGTAGATACTGAAGCACTTTGCCAATGTTTAAAGGTGCTCTATGCGATTTTGCAGGATTTTAGCTCGATTTCATTTTTATCTCAAACCGTATGCATCACCCCTCGATCGTCTTGCTGTCTGCGCTCTGAATACACTGGGAAAAAACAGTTCTCGAAAGACAACGCAGAGGCTGCAATAATGGAACAAACTTTTTGGGCACCACAACAAAAACAAACTTCGGCCAAACAACCGGCAAGAAGGGGTGGGGTTTAACGCATGTTCTTCTTGCCGATTGGTTGGCCGAAGTTTGTTTTTGTTTGGTGTACGTCCTGCACCATAGTGTTTTGCATTTGGGTACTTGGCTGACTCATTTGAGTCTCCATCCTAGTATGGAGTGCCACTTTACAAGGTCTAGTTCATAACAGATAAACTTTTATCCTGTTGAATGTTTTACCACTGTTGCGTTCTCAAACCGTCTCCTATAACAGGCCTGTTTCAAAGTAAAGCCATTGGAAAGGGATCAATTTACAAATTGCTTTAAAAGGTCAGAGAAAGTCAACTTTAACCTCATTGGTGACCAAGCAAAACAATCTACTTATACATCAACACCTAAACCAAGTTCTTTTTAACCAAGAGCTAACTTACCGTAAGGGCTCACACCTGGGTTTAACAAAGAAATTCAGCTCCAGGCAGCTATATGAACTAATTGAAGGTCTTGTTACAGTGATCACAATGGAACAAAGTTTAGGTTTCACACCTATTCTTTTTCCTTTCCCCATAAGGCTCTGCACCAGACGTTCAGAGAAATGTAAGTCTTCGAGGCAACACTCACATAACCACATGTCTACAGACAAGCATGTTACAAGCAAACTGTAATTCAAAAGATTTGAAGCAGTTTACAGCGCTGAAGCTGTTCTGCAGAGCTGCGTAGGTGTGTGTTTGCTCAAATCGGCCATCTGACATCACAGAACTCAATCAGCAAGTGGCAGAAATCTGAGAAACATGCAATGCAAGCTGCTAGATGGATAAAAGTGTGAGGTGCTGCACTGGAGTAATAAAGTCAGCCACATTCTTTAGTTCATTTGAGAAAACTACCCTTTTTCACTTTATACCTTGATAATAACCAACAGGAAACATGAGAGTGTGTGTTTATGAAGGGACCTATCCTCAGCGTTCATGTTTGTGCGTAAAGGGTGAATAACAGCTTTGTGTAGGGTGAGAGTGTGAAAGCCTGTGTGAACTATGAGTCTCGGAGAAGGTGTGGGGGATATATTGAAGACTGAGGACAGATGGTTTTACTGCACTCACAGTATCTCTGATGATCCGAGTATCATTCAGCTGCTCAATTAAACATCTAACGCTGCGTTTTCACATGCTACTGCAACTAACCGTTGGATATTACAACATATAATGACTGATTGGTCATTAAAGCAAAATAAAAGGGAAGATGTTTTACTTACAGCCAGTCTAGTAAGGATATAAGCTCCTGCGCCCACACCGATACCAATCACACTGTTGATCCTGTTAATTAAAAGCACAATCATTCATATTGCTTATTAACTGGGAAATATTCTAATTAAACCACGCAAATTGGCTTGCATAGAAGCCATCATGATTTCTTAAACATATGACTGAGGTCTGGACTCACTTTAGCTGGGTCATAACTGAGGGCAGCATCTCTGCAAGCTCGTCCATGGTTGGGTACTGGTACCTGTGGGGAAGAGGACGTTTTCAACATGGTCTCATCAGCGCATTACTTTGCTTGTAGGCTGTTTATAATTAGAGAACAATTGATGTTATAATTGGTAACCCTACTGCTATCAATATATCTCTATATTTTTTGCCTTTTGAAAGCTGTAAAAACATATTAGTGGAGGTTTTCCTTCACTATATTGAAATTATTATTACTATTATTTATTATTAGAATTTCAGCAAATGGGAATGAAAAAAAGACAGTTTCACTCCCATAGAAACTTTAAGACAATTTAAGCATCTGAGAAATGCTGAAAAAGGTCCATTATGGGTTACACTCACAGCAGCTTTGGGCATCAGCATCAATTTCAACACTAAGAATACAGTAATGATAATTAAAAATGCTGTTTATAAAGGCACTTCACTAGGTTTTGAGATGAGATTTGTTTTTCTTACCCGGTGGGGAAAGGAGGCGCAGATTCTTGCTGGCCTGGAGCGTCAACATGGACCACAGCAAAGTGCTGGGTGATCTCCTGCATGTCCTCGAAGTTAAACAGGGTGTTGAAACATGACTTATCTGCATTGCAAGAGAGAAAAACATTCATTAATCATTATCAAACAGAAAAATGGTACCCAGTACACTTGAATCATATGCACGTGCATACTTTGCACAAAACACCACAACTGTCTCTGTATTTGTAAAATGATACCATCTCAACTCAGTATGCACACATACACATGCGGTCTTGTCTGCATATAAATGTTTCTTTTTCCCTCTTTTTCTTATTTACTGTACCTCTTCGCTTTAGTTTATTTAATATAGTTGTTCATTTCAGTTTTTCATTCCATTGTTGTCTTATGTTGTGCTGGTGGAACGCATTTTTATTTTGTTGTGTACAAGCTGTATAGATATGAAATGATAATAAAACCTGAAAAATAGCTAAATAAAATGATACGACAAAATAAAAAAAATTTAAAATAAGATACTAGAATAGCATTCCAACTAAGGTTGCGCGACGTGGTCATTTTTCATATTGTCATATCGCCAGCCTGTGAGATCGCCGATACACGATATTATCGTTTATTGGTGGGTGGGGGCAAGAGAGACACTCTCTGTACTTATCACAGGCTATTTGGTGATTTTAAGCCGCGCGTACGTGAGAGATAGACCGTGCGCACCTGGAAGCACCAATAACTGAAATACTATACTTTCAAACATATTGAAAAGATGACATATGAAATATAAAAATATTTAAAACAGCTAGTTCATATATTCGGATACAGCAGTCATACATCGTTATTATAGGACTCATGCACGTTTGCCGCATCCTCGCAGAAGTTATCGGTCTAAAAATCAGAAAAGTTGAAAATCAAAAGCAGATTTATTTTAAAGAGCAACAGTATAACACTAAATATTGGACATAAACGAACACGTTAAAGATTACGTTTAAGATTGCATGTCACAGTGCTCGGGACAGGATAATAATAAAAAAAATAATTTTATACAGTAATAGGAGAATGAGCCCAATATCGCCTTCACTATGGATAAGACATCTGGTATCGTCAATACACGATACTATCGTCTATCGGCACAACCCTAATTCCACCTAAACTTGGTTTCAACACAAATTTCCTGTCCAAATATTTTTACTTTTTAACTGTCCCTGCTCTCAGTCGGACATAGACATATAAACTGAAGTCCATTTAATGAGGAATAAACTTGGCATCTGTTAAAATGCTCCTCAACACAGAAGTAAACCTATGGGTGAGGCTTCCGGTTCATTATGAACACGCTGGTTTGTAAGCATTAAATTAAGATAATACATTAAAATGGCATGATAAGACACACCAGGTTTCAATATCAGGCAGCAATCAAAATAGCTGAATGCGAATGACACCGAAAGCTAGACACACAGAATTTACAAAAATGACCTCACCTTTTTTATGTCCGGAATACGGTGGATACAGTAGTAATAATGTGCGTTACATAAATGTAATTGGGATGCATTGCATCAATCATATTGTCACGTGACCTATGACATCAATTGATCCATCGCAAAGACCCACCCTTCTTAGTTACGGTTGCAACGTGCAACGTTTCATGCATTGAAAAATACATCACGGAGCAAAGGGGAAACTTACAACGCACTGACAGATAAGACAAAGCAGGTTACTTTTGTATAAGATTTTGAATTTTCTCCTTTAAGAAATTCATGACAGATTGCCGTAGTGCAACGGCAGGTGAACTAGGGCTGTGCGATATATTAAAATCATATCGAAATTGCAATGTGAACATGCGCGATTTCTAAATTGCCTTATACCACAATTTTTTGCACGCTACCGACTGATACTCTTCCTGCAGTATGCCATTTAAACCAATCACAAAGCAGCACAGAGCAAAGATATCTGCAACTATATGACACCCGCAAATGTCGTCAATAAAGCCGGCTTCCAAAAAAATTATACAGACTCTTGATAAGAGATACCAACTTCCATCGTGAAGTTATTGTACAAGAGTCTGTTCTACCGACATTGGCTGCTTTCACACAGCAGCAGAATACAAATCAAATGCTTCACTCTCCACACAAATTTAAAAGCGGTTGATGAACATTTGAAGAAAGAACTTTTGTCTGTTTTAGAGACATGTTACAGGTCTTTGATAAAAAGCTAATTGTTTTCCTTTGGAAAAATGTTTCAGACTCACACTGTAAAACATGTCTGCGTGTGTCAAAATCATGGTTAAAATCAAATTCGCAATATTGTTCAAGAAAATTTTGATTGGTTTCTTTTATTCATATTGCATAGTCTTAATGTGAACCAATCAGATTTACTCGTTAAAACATGAAATAAACAACAGGATAGATCTTGTTTCATCTGTGTCAAAATGACAATACACATTGTTTTTCAAGTTAAGTCCTTTTCAAGTCCAAATGCTCCGGGTGTGTGTGTGGTTGATCACTTCTCACTGCTGTGTGGGTGTGCACTGGGTTAAATGATGGGTTAAATGCAGAGCACAACTTCCTAGTATGGGAAACCATACCTGGCCACATGTCACATCCTTTCCGTTCCTTTCTTTTTCATTGTGCGCTGTATGTAATATGAGCGTTACCCTGGTTTAATTAAAAAAATATTTGATACCCAATGCACACAAAATTTACAGAATACTGAGTGCCCTGTTGGTTACAGTGATCACTTCCTTTCAAATATATTTCATATTTACTGAATATTTATTTTTCATTATTTTGCAAAAAAAACAAAAAACCTTTGTCTTCTGAAGTAAGTTTATTAAAATGTTAATCTATTTTAAAATAATGCTTTTTTTTTATATAAACTAAAGTAAAATTACATCACAACCTGCTTTTTCAAGATATTGGCATCAGAAAAACCAATATCAGTCAACCACTAATCACCTGTCAAATCAAATTCATGTGAAGGGTCAATTGCCCTCCTCTACTGTGTAAATGAAAAGCCCCCTTCAGAATCTCAGCATCAGAAGTACTGTAGGCTATCAGGAGCCAGCTATGTGTTAACTATTAGCTTATCTACTATACAGCAGGAAAGCAGGCATATTCAGACACAAAGATGGTGTTCTTACAAGAACCAGTTTAATCTAAAAAATAACCAATCCCCAAGTAGGTGAGCGGTCTAATGATACGTTTTGCCACTGAAAGACTGGAACCTTAAAAACATATGGGACAACTTACGGTTAAGTCCAATGTCATGATAGGTGAGAATGACCGGTCTGTTGCCTTTAGGAGTCCCTCTCAAAGTCACGTGAAGGACTCCATGAGGAGTCTCGATGTCATGCTCCTGCAACCAATCAGAAGACAACATGTGAATTACAAATGTAAGTGCAAAGGTGTCAACTGTTTGATCTATGCAATGTGTGCATGAAAACACCAACTCAAATATTAACTCAAAATGGCTTTTAAATGTATTCTTTGTGAGGAAATATATGCTCAGCCAGTCAAATAGCATCTCTAAACCACATGATAATCTTATGAAAGATTTATTTTAGCCTATTTTTCAAAACAACTGATTCAATCACTCCCTTGTGTTTCACTGTGTGCGGTGTAGGTTTTGGCCCACTCTTGATGTTGTTTGTTGTTGCGCATCACCACAACAACCACAGTTCTACGTCAAATATAAAAAAGTCACCTCCGACAAAATGGACAGCTCAGCTACAAGATGAGACAAACAGGATGAGGCTCAAACCACAAGAATGAGGCGAGAGGCTAACAGCACTACTCAAGGACTCCTAAGGCCAGAAGAGCAGCAGGTCCGGCTCTAATCTCATTTCACACACAGCATGAGGACCAAAAGAACCAAAAGCAGCTCTGACCTGCCCTTGAGGAGACAGACAGTGTTTTGATGCAAACCTGCAAGCTCTACAAGGAGCATAAATACAAGGCTATAGTGAGCTTAACCGAAGACGCAGCAGGCATGTTTGTATACACAAAAAGAAAAGCCTGTCTCTCTACACAAGTAATGTCTCTGATAGTGATGTCTTAAGGAGAAGATCTAGAAATCATACTAGCAGCTGACACCTGAAGCAAACCACACAGCACCCACTAAAGGCAGCAGATTTAAAAATAGATGAGGCGGTTATGTTTGCGTGTGCACACACATATTGCTCTCTTAAGCATCTCATGTTAGGTGACTGCTGTGTGATGTCTTGATGCACCGTTCAAGCAGTCTCCAGAAACAGGTGTTTTTCTTCAACACTGGACGTGAGCAGCTCACTGTGACATGACAAAACGTGCTCACTCCCCTTTCATAATCAAAGCGGTCTATAATGGAAACAGCCGTTGCAATGCTCCATCAGCTGGAGGACACCCGGTTTCTATTTGACGCTGCACAACTACTCGTGCATCTGAAATAAAACTGTTTGGTCTGAACAAAAAAAAAAAAAAAAAAAAAAAAAAAAAAAAAAAAAAAAAAAACATTTTTCAACTGACTACTTTGCATTTTTTTTTGTGTTTCAATACCTCTAGATGTGACACTAAATGCTTGTAGCTTCTGGCCTATGGTTTTCAAAGTCTTACACTTATAGATAGAGCTAATATTAGTGTTTTCACTATTATCACTATGTTGACAAATGTCTTTACAAATGAAAAAAAAACAAAAAAAAAAAAACAACCATTCGGTACACTTGTCTCGGTTCGGTGCATGCATGTGTTGCACGGTTCATGACATGACAAGAAAAAAATAACAAGAACCGTACAGAACCGAAAACCGTGGGTTTTGGGAACCGTGCCACCCCTAACCCTTTCTAAATAAAATATTAATTGGACAAACAATGCATGCAAAACATTGTATAAAACTGAAATTCTAGTTAATCAAACCGGACATTCACTCTTTTGACACTTGCTATTGGTGTTTTCCTCTTAATCTGAGAACCTATAGCAATAAAAGGAGCCTGTTACCAAGACGACACCACACAACAGGACAGAAAAGGAAAAGCAGGCAGCACGGATCAAGCTAAAGGTAGAAGTGCCTAAGGGCAGCTCAGAAACGTGTCGGATCCGTCAGAGACCGAAAGAGAACAAGGTAAACTTAAAAAGAGGTTGGGTGGCTGTCAGTGCAGTAAAAACTCCAAATCTCATCCCAGCACAAGTACCCATCTTCTGTTTGTCTGTAAACCGCAGAGACAAAAGCAGCTATTAAGATTTTTTTTCACATTTTTTAAAGCTTTATTCAAAAAGGATGTGATTTAAATGCGAAATGTGCCAATCCTTATTTAGTAACTGTCTGTATAACCAATCAATTCATTTTATTAAATAAAGATGCATATGGCTTTGTAAAAAGTCAATATTAAAAAAACTAATTCTTGTTGCAGCATCATGCACAGAAAAGTATAATGTGCACAAAACCTAAAACATCAAGTAAAGGAATTTTGTATTAATATTAATTATATTTTTATTATATTGTTAAATATATTAGACTACACAACACATAATTATTATTCTTTTATGCAGTTTGCAGATTTTGCTCATGATTATTAGCATTTTGTTTCTGGCTGAAAAACAGGAAGAAATAATAATAATAATAATAATAATAATAATTAAAAATAATGATAATTATTACTATTATTAGAAGACAGATTTGTGATAATAGCCAAAAGCAAAGATGATTAAAGTGTAGAGCATTATTCAAATAATTAAATCTATTTATGTCTTCATGTAATTCAACGTAAATTTGAATATGAATTACATATGCTACACCACAACACACATACAAATTTCTACTAGTGGCAGTAGTAACAGTAACACTTTACAATAAGGTCTCATTTGTTAATTTCATATGTACATATACAATAATTGCTGAACTTATATTAATGAATGCTGTATTTCTTAACTAATATAGCCAAATGTCCATAAATGAGACCTTACTGTAAAGTTACCTTATTATCTTCATTTCATTTACATTTATGTATTTTATGCCTTTGTCAGATGCATTTTGTTCACTACATGCCATAACAATACTACTACTACTAATATTATCATTATCAGCAACAAGATGGAGTGCAATTTACATAACGAGGTAGGAAGGATTTTCCAAAAATAATGTCTCTTTAAGACATTGCTACCCAAAAGGTTTGGATGTACGAAACCTTGAACATAGTGCACCACCACCACCAGTGATAAGATAATCTTAAAGCTCTGCCACCACCCAACAGAGAACAAGCTTCACTGTCATCACCCTCCCAGGCCTCCCTTTGACACACAAAACCACATGTCAGTGCATACATAAACAACCCTCAGACAAAAAGCAGATAACGCCCATCACTACCTACGACACGACTCAAACTCCATCAGCATTCACACACAGACGTGAGAGTCTGCAAACTTCCCAGGGAAAGCAACAGGCTACTGCGACACAAAGCACAGCGTTTCTGTTAACACTCACCGCACAGGAAACCTGATTAATGTCCAGCACTGCCGTCATGTTTCATCCAGCGATCACAGAACAGACGCTTTCTCCCGGTTCCCTCTTCTCACGCTCCACAGAGAGAGGGGCGGTGGCAGGAGGTAAGGGAGGGGACAGCTGCGATTTACACAGACAAAATGGGACCGCTTTGAACGCCCAGCAATAACAGAGCAAAGACGTTTGTAAAATGAGAGGATAAAAGAGGGATCCAGACGTATAAATGCCTGGAGAGTGTGTTTGAGAGAGAGGAGGGCACTCGAGCTGCTCTAATTGGATTTACAGGGTCAGGTGGAGGGGGTGGGGTGTGGAAATCTCAGCTTCTCTTTCAAGACTTGATAAGAATGATTATTGGCAAATGTAATTAATAGAGGTGGATAAATCCAACATGAATGCAACATCCAAGTTGCTGTTGCCATAGTGACAGGCATGGACAACTCCATGTGGTGATGATACACGCATGAATATTTCCAAATGTCTATTGTGGTTCAATAAAATGTGAAAGGAAAGGATATCTGAGGCACTGCTGTGGGAAACGTGATGGTCTGCCACAATGTAGTTTAGTAATCCTAAGCTTAACCTCTCTTGATTTTCCTGTCCGGAGAGCGCAGCCTGGCTGCAGTGCTGGGGAACTGTGAGGAGGAAAAACCAAGCGGCGTTTTCAATTTAACCACGGCAAGACAAGATGATACTACAGAGCTGAATACCTCTGCTATTGGATTGTGGATTAGTGTACAATAGCATTTCTGGCTTACATCCAGGATTTTTAGGGACAATATCACTCCCTGTGATCATAAACGTTTCCATAATTTTCAGTTTGACGTGGAGCAGATTACTTCTGACTAGTGTGGTAGTGATCTAATGAAAACGTGTGCTTAATTGGGTTTAAAAGTACACTTGAGTGTTCTTCAAACTTCAAAAAGCTTAATGTAAAATGAATACATTTCAATATTGCGTCACTGCATGATGAAATAACTAATTGTGTTACTCTTTACTTATTTGGAGGTGTTGACTACCATGCTTTAGTATGTTAAATGTAATATGTTTTAAATATGCTAAATAACAAAAGTGTTAAAGACGTGTAATTAGAAACAAATTAAGCAAAATCTACAGATATCTATGAAAGCCCAGTTTCTCTGTCACCGAATAAAATAACTTTTTAATTACCCAATGACGAGTGAGATTTCTCCCAACTGAGAGGAAAAAAAGCTGCAATTACCATTTTTATGCAGTGTTCAAATCGTGTTACTAACCAAGAAACACTTTTCTCCATCTCTAGTGCTCATACTGTAGGATTTGTAGGGTTGGGTATCGTTTAGGGTGCCAAATCCATACTTTTAAAACAGTTCCGGTGCCTAAATCGATACTTTTAAAAAAATTGAAATCAAAAATGGTAACCCTTTTTAATAACTGCACACTTTGAATCATTAGTTAAACATTAGTGCACAGTCGGCTCATCCTTTATAAAGCATTGTTCCAACATTAATAGTAAGCAGTTTATAAATACAGCCATAAATGCCTTGTTCTTGATTTATAATCATATTTATAACAAAAGGAGATTTAAAGGCTCGTTATTTTCCAAACAGAACAAATGAAAACAACACAGAGGGATAAAAAACTAATCATTTCAAGATGCCAAAAAAATTTCACTTGAATGAGTTGTCATGAATTTGCATGAAAGGTTTAAAAAGTATTTGAAAAAGATCTATTCTATGAACAATGCATTAAATTACATTAAATAAACACAAAATCAACACTTAATAAATAAAATAATCTTAAATAATAACATATGATCCAATGTCATGTCTCAATCAAGTGAATGAATCCTCTTATTACAGGCATCCAATACTGATGCCCCATGCCTGGCAAAAACAAACATGTTCGCGTGAGCAGGTGAAAGAAGATCGAGCGCAAGAATAATCGCACGCAGTTGACATATCATGCGCACGCGAGGGTTTGAAATGAGCTCGTGGGCTCCCGTTTCTTCACATATAGATCCGTTTTCCTCTCGCCGAAATTATTTACTGCGCTCGCTTATTAATGCCATAGATTTATTGGGTTTGTTGTTCAGGCACGGCACCAAAATGAGGCTCCGAAATCCGCTTTTTGATTTGGTTCGGTACATATTGGTTACTTAGCTACCGGTGCCATAATGGTACCGTGTAGCTACCCCTAATGATTTGTTACCTGGAAAGACCAAAAACATTCAGTAACCAACAACACTGTGGATCAGAATAACAACACGGCACGCAAGCAAGTAAACTCCAGTCCTAAGTCAAAGAGAACATGTGCGCTATACTCTTGAACTGGGACAGAGAGGAAGTCATCAAGCAGGGAATGATGGGTCACCGTGAGGATGACAGGACAGCTGAGCATTAAATGAGACAGAGGGAGGAAAGTAAGTGTGCAGGGTGTAATCTCAGTCCCATCTCAACAATGAGGTCATCCTGGCTTCACTCCTAGTCATCCGTGTTATAAACATACACAACAACATCTAATACTGCTGGTGTTTGACAAAGTATTTAGTCTGATCAGAGACAGGAAACTCACCGGAAGATTTAGATATTGTCCATCTACAGACAAATACCACTGTCGTTCATATCTGTTAATTACAACCTGATGTGGAAACTCTCAAGTGTTCAGAGCATCATACAAAAGAAAAGCTTCAGGCAAGGTAAACCTGACCTAGATGGCATCAGATTGTGCACGTCGCAATTCAACAACGCAAGACAAATGGTTTGTAAAATGGGTCATCTTAGATAATTAGTGTCATGCAACAATGCTGATAGTGAAGAGATAAGAACAGCACAAGAGATGAAGCCGTGTGCGTTAACTTAAGTTCTTTGCAAAAGCAAAACTGTGTGTGTGTGTGTATATATATATATATATATATATATATATATATATAGTTTTTGTATTATTTTTCATTTACATGTTATTTGGCCTGAATTGAGTTACACATCCGCTTTTTACTTTGACATTATGATGTGATGTGAAGAAACCTGATGTGACTAATGTGAAGCAAAAGAAAATATGTAGAAAATTTCTGCATTATTTTGCAACATAAAAAAAAATTGAATACTTTCGGAATACACTGTAATTAATGATAGTAATTAGTCTAACAAAATTACACCACCACAATTAAGTATTCTTTTTATTTACATTTTGTTTCAGCTTACATTTTATTGTATTTGGCGGTCTGAAATCTAATGCCAGTTTTGTTTTGTTTTTAAGCAATCCTCTTACACATCAGCTTTTTGACATTATGATGTATAAAGTGAAGACTGATGTGAAAAAAATAAGAATTTCAAGCATTTCAGCATAATTCTACAACATAAGAAATTTGGAAAATGTAAAAAATAAAAAAAAATCTGAAAACGTCTGAATACATTAGTTATTGATGAAAATAGGACAACTAAAACCACCATCATTCTTTAGTACCCAATAAAATCAGAAAACCTTTGAACTGCTACTAATAAACCAACGCCAGAAAAACAAAAATAAAACCTTCATAATAATTGTGCAGTTACTTAAGTGGCAGTAAGGTGCCTACCGTACATAAACCTACAAGCATAACCCAGAAACACAAGTTAACCCTTGACATTTCAGACGGTGTAAGCTTGTCCCAGGATGCACCTGAGATTCTGATGGATGAGTGGGTGAAGGGGAACAAGGATTTCCCTGCGATTGTGATGTGTAAAGAAAGACCCCCGTGCATCGGCCCACGCGTGTACACCCCAACGCTGGAACACACCCCTGATCAGTGTAACTGCATGCAAGCGTGTGTGCTTGAGAGCAGCCACATCAAGCAGCAGGTGTATCCTGCCACAGCAGCAGTTGAGGATGCTCCAAATCTGCTACGCTGTTAGAGATGAGAGAGGCAGAGCGTTTTGATCTCAGATATAAAAATGTCAGCTTTGTCTCTACACTGTCTGACAACTACCAAAAAAAAAAAAAAAGGAATTCAATACCCATCATCACCCACAGAGCGCAGTGTTCATCCCCACAATCAGGTCTAACGGCTTCACAAAAATGCATATTAAGCCAAGCATACTTGGAAACAAAATTTGTTAAAATGAGTTAATGCAATAGTTATAATGAACAAAGATTATACAAACATAAACTAAAGAAAACAAGCACTTGACTGTGGCTGAAAGACTACACAGGCCTGATAGAAAGTCTGATACTGAAACAAAATCAATGTCATACTAAAATATACAGTTCTTTATCATTGAGATGATAAATAATATAATATATATATATATATAAAAAATTAGATTTGGTAACAACATTATTTATCATGATCTATACATCTACAGCATTTCTTAATCTTGGTTAATGCTAATTTCAGCATCCCAAATTGTGTTTGTTACATTAGTTAAAGCACACAATGAATGGTTGCATTTTTATGCCGCGTTCTATTTATGACATGCTGACACAAATTCCAAAAGCTTTGCAATGGTCGCTTCGTCACATCCAGTGCAGACAGACTCGAGGCCCGGGTATACTATACTTTCCATGCTCCGTTCCGTCTCTCGCACAGCTGCATCCACACAGCTTTCAAAGTATCCTCAACCGCAGACGGGCTCGACACATGCGCAACGCTTCCTACTTCAGTGGCACTCTTTCAGCATTCTTCTGGCGCATGCACTTTGTACACGGACTACACTTAAACTTTGAGTAATTACTTGCCGGTCAGCTTGTGGCAAAATATTTAGCAGTGCTTACATGTTTATTACTGCATGTAATTCATTAAAAGAGTTTAAATTCCAAAAAGTCTACAAATCTTGTGAACCCAGTCTTGTCTCGTGGGATAAGCGTCTCGTCACACCCATACAAATTACACCTTATCGTGAAGTGTTACCATTTTTTTGTGTGCGTATACATATGTATTGCTTATATTAAGTATTAATGGAATACGAATATAGAAAATATTCAACTTTAAGAGATTTTAGGGCTGCTTAATCTTAATAGTGTAGCAATATTAAAATAAATCAGGAAGGATACGAAATAAAATAAAGAAATAAATTGCACTGTGTAAAGGAAAAGGATGAGCTGGATTTGACAAAACTTTGAACTTAGGCTTCATAATCGTTGGAAGCCATTGGTAATTGACAAAAAATAAACTGTGCAACCGTAAAAGTAAAAATGTTATGCTGAAAATTTACAAAACATAAAATAAATTAAATAAAGGACAAGTTATGTAGTGAAAAACTCTATGATACGTTACATCACCAGCTTTATGAATTACATAATTGTGGCTAGAGATGTAAACGTGTTTGTGTTTACAAGCAACAGAGAGAGTCAAAATAAAACATTGCATACAGCTAATTTGATGGTAATATGAGTAAATGGTCATCCCTTGTGTCTGTCTTTTTTCCGGCGGAGTGAGCGTCATGCCTGAATAAACACATCCCCTGCCCTGTGTGCCATCTGACCCAATGCCATACCCTACAGAAGCAGTGCTGCACCATCTCACTGGAACCAGAGAAAAACAAAACAAGCCTGCGTAGTTCATTACACTGCCAGAAGACCAAACAGCATCATTTAGCTAAAGAAATAATTACAGTTCAACACCCATCAAACACTGTGTTTTGTTGTAGTTGTGAGAACAGCTTGAGTGTTATGTGTATTTAGACTGCCCTCTTCAGGAGGAGCCCAACAGGTGTCAGCTTACATCATCCACACACTGTTACCATAGCAACTGCTCAGCCTAATGACATTAGCATGCAGAGAACTATAAACGTTAAACAAAAAAAAATACAGCAATGTCATGTCATCAGGCATTATAGGGCTTCAACGAACCATTAAGAGTAGACTCCTCAGGCAGTTATTTAGTTTCTTTATTGTGCTCTAGTCCACTCAAAGTAGTTTCCTCTTTCTCCCTTTGCAGGAGTTCAGAGACGTTACATTATGTAAGGGTTCAAGTCCCCTGTTGCGTAGTTACCAGCTCTAGTAGAAATCCAATAGAACAACAACTTTTACACAGCAACACAAAAAGACATATCAAATGTAAAATCACTAGAGTTCATGACTCTATTCTCTTCTTCATACTTCATTCGTACGACTACTAAATGTACTAAGCTTCCTTTTAGGTGTGTGAACGTGTAGTGATGTAATTCTCGCCCGAGACGTGGATCCATTCAACCGGCCGACAAACCTGCAGAGCGAGGATATATTTAAACCTGTGAGCACTGGTATGATCCTACATCCACACATTAAGATAAATTACTGTGTAATTTACAGCACTCTAAAAATACTCTAAATGAGCTTTACTAAAGGGTACAGACCAAACCTACAGGATACAGACAAATGAGCCTCTTTAATGCTTCAGGAGCTGAACACATGAATTCTGAAACCGAACTGTTAAGGGGAATTACTACAGGTGTACAGGCTGCAAATTTTACTTATTAAATTTTAAAATTGTATTTTACTTATTTACTTTTATTAAAAAAATATTATATTATATACATAAAAAATATTAGAAATTAGATATTATACATGTATATTATATAAGAAATTGTTATTTCTATTTCTAATTCTAATCAAAAAGAAAAAAAATATATATTATATAATTATATTATAATTATATTAAGTATTACAAGTTCCAAAAAATAAGATAAAATTTACGCAACAGATGTTTCCAACATCAATCCAAAAAATAAAAAATAAAAAGTGTGCATATTGATAAATGAGAATGATTTCTCAAGGATCACACCGAAGACTGAAGTAATGGCTGATGAAAATGTAGCTTTGCATAACAGGAAAAAATTACATTTCATATAGTAATACAATATTATTACAAAACGTTGCGTTAAATTGTAATATTTCAAAAGTTTACTGTTTTCTCTATTTGAGCAAAACTTGAGCAAAAGATCTTGCTGATCTAAATAGTTTTTAAATGGCAGTAAATTTTGCCTATTTATCATGTTTTCTGAACACAGACAGTTTTCTGGAATTTGGAATTCTGGAGACAATGGAAAATCAAATGAGTTCAACCTAAGCAAAATGGCTTATGCCTGTGGTATCTCCTCTTAAAAAGGGATCCTTGTCTTGAGAAATTCCTCGTGTCTCTTAATAGGACTAGAAATTGGACTATAACTGCCCTATAACTGAGGATCAGATGTCAATCTGATCAGGTCTGAAACAAAGGAGAATGGAGAGGACACTGAATAATGAAGAGTTGGTGAGCAGCACAGAAAGAAATGTGCTGTGGTCTGGAAGAGACCGGATCACCTCGTACACTTGCAGAGCCCTAAGGCAGGATAACAAACACAATTGACTGAAATGGGCCGTTAAATGTGCTGAATGCATACTACAAATAAAATGTCATATATAAAATCACTGAATGAACGTTACTGGAGAAAACACCAAAAAAGAAAAAAGATTGATGTGGATAGAAATAATAGAGAATAAATGTATGATAATTAGGGGTGGGCGATATGATGATTTTTGATTGTGAACAATAAAAATTTCTCCACAATCTGCTTTTTAAGGAATATCGTAGTATCGTGCTATTTTATCATCTCTATCTCGATATGCTGTTAACTCATTGGTAGGATTGCACTCACCGCAATTTGCATTCACAAACATCCAATATTTGCTTTCATTCGCTGATTAAAAATTTGATATGTGTGCTGTCCAGATGTGCTTTTCCAGCACGTACACCTGAAGCGTACACTAAAAGCCTGTCAAATAGCGCATAATAACTGAACTAAAGATATTTATCACATGTGATTGTCGTAATACTGTCAAAAACACAGCGTTAAACACAGTTGCTGAAAAGTAAACAATCAAGAGAAGAACGTGGCAGTATATCAGATGCGTGCAGCTCTTAAAGGGACAGAACTAAACATGCGCCGCTTGTCATTAAAGGGATAGTTCACTCAAAAATTATAATTGTGTCATTATTTACTCACTTACATGTTGTCCCA
>JAUMHI010000069.1:4525805-4535998 GCA_032359435.1 Enteromius unitaeniatus
TGAATACACCTACTCTTCCTGAAACATAAAAGCACTGTTTGTTTTATTCATATTATGTTTATTTGTAATGTGTATCTGTTCAAATAACAAAGATAAAATGACAACAGCTCATTTTGGCCTAAATATCAGCCCTTCTTTATTTTATACTTTGTTACTTTGAAAGGCTTTGTTTTTATAAAAAAGGCATATTAGTTTGTCTGTTCTGCTCAGACAGCTTGCAAAATAGTAAAAACAAAGAATCATGATACATTTCAAAAAATCGTTATATGATATTTTTGCCATATTGCCCACCCCTACCTCATTTGCAAAATGGATTGCTTTTCAGCAAATAACACCGTTGTGTACACGACTTGCTCTCCTCCAGCTCAACTCACCACCCACAAACCCTCCCACACACCCACAGCACAACAAAGAGACAGCAGAGTGAGTTTCACCGCTCAACAGTGAAGTACAGGTCACCATCACACAGCACTGGGACATAAACCAGCAGCACAGGAAGAGTAGATTAATGACTGCGGGTGAATGCTTCAGGAGGTCATATGCAGTAAACAAAGGCCTAATGACCACAAGAGACTCTTACCTGACAATCAAAGTCCTGGAAGTTCTGTCCATTCTGTGTGGAGAGAGAACAAAAGAGATCAGACACAAGGGCCCATGTTATATCTGGCATTAAATTAATTAAATTAAATTAATTCATGTGCTGTGAGATAATAGATCTCGAGTTTGAGTGTAGACTTAACCAAAATTAATTATTTAAAATGTAGAAAATAAATAAAAAACCAAAATGTAGACATTTTTAAGATTACAAATTCAAAGCTACTCTGTGTGTAATTTCCAGAGAGGGCATGTTTTGTAATTTGCTGTAGTTTTGTCAAATGTATATATTCATATTCATGTATATGTGCATATTCAACTTTGGTTCGCACTTGCGGTCTCAAATAATACTGTCCTCCCTCCCTAATCTAAAATGAATTAGGATCATGCAATGTTTTTTTAAAACATCAGACCAAAGTTTCTATTTATTTCTGCTTAACTGAATGACACGGTTGATCAAGCAGTGGAGTGACCACCAAGAGTCGTCACAAAACCCACATGGTCATGTTTAAACATCTGTTATAGAGCAGGTTTGTTTAGTTGGTAGTGTTGTTATGGTTCAAAATCTAACCCTATGAAGCCAACTGTATGATTTCAATATGCTTGTTAAAAATATCAATCCACATGGCTTCAGTCATCTGATTGATAGCAAGTAAAAAGCCTTTTATTTCCATTCTAAAATGTTCCATTTTATATTGCTAGCAATATTTCAAGAACACGCATTGGAATGAATGAACTTGGGTTTAAGAGGAATATTTATTTGTTTCTCCTGCACAAAAAAAAACCTTCAGAACTTTCAATGCATATTTTTTCCTTGGAGTATAAGCTGCAAAAAAAAATATTCACATTTATATAAAAAAAAAAAAAAAAAAGTATGCAATAAATAAGCTCTCGTTCTAGCAGATTTTCTAACAGCTGCTCATTTCAGGCTCTGTGTGATGCTGGTGATACCAGCGGCTGTAAGATTAGGACCTGATGACATTACACATCTCTCTTTCACTGCTCCGGTACAGCTCGGTATCCAAGGGTAACGGGCCCTGAGACAAGAGCCTTGAAGAGCCCGGGAGAGAACAGGAGTGGAGGGTTTGGGATAGTTGAAGACAGAGAGGGGAAGCACTGGCGTTCACAATCAGACGAACATGTGTGAACTCACCTTTTCTGTCAAGAGGGGTTTGATCTCAGTCAACTGCACATCCTGTAACTCATCCATCCTCAAACCTGACAGCTGCCCGTCACTGCAGAGAGAGAGACAGGGTAAATATGGATTAGCACATCATTACGGTCACCACTGACTTATTGATTAACAGGGAACATGGCTCAGCATGCCAAATGCTCATGAATACAGAATTACAGTAAACGGGCACAAAGAGAGAAAAACAAAGACAGAGAGAGAGAGAGAATTGATGTTTAACATCCCGCCTAATAACCGCCACCAAGCCCCCATTGTCCTTGTTAACCGAATTCAGATAAGCTCATGTTTAATTCATGGATTAACTCTCTGTGGCCATCATGAAGGTCAATGCATGCAACTGTTTCAGGAAGGGCATTGTGCAGGCTTATGTCACACTTATGATGGTGCTGGGTGGCTTACTGTAGCTTGGTGTTGCTGAAATAAAGGATGTGTGTCCCCTGAGCTGTTCTCCATCCGGGATCAAATGTGTTACTCCATTTTAGGCCAGAACACAAGCATGCAAATGCAGATATGAATGTTTGGCCAACATATTAAAAGCACAGAGTCCCTGTGGGCATACTTAAAGAGATGAAACGGCATTGGAAACTGATTTTACTGCTGTAATGAGACTCATTTCCTAAAGAAAAAAAAAAAGAAAAATAGATGTTGAGTATCCACTGTAAATTACTTGGATCAAGAAAAGTGGTCTTGCTAGAATAGGCCATCGCAGCTCATATATTGCATATTAGGGTTGAGAATTAGGGCTGGGCGATATGGCTGAAAACTGTATCACGATATCAGTGTTTCATATCGGTCGATATTGATCATTATCAATATTTTTATGACCCATTTAAAATAAGGACCAGGAGAAAAATATATTACATTTAAACATTTTTATTTTAAACTTGACCTTCCTCTGCTCATAATCATATCAGTTATTAAGACAGAAATGTACATCAAGTTTGTGGTATTACCAGTGTAGGCGGGGACGGCGGTCTTGCATAATTTGCAGACGACATTAGTCTGGCTACGGTCAAAAAACAGCCATACTGGTGAACTCACTTTTCCTCTTTTATTTACAATTTCCTCGCTCGCTGTGATTTTCTGCTTATGAAGAGGACTCCAGCAGATCAGCGCGAGACAACGATATGGTGCAACCAAACTGATACCGTTACATGACTGGCTGTTGGCGTATCACTCCCTGCGTTGTTAGGATACCAGAGGGTGAGTGCCTTTGTTAATGCAACCATACTAGCTTTGCAACCCATTTTCGTCCGACAAAGAATAAAAAAAAGTTTTAATGGAACACATTTTTTATTGATATCGATCACATGTCGATCGCGATAAATATCGTTATCGTTTTACCGCCAAGCCCTATTGAGAATGCAATGCTGTAAACATTTTGAAAGGCAACATTTACATAGTTCTGTTCAAAAGTTTGGTGTCTGTACGCACAACATTGATACCAAATGTTGCTTGAGCAGCAAATCATCACATTTGAATGATTTCTGAAAGATCATGTGACACTAAAGACTGATGATGTTGAAAATTGTCGAGTTTTCTTCTGTCGTTTTAGATCTGAACCAGTCCAATCACCTTCTCTTCTAAGACTGCTGCGCTTTGAGACAAAGGGAAGGGCTTTGTGTTCTGTACAGTATCCAGGAGTCTGCTTCTCCGTTTAAAGGCTCTGGCCACCTGTGATGACTTGCCATTCAGTTAAATCTCTCTAATGCCCTAAATCACATGCACGCCAGGTCACGTGGACTCATTTTTCTTACAATAAGTTCCCCTGGACCTTGACTGACATTCTGTGGTGGTGAGGATGCGAGAGGAGATGAAAAAAAAAGTAAATGCTGGGCTGCATCTGGCGTCTGCAGGAGGGCCGACAAGTGTTGACAAGGTCACGGTCAGAGACAGAAGGCTACGTGTGTGTGTTAGATGGATTAGTGGAGTTACTCGGAGGGAAAATGTCAATCTGTCACAGTGTGTAGGGTTAGTGATCTGTCAAAAGACAAGAGAGACGGCCATATGCTTATACGTTTCTAAAATGTGTGTTTCTTGCAATCCTAGCCTTGATGTTCTTTAGTGCTTTACTATTATGGCTTTCTGAGAACAGGATGAACGCATCTAGCATCTTCTCCTGAATCAATGGAGAGAGAGTGTACTATTTTAGGAAGAGAGCTGCCAGATGAGCTTCTTAAAGAACAATCAGAGCACTTGCTGTTCTTATGTAACAAATCATTTTCCTGTGAAATGTTACAATGTATTTGTAAAAGAAAACATGCCAATAGTATTGATTTCTTTAATATAAATGGCAGAGTGCTGGATATAAACATTTCTGCCAGGGCTGTTCGGACTGATGATGTTTATATTTGATATGCTTTTTTGTGTCACTGATGTGAGTTACTGTGTGATTTGTCATCCATGACAATTTCATAACAAAATTGAACTATGCTTGATCTAACATTGAGTAGGGCAGCAAATCAAAACCATGTCTTGCAGTCACTGCTTAACGCAGCTTATTTTAATGCCGTTCAAGTCCCCAAAACGACATACAAGGTCATTTTCCCCATGAGTTTGGTGTTGTATTTATATCAAAGTTAAAGGAAAAGTACATCCAAAAAAACATTAATTGCATCATTAATTACTCACCCTCATGTCGTTCCAAAGCCGTAAGACCTTTGGTTCATCTTCTGACCACAAATTAAGATATTTTTAATGAAATCCAAGAGCTTTCTGACCCTGGATATACAGCAAAACAACTACAATGTTCAAGACCCAGAAAGGTAGTAATGACATTGTTAAAATAGTCAATGTGACATCAGTGGTTCAATCTTACTTTTGTGATGTCCTTACTACCTTTTAAGGACTTGAATATGGTGGCTCTGCTGCTGTCTATGCAGGCTCAGAAGAATCTGTGTTCAGAAGATGAATAAAGGTCTTTCAGGTTTAGAACGACATGGGGTTGAGCAATGAGTCATTTTCATTTTTGGGTAAACTATGCCTTTAAGCAATATCAGAAGCCATTTTCCCAGCATAAGCAAAATAGTGAATGTCACAGTGTTTTAATATAGCAGCTCAAATTTTTTTTTTTTGTCAAACAAAATTTCCAAATGAAACAATTTGTAGCGGTGCTTCAATAAATCCACTTTTTGAAAAAGGTAAATGATTGATTCAATCACCAAATGGATTCGCAACTTACACCGCGCATCTTCATCCAGCAGTACAGTGACGGCAACTTCAGAGAGGTTATGAAAATCTTGCCACAGTGTGACTACTACTAAACCTGTACGTTTTAAATAGGTGCACATGTAGCTTCACTAGGACCTATTTTATTCCAGCTAATTGGGATTCACTCGCTGAAGTTGTGCTTTCCAGCAAAAGAATACTTATTATGTTCTACAGGCTGTGTGTGAAACGCTAATTACAGGCCATTGGTGAATGTGTGTGGGTTCAGGTCATGGAAAAGATCTGCTCGACTCGTGCCTCTTTGAATATCACGTAATCAGCGAAAAGAAAAAATATCCTTTCTCTCTTCTCTTTCATTGAAGAGTCTTCCAGTCCTCCATTCCAACTGTAATTTACTCTTGTATTAATTAGTGTGACGTTATAGGATTGTGAAGCAGAGAGATAATTGCAGTTTTGAGAGTAGCTTCAAAGAGACAGTGGGTACTTTATATAAAAGAGGAGGAAAAAACAATGATAGTTGAGAGAAACCATGAAGCCAAATGTTCGGAGGCTCTCTGGTTTAATTTTAAATGTTGTCCAATAAGCGACATGAACTAAAAGGTCATTGGCCCCAATTATCAGCGTTGTGAACCATTATGATAAAACGACACATAATTATCACTTCGTGAAACCTCTATTATGACCAAAGCGCTGGCCTCTTTCCATTAATCTCAGTCTAGTCTGAAGTCCATTTGTGCTTGAGATGGCATCGTCCATCGACCCAACCCTACCAACCACAAATGTGTTCTCCGATACAATCTTTGTTTCGTAAGTTCAGAAACGAATTAGTCCATGGAAACAGGTTCAACGGTCTCGATCGCCGATTGTTTTTTTTTTTTGCATTATACGAAGTAGCCATGGCTGTTAATTTTCCCGTTATATTAGTGGTTGATCTCTTGGTTGGCAGAGCTGAACAGTGAACTTGCTTTTGTTCAGAGGTTGAGGTTGATGGATCGGGAACCCCATTCTCTAGCTGCTCACTCCTTCTTTGCTCTACCGGAAGTTTAAACCAAGTTGTTTTTATGCATTTAAATAATTAGACATGCTACAACACAGAATTTTGTAACAATAAAACATGGTGAAAGACAATAAATATTCGCTCATGAAAACAGAAAGATTTCTTAAAGTGTTTTACAACCTAATATCATAGCTTACAAAAGGGCCCTTTATCTGGTTTGTTGCATTTCATTTAAGGTTCAACAGGTTGGTTTGTCACTTTCTTCAGTATAATTATATTAATATAATAATATAATATTGCGTGAAAAAAGGTGTTTGTTTCAGCCACTTGAAGAATAGGTACATTGTGTCCACATGATCAGGATGGTACCGCCTCGGCCTCATTTTGCGTTTATTCAAAAACCCTGGTCAGATACAGTAAGAGACAAGCAAAATGTGCAGAGTAGTAGGTCCCAAGGAACAGGATTGAAAACCACTGATTTAAATCATCTGGCAAAACTTCTGTTGCAATATATACAGCACAGAGAAATTTCTACGATATACAGCATCGCAAAAATAATGAAATGGGAACAATATAGGCATCCAGAAAAGCTCTTCTGTCTCGAATACAAACTCAAGCTATTGGTTGACATGTCAGACCACTCCTCGTCTTTTCCAAATTAAAATCTAAGTGCCTGGAGCTGGTGATTTAATCTCCCAACATCCCAGACAGAACCGACCTGCTTTAGCAGCTACATCGTTACTATGACTACAGATGTTCGTCATCAACAAGCGAGTAGAGGTTATTCATGGGCAGAATCATGGGGCAGTTTCATAAGCACAAATGAGAAGCTTTAAAATATGGAATAACCTAAAGATCAAGGAAGCATCCATTTCAAGCAAATGCTAACTATGCATTAAAGTTTGCTGGCTTGATTATTAGAAGCATTCACAGAAGACAAACAAACAAAAGAATAAGAAGTCGACCCATATCCTATAGTATGATGCTGAGAAATGCAAACAAAGCCTGATTAATGCATTCAAATAAACTAAAGCCAACAAAATACACTAATCAACAGCGTACGTATTAGCTGCACTAATCTGGCTGCCCTCAAATCTGCTGTTGAAGGGTGAGATTTCCGTTTCCCTGTGAGCTGATTAGAGTTGATGGGAGTTTAACATGCTTTGGGTTCTTACGCAAGATTTGAATTGAAATGGACCTGATTCAATTTCAAATTGAGTCAGCTCAACCAGAAAGTAAGCTATTTTCACCCACTCGCTCCAGATCAGGAAAGGGACTTTTACCCAAAATTTTAATTATTTTCCTCTCTCATGCAGTTCAAAATATGACTGACTTCCTTAAGAATTTACCTTAAACCCATACACTAAAAAACTACAGCAGAATATTCTTTAAATTAAATGTAAAGAAAAATATATAATAATAATAATAATAATAATAATAATAATAAAAAATTAAATAACCTTACACCTTCTGAAAGAAACAAGATAGAGAGACAACAGGTTTTTGATTTTTTTGGGGGGGGGGGACTGAGAATTTGTCTTTATAAACACTCAACATAAACTGTTTCTCACGTATGGCCACAAAGGCTCGAGTACAGAAACTACTAGTTTCAAGAGAAAATTGGTTTGAACATCTGCCTTTTTCTCAAGTCCATGTCCATCAGCTCTGCCCACTTGATTATTAGCATGCTCAAGTCCACCCATTTGCCATCACCACAACCAGCTAATAATTCATCATGAGGAGAGCGGATTGCAGTAATTACTCCATCCTTCTCCCAAAGTATCCAAGTATACCAACATTATTATCATTACGGCAATCACTGTGAACCATCATAGTAAAATTACCACCACCAGCACATTTCTCAGCAGAGCGCCACATCAACACTACATCTTCATCAGATAAAATGTGAACTGTGCAAAAAAAAAAAAAACCTTGTTCTGCTAAAGGCTTTCAGATGCTTTCATAACATCAGAGTGAGCTTCTTTGGAGAAAGCACACAAACCCATTTGTCCTGAACATCACATGTGCTTTATATTAAGTGCTTAACTAACTTTAGAATTTAAAGCAGCTTGTGTGCCATTAATGCATTTTAAACCCGTTTGCTCCTTTGTATCGCTCACATCTCACATCTTATGATAGTCATTGTCCCTCCTGATTTCGTTTGTAATGCGTTACACCCCTAATACTAACCTATACGGCTTCAGGTGGTTATCATATGCCATCATTTTTATTTTTGGGTGAACTATTCCTTTAAAGACAGAGCTAGGCTACAACTAAAAAAAAAAATAATAATAATAATAAAGATTAATTCCAAAAAGTCATTTTGTGTACCGTTACAACCCTACCATGCACATGCTCAAATAAAATACAGGAATAAACTGAATCTCTGGAAAGAAAACAATCCACTTTGTTTACAGTGTGTGCACTGGCACAAGCTCAGGAATACAGTGGCAGTCCAGGTAAAAGGGGCAGAGTGTCAGCCAAGAAATCAATTAGCCAGAGTGTGTGCGGCAGGCCATAGAGACGTCCCAGCATCCACACCGCATGCAGCACTGGAGACACACAGAGAAAGCACAGAACTGGCAGAGAGAAGCCCACTGCGTGGCAGGAATTAACCAGCAAGTACTTCTGCTGGCCTAAATTTAAAACTTCTTAAAAAGGTGTCAACTTCCCATTCCCATTTCACAAGGCAGCACTGCCCGTCTTCCTCATGCACTGACATACAGTTATGACTACGTTGGGGAAAACAAAGTCTTCGTTTAAGACTGCAGTCACATTGTTCTCCAACACAAACTAAAGAATAGCTCTTCTCTACGACTGCTCTCCCATTTGTCTCCTGCGCATGTTGTTGTTCATTAAGGTCTCTGGCGTCATTCTGTTAGCGATCTCATTAGTGGCATCCTGCCAGCGGCAGAACGGAGCAGCTGCTGTGATACCGCCTGCCCCTCTAACCAGAGACACCATGGACCGAGAACAAGCAGATGTGATGCCCTACGGGCTTACCAAAGCTTTGGAGCAGAGTCTGGCTGTCTCCTGACACCCGCATAAACTGGGCCACTTGGGTCGATTTAGGGCATGTATTACAATAGATGATCAGAAACAATCCCGGAAATGCTGTGCTGTGTTAATGCTTGAGGTCAGAGATATAAAGACAAAAGAGGCACTGCTGTGAAGCTAACTGCCCATGATTCATGGCAGCAGCTACTAAGGTTCGAAGAATATGCTTCTGAATTAATGCAGTACCTTCATACTTGTCCTCCGAGTAATAGTGGTGAGATCACCAACTGAGGTTGGCCTGCAACTAAATTTTACTCAATTAAAAGATTATATTGTTTTGCCAAAGCCATCAATCAAGTTTTATTGCTGACAAAATATTCCCACCAGTATCCAATATCCCCAAATATCGACCACTCCCCACATTATTATCCTAAACTCTTAAACATCGATTGGCACAATTAAACATGTTTCGATATTTACACACCAAACAAGGCATTTACAAAGAGTGATATTCTTTCAACACGCCTCTAGATTTGATGGCAGATGGCAATATCTAGATGCACGATTCATCTTTCAAAGATTTTGACCCAGATTCAAACACCTAATTTCTAAATCACAATGATTTACCCATTTCTACTAAACCTTTGAAAAGAATTATAGGGAACATTCAGGTCTGTTTGCACGGTCACTGAAAGAGAGCAGATATTTACCATGTTTAGGTAAAGAAACAGCTGAAAATGTAATTGTTAAAGCCTTAATTAAAAAGCAGACTTTTATTTAGATGGGTTGTAGTGAAGATCTTTGAGTATTTGACAGTGGTTTTCTCACATAAAATGAAGAAAGGATAATTGTTCTCTAAGTGTTTGTGTTCACGTCCTCCGATAGTGGCACCGTTTAAAGGGGTCATATGACATTGCAAAAAAGAACATTGTGTATTTGGTGTAATTCAGTGCGTTTATGCAGATGTGCTCTGATTATCCAGCTATCCAGTGCGTTATGAATGGCATTTGTTGCATCCAGTTGGGCAGGCCTTCAGCGACGAGTCAACGAATCATTAAAAAAAACGTCGACGTCAAATCCAGTAGTCGACACATCACACCCCCACTCCTTTTTTCCCCTTAACTGAAGCCTATTCAATCTTGCAGGGGGCGTGTCCACGCATATACACAAGCGGGCAGCGCACAGCGGTCTTCAGGTTACCTCGACTGAAGCGATAAACACTTGCAGCACAGCAAGGGACGCAGT
>JAUMHI010000069.1:4536098-4566394 GCA_032359435.1 Enteromius unitaeniatus
TCACAATGCAAAACATGATGAAAAATAAGATTAGAAATCTACAAGCCGAAGAATTGATAAACAGCAATTATGCAAAGACGTGATGATGGGTCTAAACTGTCCATCTAGCTTACTCATGAAAAACTGATCATTAAATTGTCAAAAAGCTACCTATTACAAGTCATAAACAAACCTGTCACACACACAATAACCACAAACAACTGAACACTCACGAGGAATGTATGGTTATGTAAAATAAGTAAAGATATTTAAGTACACGGACTCACCACATTCATCAATCTCCTCATTCAAAACAACAGCATGCTTGTTTTGCTACACCTCATATTTTGATCGTTTAACCTAATGTTATTACTACAAAATCACTTTAATAAGGTGCCACTATTACTCATATTGCATGATAATAAATGCATTAATAAAAAGCCTACCCAGAAGTAATAAATTATATAATTGTTGTTCAACAAAACACTATAATATTAATAAAAATAAAGTGCATGCAGCTTATATTAATACGCTGTCTGATAATAACCCACATGTACAAGCTGTGCTTGCTTTTATCTTGTAATGGTGTAAAAAAAAAACTATTAATATTAAAAATATTTTTTTCTTCTCAGTGCATTTTAAAATTATTAAAATCCATTAAGTAATAAAGTACAAGGGGGCGAGGAGGTGATGGTATAATTCATTTTTGTGAGTCCCTTTTAAAGCATTTCCAGTGAGGGAAAAACACTGAAATCTAAAATGAGATGAGTTTTGCCAGGAAAGCGGACAATTATCAATAATCGCATGAAAGCGTGCTGCGTCATCACGCACGCAAGTTTCATAACTGGATCTCGCGCGCTAGTCCTCGTGGACAGACACGTTCCTACAGGGTGCATACATTTTAAATACGTCATAATCGCGGGAAACCGGCACATTTGGTTAAATCAATGCATTCCCGAACCCCCCCCCCTTCCCTCCCAGCTCTTAAACTTAACGTCACGCGTATCTAACGCGCTGCGTGACGCAAATGGCGCGCAATACGTTTCCTTCTCGTTGTTTACATTGTCTCGTTTTTACACGCCTGTCATAACAAGTCGCAATCAAGTGACGCTGACGTTTTTGGGGTAAAAGGAGGGAAATATCAACGTGATTATTAGATAATTCAGGTGACTTTTCCTCCACTTCGCATGCGATGGGTGCAACGTTGTCGGCGAACTTGACGCTCACTGCTGTCAGAAAGCAGACGAACAAACCCTGTCCTGCATAAAAACAACAAAAATAAAAAATAAAGCTGAAGTAATTTGCTCGGCGTCTTAAATTGCTGTTTTGACATTACATTGTTCAGCCGCCGACACCGATGCGCAACAACAGCAAACCATTTGATTGGATCAGAGCTCTGAGTGACGCGGACTCCGGCGTTCTGATTGGTTCGCGCAGCTGTCATTCAAACTTTGACGCTTAGCGGCCTCCGCTCGGCCTACTCCTTGCTGCATGGGACTACCGTAAATACGACCCGAACAAAAGTCTCCCAGCTATTTAAGAAACATAAACGCTCATTTATCGCGAGCTGGTTAATAAGCATGACCGAAGCTGCCGACACGCTCCATTAATGCACGATTTGACAAAATCACTTTCACGGGTCCCGTTAGCATCAAACAGGGGAACACATGCGTGGAGGCAAGTTTCGTTTTAACAGAATAGCATCATCTCATAAAAAATATAATTTTAACAATTACAATACATAAAACGTCCGAGACAGTTGGTATTTTGCAATGCACAATCAGTGCGCCGTTTACCTTTATTGCAGATAAATGTGCTCCGACACCGAAGAAAGCGAGTCCAAACGCGTGAAGAGCGCTTTAAGTCGCATGCTTTGAGAGCGCATCCACGCAGTTTGTTTTCTCCGGCGAGAGCAGCGAGGCCGGTGTCCGCGAGGTGGAGTCTGTCTGCGCATGCGCGCACCGATTCTTCCTTGACGTTTCCTCCTCACTTGATGGAGGTTTCCTTACGTCCTCTGCTCATTTTACACGCTTCCCATCAAAATGGGACAGAATAGGTGTTAATAAGCAGTTTTGTGGCTGGTTCTCTGAAGATAGCTGTCGCTCAGTCCCTGTTTATTAGACAAAGGCCTTCCCTGACACGAGTTCAGCATTCAGCCATCACTAGACAGCATTGATCATGAATAACATTGCATACAAGAAACTAACGTATTTATGATTATGCCTTATTTTATTGACACGTATTTACATCCCAAATCTTAGTCACGGACCGCTATAGGCCTATGAATATACAATTAGTCGTAAAACGCATATGAAAAGTTCACATAAGAGCAATTTTTTCAGATTTCTCTAAAAAAAAAAAAGTAAATACACTTGTAGAGTATGCGTGGGGTACGTTGTCACAGAGTTTGCGTGCTAATAAATGAACGAGACATTCAGTAGAAGTAATTTATAGCTTTAACCCCAGTTTAGTCCTAGACTAGAATATAAATCTGAGCTGTTTCAGATTAAAGAAACTTGCACTGACTGATCTTTAAACATGTCAGTGTCCTTTTCTTTGTCAGAAGATGCACACCGGTGGCACTTTTTTCTAAGATGCTTTTTTTCATTCCTCTAGTTAATTACAATAACTAGCTGAAAGAAATGTTGCTAAAAGCAGATCATAGACTTGTGAATTGAGAAATTTGACTTGGACTCCAAGACTTCACTAAAGACTTACTTCGAAATGGCATCAAAGGCTTCAGACTTGACTTGGACTTCAGAGACCTGTGAACATGTCTGGTCACCTGTCATTAGTTCCACAGGCATTTCAGTAAAATACACGGCTCACATAAAACAAAGGGAACACTAAAATAACTCATCCTAGATCTGAATAAATAAATAAATATCACTGGAAATCAAATTTATTAACCCATACGTGTAGGTCTGGATTTGGAGTCACACTCAAAATGCAAGTGGAAAAACACACTCCAGGCTGATCCAACTTTGATGTAATGTTCTTAAAACAAGTCAAAATGAAGCTCAGTAATGTGTGTGGCCTCCACGTGCCTGTATGACCTCCCTAAAACACCTGGGCATGATCCTGATGAGGTGGAGGATGGTCTCCTGAGGGATCTCCTCCCAGACCTGGACTAAAGCATCCACCAACTCCTTGACAGTCTGTGGTGTAACGAGGAGTTGGTGGATGGAGCGAGACATGATGTCCCAGAAGGGCTCAATTGGATTCAGGTCTGGGGAACGAGCGGCCCAGTCCATAGCTTCAATGCCTCCGTCTTGCAGGAACTGCTCACACTCCAGACACATGAAGTTTAGCATTGTCTTGTCAGTTTGATTTCACAGACGTGTGATCGACTTGGAGTAACATTGTGTTGTTTAAGTGTTCCCTTTATTATTTTGAGCAGTGTATATAGTGGGAAATTATTATTTTGTAAAAAAAATTAAATAAAAACAACATAAATAAACAGTGAAAGAGAAAACATAAAATAACAGCCCTTGTTTGTAGTCTAGTTTGGTGTCTATCATTAAAAAATAATTGAACATGAATAAATAAATGTAACTTACAGGTTTTCATCAACTCACGACCATCTTACAGTTTCCTAGTTTGCAAAACTAAAATAATAAAAGCGGTTTTATTTTTGTTTTATTTATTATAGAGCATTTCTATGAAGAAATCACTAGTTAAAACTGTTGCTGTGGTGTGATGTAGCAGTTTTACACCACTAGGTGTTAGTATAAGTCACCTGCCATGTCAACACAATAAATGAGCAGTCACCGTCAACTTTAGGTACAGAAATGTCAAATATGTCCAGTATGTGTTCTCAACTGAATGTCTGTATGATTTTCTTTCTTCCTTTTCGTGTTTCATAAGTAGCCAGGACACAAAATAGTGCACAATTGTCTCAATGACTGCACAATTGAACTGACATCAAAGCAGCATATGCATAACACATTACCTGTCATTACGATTAGATGACTACCCAAATTAAGCGACAATGGCAAAGGACTGACAGGTAAGAGCTAACAGAGACAACAGACACTGAACGAACAGCATTGCTCTTTTACTGGCATGAGAAATGCTGTGTAATGAAAGAAAGAAGTTTTAGAAAGAAACTGAACTGGATTGCAAAAACAACAACTCACTACCCAGAAAATCTCAAGAGCTTATTTTTATTGTTGTTTTAGCTTTAGCTGTCAAATAATTTATTGCAATGAATTGCACATAAAATAAAAGGATTTGTTTACATATGTGTTTTCTGTGTACATTAATACACACGTGCATGTGTATATATATATATATATTTTAATAAGTGTTGCGTAACCGTATTAAATATATTTATATGAAATGTAATTTGCATTAATATAAGTAAATGAATGTAAATGCATGTAAATATTTTCATAATATATGCTGTATGTGAGTGTATTTATAAATACATAATAAATATATAATAAATAAATAAACATATATTTTGGATGCGATTAATATTTTCGCCAGCACTATATTACTTTAAGATTATGCCAAATGTGCATTTCTTCATTTGGTTAGAGTACTGGAGCAGATTGCTAACTTTTTCCTTTCTATTCCTTTGAGACTAAAATACTTCTCTCTCTCTCTTTTCTTTTTGCAATACAGTGACTAAACCAATGAATATTCTATCTTCATAATACTACAAACTGAGCACCATTTAATTGATTTTGAGCCGAAATGAAGAAATACAAACTGATACTTTGTGGCATTGAAGTGTCTAGTGTGTTTGAGCACCTGGCAAACTCTTGCTCTGTCCATAGAAGAGGGTGGAAAGACAAATGAAGGAAGTGAAACTCCAAACCACTTCTGTACAATTATACAAATTTAATTCTTTATGAAACTATGCAAATTTAAACACACATCATTCATATCATAATTCACTGTCATCTCCTACACGCAACCTCACAAAATAAGACAAAATCCATAAGATGCATTTACAGTAAGAGTGCCGGAGGAGTATCAGTCTCTGCAGTGATCATACAGACCCACAGGAAGGGAAAGGAACTGAGGGGGAAGTGCAACAAGGGAGGGCTCATTTACAAACACAACTATCCATCAGATGAGCGGATTATATACAAAAGCACAGGCAGTGCTGATGACAGATCCCAATTTGTATCAATAGCAAATGTGACTGTATATCAGAGATCAATTATTATAAGTTCAGTTTTGAGTGATGGATTAAGAATAGACTTCAAATGCTACCAGTTTTGAAGCAAAGACCCGACGTCTTCTACACAAGATCCATTTCTGTTTGGTGCATTCTCCGCTTTGCCTCAGCAAGGGCATCTTCTGGGGTTAACAGCTGTCGTGGCAGTCATTTTGAAGAGAATCTGAGCACATCAGTTTAATGGCACAGCCATTGGAAGGTAATCTGTGTCTGAGAGGATTTGAGAGGACTGCTATTTACCAGCATGCTGCGGTATCCAAACCAATAGTGGACAGTAGAGTGCTCCATCCCATAATGCAATGCAACAACGAGTGTACAACCTATGTAATGTATGCTCAATCACTAAGCACTAGTAAATTCCCCTGCACTGTAACGTTACTTTTTGTGACAAATTAATTCCCATGTGTCCGCTTGCCAGCTCACTATTATTCATTCACTTTTTAAAGTGGACTGTATCAGTGGACAAATTTAGGAAATAGTGAATGAGAGTAGAGAGTTATATAAAGGGTATATATACTTTGAATAATTTTAGTGTGGCTTCAGTAATGCAAAAACATCTTTTGAGGTTTAAATACTTTCCTATATCCCAAAATAACGCAGTGACAAGTGCAAGTCATTTGTAGATTGATTCCTGTAAACATGTTTAAACATTTAGACTACTAGCCTGACATAGCAACAGCTCAACCAATAGTGTGAGTTTGGAGCCGAGCTAAGTGTTAAGTGAATGACGGACGAGTGAAAAAAAGTCAGTCAGTGGCAAGGATTACATTTGCACGACAAGACCGCATATCTGCCATGGCCAAATATTTGCGTTTTGTTTTTGTGTAGAGGATGTTCCTGGCTGAAGTGCACGCTTTATTTATAAAGTGTGTATGCTCAGATTTGTTAGTAGAGTGTATGGATGCTTAAATTCACCCCAACGCTCATCTTTGACGTGGAAAAGTGCTTAGCGTCACGTCAGGGTCTGAGCACTTTTTATTGTCGGGAATATTGCAAGTTTTTAAAAAAGTAAGCTGTTCTACTCTAAAGGATGATAATTGGTGATATTTTATATAGTAATTTGGTAAATTAGCAGTCTTTACAAGCCATTTATTTGTGTGCATATTCAAGATCATTTGCGATTCATAGATTTCATATCGGAAAGAGAAGCGAATGTGTGTTTTCCGTTCCACGTACGCATATCTGAGAAATGATCAGATATGGGATCAGGATCCTTATTGTTTTTTAAAATCTTTTTTTATACTATGCAGTATGCGATTTTGCACTTTCAGTAGGCCTATGAGCGGCAGCTATCTTGGGTCATCTTGGATGTAGCCAAATCACATCTGGAAATATAATTTTCTATTTCCAAATGGGACTACTGGGAAAAATACTGTAAGAGACTGAACAGAGTTGCTTGCGGTACCAGTTCATGACAATGCAGAAGCGTGGAGGGTGTGTTTATGGGCACATCAGCAATCGTTCTCCATGTAAGGCACCAGACTTCAAGCTCAAAGCCTGACCACTTCAGATTTCGTGGTCCACAGCTCTACAATGTTAATTCCCTGCTCAGACCTATACACAAAATCCAAAGTCAGAAATTCTCCCCGCACTCATACACGAGCTTACAAACGGATGCTATTAAATAATCAGAACACTCATACCACATTAAATTAAGGAAATACGCTGCAGGTCATTCTGCATGTGTTATTATGATTATGAATGTCCAAAGGATGTATTTCCCTGCTAATCGATACAAAAGACAGAAGAAATAGCAAACCCGAAAAGACAAACGTCATGCATTTGTTTTGTTTTGCGGAATCAAATTCAGTCGATTGATTCAGCTCTGGCTTCAAGACGAGTCATAAGAGGCGAGTTCAGGACGATTCACATTGAGGCAAAGCTGGATTAGTTGAGATGCTGTCCGAAACTAATAATAAAAATGATGATTCTCTGAGCAGATTCCTATCATCTCCTGGATGATTCAATCTGAGCTATGCCGCAAAACTAGATTAAGCCCTTGATGAAGCTGGTGTCCAAGTGGACGATGAGAATGCGGAGGAAGGACATCTCTTTGCGTGTGTTTTCAAAGATGATTCGAGGATCGTCTGACTGACAGCGCAGGCAGTTCGGGGCCATGACCATCGCCAAATTATTCACGTCCATCTTAGTCCTACTCACATTAACCGGCTGAGCAAAGACCTGGCATGAGAGAAAGACAGAGCATTGAAATGGGTGTTGTTATTGTGTACCGCACCGCAGGGTTGTGTTCGAATGGCATTACCTGTAAAAAGTTGATGAAGTAGCAGAGCACGAGTCTGTTGAGCTCTGGGAGGGACTGAACCACGCTGATGGCTGCGTCGGGATCTTCATAGTGACTGATGCACTGCATGTAGAAGCTCTGAGGAATCACTGGCTCCTCCAGCTCCCTGTACCACAACTTCAGCAGGGACGCTGACACAGAGAAACAGAGAGAGAAACCTTAATAGCTCATTACATATTTCATGCACTCTCAGAAATAAAGGCACAAGAGCTGTCACTGGGTGGACTTTTGTACCTATTAGGTTCAAATATGTACACTTTAAGTAAGGGATCACGCTGAAGGGGCTTATTTCGCGATAACTACAGGCTGCCTGAACATTATCCCACTTATTTTACGGCTACTTGCCACATAAGGAAAAAAACTGGACATAAATATGAATTTGAAACATTTTATTGGCATATTTGCTTTAAATTAACATTTTCATCCTTCCGCGAAATGATATAGTACCACGTGACTAACGTTCAAACGTTAGTAAAACAATTTATCACATCTACATATGAATATAACAAATGTATTTTTTCCATTGTTAATTGTGGTTGTACAGTGTTTGTCACAAGATGGTGCCAAACGGTAATCTTTGTTGGCGCGGAGGGATTTTTAAAGAAATAAGTAGTACCGGCTAGCCGCGTAATAATTATTAATATGTACCTTTTGAGGGACCAAAATGGACCTTTTAGGCACAAACATGTACCTTTTAAAAAGGCACTGCCCCAGTGACAGCTTTTGTACCTTTATTTCTGAGAGTGTACGAATTTAGCAATACTGATAAACAAGGATATGCACTTTTCTTGTAGTATATACATTTTAAGTTGCAAACTTTAGAAAGATTGTACTGCATATTAATGGTCTGATGAACAATTTTAATTCTTACTTCCTACAGAAACATTGTTAGAACACAAAAAAAAGTTTATCAATAAAAAGTATCCAATATTTTTGAATTCTATGAAAAGAAACACTAAATATTTAAGGCATACTGTCAGTATAATAGATGCTAAAAAGCTAACAGGCAATATTTTTGTCTGCTGATAATTTGTGGAAAGACGTTTTCAATATTTTGTATGTACAACAATCAATAGAAACTGAAAAAGTGCATCTTATTTTATATATACTGTATATTAGTGCTTCAAATCACGATGAATTGCAAACAAAGTAAAAGTTTTGTTTGGATAAAATATGTGTGTAAACTGTAAATTTATTATGTATACTTAAATACACACATACTGTACATACAAGGATGTAAATACACACACATACACTTTTTAATCTAACTTTAATTAAATGAAACTCATTTTTCCACTAACAAATGTTTTTCATTAAAGAAATAAAAATGAATACATTTTATTGAGTGACAGCTAGTTTCTGCTTAAAAAAGTTAAAAAAACAACCATTTTTTGTCACAACTATAGCAGAAATAATGTACCCTTATACACATATACACATACGTTAATAACGTCTGGTTTAAAGGACTCACTTTCTCCATGTAAATGCTGTCTGAGATATAAATGTGAATGTTTGATGTGCTCACCCGGGACATTGGGATCAGAGAGGTTTTCTGGAAGTTTCCACTGGTCCACCTGTAGCTTGAGAGCGTTCACCTCATCAATATCCCCTGGTACTCTACAAAATGAGGACAACGGCTTCAGCCAAGATGGCTTATGATACACATTTCTGTTTCTGAAAGCTAGTTGCCACTTTTAATTGGCAGAAGTGTTTGGACACTTCAAAAGCACTAAGAAACCTGTCCTAAATGCTGCATTTAGCCCTTGTGCTCTACACTTTGACTACACCGTAGCAATAAAAGGGCCCAATCAATCACAAAATGACAAATGGGACAGTGTAAAATTATGAGGACCTTGTGGTCACGCACAAACAAAAAGCACATCAAGTGCACCATGTGGGGACCCAGCTGAAAATAATGACTGGATCATTTGACCACAAGGTGGAGCCAATGTGACAGACTTAAGATGGCATGAAAGAGCTGTGATGCACAGGATTTAATGTCCCTGTTACATGTCCTTTCATGGATATGAAGAGGGGATGAGAAATTAAAACAGAGTTTAAACAGAGCAGAGTTTAAATTAGATTGTAATGCGCTACATATAAGCCCATGACAAGCCCCGTTTCCTGTCCCACCTGAAGATGCCCTCCGTCTGGGCTCCACCCAGGGCCAGCACATACTGAGAGAGCTGCACCTGCACCCAGGGCAGCTTCCTCTCAGGAAAGAGCTCGCTCTGCCTCTCCATGATCTCCTCCAGAGCGCTGCCGAACAGAGACGGGGTCACGATGGCGTTCCGACCGTGATCGATCTCCTCCAGAGTGGGCTTCCTCAGACCCTACAGATCAAACAGATATTGCACATACTTTGTCACTGTTGCAATTTGAATAAAAGCACTAATAAAATGTAGTGATTTCAAATTTATGTAGACTCGAGGGGGTTGGTAGTTAAACAACAACAACAACAACAAAAAACCTAAAAAAAGGCTGTATTTATCTGAGCAAAATTCAGTAAAAATAAAAGAACTTTAATATATTTTAAAATGTATTTTATTCCTGTGAATTTCCAGCATCATTATGCACTATATCAGCAGACTGATATGCTGATTTGCTTCTCAGGAAACTTTTATTATCTTTACCAATGTTGGAAATTAGTTGGGCTGCATAATATTTTTGTAAACCATACATTTTATTTTCAAGATTACTTAATGAACAAAGTTTAAAGTAAAAGCATTTATATATATATATATATATATATATTTGATCCATCAGCCCAGTGTTGTATATTTAATTATAACTTTTATGTTTACACTTAAATCACATTTGCTGCCATTCACTCATTACTCTATAATTTATTTACACTTTTAAATGTAATCTTTTCTACGAATCTCAAAACGAATATCCATTATGATGCCTAAATTCACTTGTAGCACAATTGATTTTACAGTTTTATGTATTATTTAAAATAATCTATTATTTTAATATTGAATATGTATTAGTTATCAGCCATAAAATTAATAGAATTATCAAACTTATTGGCATTGACCAAGATGTTCAAAAAATGCTTTTCTAGTGTTTTTGTGGAACTTTTGTTATTTTTGGAACTTGACAGTCTGTGGTCATTATATGCATCCTTTGCATAGAAAACAAAGAAAGAAAAATACGAGAACAAATGATGACGATCCTCAATTCTGTCTGAAATATTCCAGTACCAAACAGAATTAGCCTAAGTTTTGAATATCAGCCCTCTGCTGACTCGTGAAACATCTGTTGATGAGACTGTGGGTTTCCCGCATAACTCTCTGGAACAGACGGACAACATCTCAGCTGTAACACAATATGAAAGATCAGCGCTGAGCGGGATAACACGTAGCTGTGCGGTGAGGAGGTAAAAATAGCCCACCCAGTAAAAACACTGGAGACAGAGGTGGGATGGCTGATTACAGGGTGGGACTGGTGAAAGGACAAATAGGGAGGGAAACGGCTTCTGCTAGTGCCAGTGCAGTTAGCAGTGAAGCGTGTGTGTGCATGGTCCAGTCTTACACAGGGGCCTGGGGGGGTTGTTCTAACCTTTTCTTCTTAGTTTGGGTTAGTGGATTAGTAATTGTCAAGGACTGCTCCTAAAGGCCGGGTACTGTGATTGCTCACAGATGTGACCAATTTTAGACGCCTGCACCATATACTGCTTCTTTTGACCATTCGCAGACTCCTAGGTACAATCTAACAGCGGTGCTGGCATCTATAAATAAACAATTCTCCCAGGAAAAACTCTTTTTAATTATATTTGACATCATATCTTGGTATCAGCCAACTTGTGCTTGTCTGGTTAAACCAGGATAGGAGTCGATGCTGCAATCAAGAACAGAAGAAGAACCATAGCCTGCCTATTAATATTAAACACAGCTGGAATCATTCTTTTTATGTTATAGCTGAAAGGGATTAAACGCCATCGTTCCAAATCTTTCGTTTAGTTTTCGTGTTCCGTTGAACTTAAAAGGAGGTATTTTGAAGATTGTGCGGAAATAAACAATTGCTGACTAAAATGCTGTGGAAGCCAACATTCTTCAAAATATCTTAACATGACAGAAATAATAAACCTGCACAGGTTTGGAAGGATAAGTAATAAGTAAGTGATGACAGAATCTGATAATCTATCCCTTTATAATATATTGTCTAAATAAATACAAAAAAACCTCAAATCAATCATTTGAAATGCTACAAGTTAAATTAGGCATTCCATTATAATGTATCATATGAACAAATGCATATTGATTTGGATATTAGCTAAAGATTAAGAGAGTAATTGTTTGTATCTGCAGATTTACTGTGAAAGTGAAAGTATGCAGTACAATTAAATCTACTGGTAGCAACTGACATCTGCTGATTAATATTAATATTATTATTATTGATGAATCAATTAAAAAATATTTAGAAAATAACAAAGAACTCATACCTTCCAATAATAATAATAAATTATTATAAATTTATTATAAAATCCATAATAATAAATTAAATCCATGTAATGATTATGTATACATATATAAAATAACAAGACCTCTTACCTTCTTGCCCCCAGTAATGGCAACTTTTTGCAGCTTACGATAGCAGTACTTTGCATAAGTGCTGATGGGAAGACCTGTCAAAGACAATTAATATGCAGTGTTACTGACCAATGACAGAACTCTGAAAGGAAATTACATCATTGGCCACTGAGTGACCCAGTGCAAGATTTGTTCTGGTCAAATTTGCAATTCAAAGGCCTTATGGGAGAAACACAGTTTGGCTTGTGAATGAAACTTGTGACTTGTATCAAAGTCCTAAGCATAAAATTCTTTCCTAAGGGATTTATCAATAAAGAAGTCTTTAAAAAACTAATCCAATCCACTCCATTCATTTCCTATGGTTTCAGAGTTCATGGCTGAGCATGTTGTGAAAGAGAAAAGCTTTGGGTGACGGAGATGGAAATAACACAAACAACATTTGATAGCGCAGATGGAAAAAAATAGTGCTGTCGAATGATTAATTGCAATTGATTTCAGTTTTTATTTATATATGTTTGTGTACTATATATATATATATATAAATAATACACACATGCCTGTTTATTTTTTAAAACATGTGTTTATATATTTATATATGAAATAATTTATATGAATATAAATATATTAATCGAATCCAAAAATCAAAGTTTTCTTTACATATGTGTGTGTGTGTGTCTGTATGTATACATTTATTACGTACATATAAATACGAATGTGTATGTATATATGTATTATATATTAAGAATATAACTATATAAATGTATAAACCTGTCAATATGTTCAAGATATTTACTGCATGTGTGTGTCATTATATATACATAATACATATAAACAGTACACACACATATTTTATGTAAATAAAAACTTTTATTTTGGATGCAATTAATCATTTGTATGTTTGTGGCTTTATATATATATATATATATATACACACATACAGTACACAAACATACGTTATGTAAACAAAAACGTTATTATGGATGCGATTAATCGTTTGACAGCGCTACAAAATCTATATTTGCTTAATAAATCAAAACATAAGATCAAACAAAAAAAGTCCCACAAAGACAAAGTCCGATGAGGCATAAGAAGTGTGCATGTAGCTACTCGCCAATCCAGAACCTGACAGGGCTTCTTCTGTTACTCTAGACCAATTTCAATGACTCACATGCATATAAGTGTTTTCCAGCAGCTGAAAACTGAAACCCTCACTCTTGCGAAGCATGAATGCTCGACGTCCTGCTGGGAGAATGCTGGAAGTGAACATTTCGAATGAGATGTGAAAGTTTCCTCACAGCTACAAGGTACATGAGGCGTGAAGTTTAACTGTTACGAGAAAATCTGGCTGGAAACCAGACTTTAAAGTACTAATGGAACCTGTCATCCACGCTCTGCTGGATGAAATATCACTCGTCCTGATATTAAAGTGAAAGCGATACAGCTACTTGTGACTCTGGCTAATACGTACTGACCTCTAAGAATTACACTGCAGTGCGAGGCGCTATCGGTTTCATTAAACTCACTCTCACAGCGCTTCCCTCCCTCGTTTCTTCTTGAGAACGTGACTCATTCTTCGGCGGAACAACCTTACGTGGATACGCGGGTCTGAAAGAGATTTACAGCGAACAGGTGACTGAGGTTAGACTGGCTTGAACCGAAGCCTGAGAGACAGTAAGAGGCTTCAGGGCTCTTCAAGGCCATTACTCACACGTTCAGACAAACACACGGACGGGAAGAGGGAGTCACAGTTTTACATGGGAAAAATGTTGACGATAAAAATCGAATGCTCAGTAAAACAAGCCTCGCTATAAAAACACAAAGTAGCAGTCCTTCTTTAACGTAGCAGCTGAAATAACTTGAAACAACTCAAAAACTTCACACATTTAACATTTCTGACAAGACCGTTGAAGGGTTGTCCAAACGTAATGTTTTCATGATTAATATGATGGATTATGCCGTCAAATGAAGCAGGGATATCTGTAACGTTTGAATGCTGGGGTACTCGTCATCAAATCTGGAGAAAAGTATATACAGTGTACGATTTAAGATTTTCACGCAGAAATTGAAATCGCCAAGTGATGTACTTTTAACTACAAACTGTAGACAAATTAAGTTTGTTTCAGTTGATTGGACTGAAGAACAACCTCATAAAACAGATAAACACACACACACAGTCATTTCCCGATTTCAGACCTGACAGGAACAGGTGGTTCTGTATGAGGCACAATCTGTGAATCACGCAGACGATGATATATAGCTCTTTGTTTTGAGTGTTTGAAGCAGTAACTCATGTTAGACAAGCAGGTCAGATATTTCACAAGAGTCTGTCTCACTTCTCACTTCTATTCCAATGCTCTCTCTCACGACCAATTCATGCACATTTTACTAATTGTCTAATTCGTACGACCTCAGGTTAGGTGTAGGCAATTCATACAAATTCATACCAATTGGACAATTAGTAACGTACAATTGCAGTTAAACTGGGTTGTCTATTCTCTACTTTCCCTTTGAAATTTTCATTTGTACATTTTCTCTGCTTCTCTCCATCTTTTCATCAGTCCTCATACCTTTATCCCTATGTATTATTTGTTTTTTTTGTGACCAAAAACTGTTCATTTATAACATGATAATGATGCACTACTCCAAAGGGTCTGTATGACTCCTTTGGAAGTAAGCTATCATTTTTGTTTAGCAAGGATGCATTTAATTCATCAAAAGCAACAAGGATATTCATGATTGTTACAAAAGATATCTGTTCAAATAAAGATATGCTGTTCTTTCAAACCATCAAAAGTGCCCTAAACAACTCACGTACCATGGTTTATTTCCTTAGCAGGAAATCATATCAGAAATATTTCTGAAGGACTAAAGTAATGATGCTGAAAATTTACGAAAAACATTTGTAAGTTACTAAATATATAGGATACACACCAGCTGTTTTTATTCCATCATACCCAACTGTTCATTTATTGGGGTTATTATTAGTGTGCTGCATCTTATCGTACAGTTAAACACACTTCTATCATCAACCTCTTAAAGATAAAGAATGACAGTTGCGACGCTTCAGCAGTTACCATAAGAAAGTAAACGAGCTGATATGAGGGCTGTTTTGCATGCAAATAACGCCAGTGCTGTAACAGCACTTTTATTCCTCCATATTGCACCTCTAACAGGAGGCAGGAAGTGGCCACACCCCAACAGAATATCCCGAAACAAGAGCGAGAGTGTAAAAGATAAAGTCCTTTGAGAGTGTTTATTCTGTTTCAAAAGGGCCTGCGAACTCCAGGCCTTCCCACAATGCCATCTCCTGGGGCACACGGACAGCTGGTGAGGCCCTGCAACGGTAGAGCCACATTCCTTGTGCCGTTCCAGAACATTCCCAGCATCCAGTCAGAGAGTGGTGGAACATGGAATGCTCCACTGCAGCTAAAGCAATGCTTGGGATGACTAAAGTAAACCGGCAGCCCTTCGGTCAGCTCATGAGACAAGTGAACACTGTTTAGTGAAAGCAGCCACTACAACCACAACAACATTCCTGACATTTGGCTTCCACATGATGCTGAGATTTGAAACGCCATTGTTTTTCTGGCTTAGCTGGTACCCAACACTCTCAAAACATGAATGCCACCATAAGTCCTCCCACAAATCCTGTAATCTTTAACATGAAGTTCAAAGATCATGATCCTGTTGATTGTAGGCCAATGGCACATTAAGAGCTGCTGTATCCAAATGATGAAGCTACATTGTGATTAATGGGGAATAGCACAATGACAAAGTATAAAATTATGGTTAAAGGTCAATGATTATCAACCATTGAAGATGATGATACAGTATACCCCGGATTAGGAGAGTAAAAGTTACACGCATCCATTTCGAAAATTTTAATCACAACCACTGGAAACATACAGTTTCATTCAAATTACATTTGATAAGAAACAAAGTTTTTTCTTTCATATTGTGTCCATTTTTTGCAATTCTAACTATAATGCCATGCTTGTTTTTGGTGTGACACAGCACTCCATAAAATTTTTGTTCAAACAACGCAGTGTGATCATGTCTTTACCTCATGAAATCGATCAATCAGTGTTTCAACTGCATCAAAACAAAACGTCACTTAGCATTTCATTTACCTCAGGCAAGTCATCAGTACCCACAGCTTGTTAGTTCACCAGAGAAATGAAGTTTAGATAAGAGCATTTTGCTAAATATTAGATTAATTGGGCAACAGCTTGCACCATCTTTTAGCGACAAAATAGTACTGTCGGTATTTACTAAATACGTGATGAATCAGCACCGAAAAGGCATGGGCAGAGTTATTTTTTGAGTTTGACCTTATTGAATATGCATTTGTAGAATCAGAACAGCTTATTTGTGACTACGCCAATTTACCCTGTGCTTAGTATATAGCTATACGTAAATGAGATGTTACGTCCGAGTTCTTTTATTGGCGCGTTTCTAGTGAATCACCCGCAGAAATTCACTTTTGAAATTGCGCTCTTGCACTAATTTGCCCTGTTAAATAAATCTGGCCTGATAGATTTTTCTTACTGGCCTCATAGATTGCTGTAGCAGTTACACCCCTACCCTTATGGATTAAAAATTGCATCTAAAATGTTCACATAAAGTAGACTAGAGTTTTACATGTTAAACAGTCAATGAACTAAAAGATTGAGGCTGATGACAAAGTCTGTAGGTTCGAATCCCACAAAAGGTGATCCACAAACACTTAAGCTTGCTTCAGATGTACTGTCCATGTAATAAGGGTATAGTACTAAATTATATTTTGGAATGACTGTACATTTAAGCCTCATACAGTGGCAGTGGTCATTACTTAACAGGTGATAGTGAAGTGGGCACATGTCTCGTGGCACTGCCCCTGTGAAGACAACACACAGTGTAATTAACCAAGGCCAGGCTGGAGCTGCATTATTAAAAGCCCACGCAGAGCTGTCTCGTCAAACTCTTTGTTTTGGAGCGGGGCTCTTGAGAAAGGCTCAATGTGTGCGCGAGGAATATAGGAGAGAGATAAAAGAACAAGCCGAGGGTTAAGTTGGATGGCAGCCACTGAGGGTGTAACCTGATAAAAACGTCCCGTTCTCCTTTTTTCTGTCTCAATCCGTCTGTTCTTCTTTCTCTTTCCATCTCCTATCACTCTTGCTTCAACACTGAAAGACGTTCTCAGGATCTTTGTTGCCTCTCAACCCACAAACTCTGTCTCTCTTTGCCTGCACAGTCTGGCTACGGGCCAGGGAAGCGTGGGACTCGCAGAATGTCTTGTTGCTCAAAGCTTTAATCTTGCCTCTAAAAGAGAGAGTGAGAAAGGAAGAGAGGAGGGGGATACTCCCCTTCTGTGCTTGGCCAGCTGCTCTCTCTTTGAGAGGTCCTCCTCCACAAGCGGACCCAAAGCATCATTAATACTCTCCTCAGACAAACGTGTTACCAGGAAGATTCCCTTATTTACATTGTACACCAAACCCCCTTCAGACTGCATATGAGTGGGTGTGTTTAGGAACCTCTATTTCAGTTAAAGATTAAGGATGCTTTAGTTTACAGAATACAAAAAGACAACATGAAACAGCATTCACTACACAGATTCAAATATAGAACCAGAGATAGATAGATAGACAGATATAGAGAGAGAGATAGAAAAAGAATATATCTATCTATCTCTCCTCAAGTCTTCTAATGTCTGTTTGCATGTTTCCCTGATTCAATTTGCAAATGACTCATTCCACCATAAACTCACCTTCATCCTCTTCTTCCTCATTGTTCTGTTTCCTCTTCTTCCTGGATTTTGAATTCTTCTTGTTTTTTATGTCCTGCTGCTCCGTGATGTTCTGCAGTACTGTCAGAAACAATAAAAGTGTTAATTCTGAACACTCATATGCTCCAACAGTCCGTCTGAACAATACATGACTTTATTGTTCCATGACCTGCAGTAACCTCTGCGTTTTATTTTTCTCTCCTCCACAGCGTTACATCCTGTTTGGGCAGGCGCAATGCCATAATAATTTTAACAGTGTAACCAATTTTGCCCTGCTCTGTTTGTATGTATATAAGTGTCTCAGGCTTTGAATCCATTTGGGACAGCCTAAAATATAAACACACCTCTGTGTGTGTCCTTTCTGTATCCCGCAAACAAAAACACTGGACTATCCAAGAAATACACTAGTCTTACTTGACTTAAGTATCTGGACACTTAAACCGCACTTATTAAATAAATGCAATTGCATTAGACATAATCCATTAATCTAGGGGGGTGTGATATATACCGTCTGAGATAATATTGTTATTGTTGTTTTAACAATATGCAATTTGACATGATCAAGTATTTTGCAAAAAACATTCAAAACACCCACAGCGCACAAATAAGTTATGTCTAGATTAATGCACGCATTTAGAGTGTGCTCTTTCACTGCCTGAGTCAGCCTATTAAAACGCATTAAGAATGACCACTACTTCAAGACATGGGGCAGAAAGTTTATATATTTACTTTCCTGTTTTTGCGCTACTGCTTCTGCAAAAAAAATTATTCCAAACACAGCCACAGCAGTGTTTTGCGTGACAAAAGGTGTTTTGTTTCTAAATGAATCAACCAATTAAATGATTCGGTTCAATCGTAATGACCCACTTATTTACAGTGATTGCTGCCACCTACTGGCAGGTTTAATTTTACATTCAAAGTTTAAATATACACTGTATACACACATATATGTAAACAAAAACTTTTATTTTGGATGTGATTACTCCTGATTAAGTCGCAGTTAATCGTACTTATTTTATTTAAATAATTTCAATTGTCAGTATCTAATGTACGTTTAATACGTCAAAAAATGTGATGCATTTGTAATTGCAGGATAAATGCATTGTGCAGTTTTATTTACACACATGCAGTGTGTAAATAAAACTGTGTGCTTCTGTGCTTCCTCTGCACTGGTGGAGTGTGAACTTATCAAAAACAGAATTTGAAGCGGTCCACGGCAGGTACCAGCACAATAACACACTCAGCAAAATATCATAATTATCCTTATCGATTAAATCCCCGAAAATCTCATATGTTCTTGTCAATGTCACACACCCCTACTTCAAACCAATTTATTCCTAACAAATATTTGAAATTACCTACTTTTCTTATCATTACTGGGCTCGAGGTGTCGCTGGATGTAGCCTTCCAAATAGCGCCTAAACTTGGGTGAAGGTGAGAAGAATGCTAGGCTGATGGCCATCAACTCCCATCCCGCCTCCAAGCTCCTCAAACTCAAGTTTCCAGATGTCTGTCGCACCAACTGCACATATAGTTCATCCCTCAATCCTTGCATCCCCCAGCACTTAATGACCACCTGAAGGGCCGCGTGGCGTTTGTCCAACCTGGCTGGCCTGTCGCCCATGTAGGCCTGGACCAGTTTAAACATCTCGCAGGCTTCCTTCTTGACAGACCGATCGCTGGTGATCAGCATTGGTTTCTTAATAGAGCCACGGTTCCACGAGAGCATATTAGCAATGGAGACGCGCCGGCGAAACAGACCCTGTGTGTGCTGGTTAAGGTTCTTGCTGGCCCAGTCCTCCATGTTGGCGTCGGTTGTGGGCTTGCAGAGGGTGGTGTACGGGTACTGGTAACCAGAACCCGTGCTGACAAGGGAAGGAGGGGGACTGTTGTTGTTTTTATGGGTTCCACGACCTGCTCTGTCATGGTCACAGTCCTGAGGCGAGACGTCCTGCTGAGTTTTGGATTCCAGTGTTCCTGTCTGGAGACAAAAAGAAAGATTGAGAAGCAGAAAGATGTCAGTATGGATGCAGCTGTTCTAGCGTTTATTTGCATCATCACGACTGCCGCAGGAACTTGAATCCGAGTGCGTGTCTTGCGTAGGTTGCAGACGATTGGCTTAGTCGGTTTCCCTCCAGAAACCTGGAAACGCTCGCATGGATTACGCTCGCTCCCTAAATAGGTGACCCAATATGGAAATCACATCCCAACTTCAAACATTACTGCCTCCCCTCTTCTCTCCTCCTTTCTCCTTCTTTCCTAACTCATTAATGCTAAAAAAAAATCCCTTTCTGACTTCTTCCACACTGAAGAAAATGAATTTAATGCAAAAAAATCACGATGGAATGAAAGTAGCAAGACATATTTTCTTCCTTGTAGCATACATGTGATTGTAACACACAGTGTTGGGAAAAAGCTGCTTTTAAAATTGACTCCCTGATAAAGTAACTGACTGCATTACTGCAGAAATTTTACTTCTACATGACTTTTTCTCATCTGGTCTTCCTTGTTTGTTTTAATACATACAAAAAATTTATTTAGGCAAATGTAAAAAGCCCTTTCATTCCGTTTTCATTTTGTGTGGCTTAAGGCTATGTAAATGCATGCTAAAACAAACCAATAACTGTGCTGCCATTCAATATTGCAAGAAGAAGAGTTCATTACTCTTCAGCAATAAAAACAAAACAAATGGAAGACAAATGTTTATCTAAAGTTATTTTGGCCTGGTAGAACTGGATAATTATATGTTGGCAGCAAAGGCATCGGTAAATAAAATGGGATTAAATACATAAAGTATATTTGTGTTATTTTACACATTTAATTTTTGCAGGTTTGAGTAATATTCCACGTTTGCATTACACTGTTTTTATTCATTTAGATTTCTCTCCACATTGCCATGAGCTGTTAGTCCATACATTGGAAAACTCCAATATTTTCTTGTGAATTAAAAACTAATGCATTAAAATAATTGCATTTGTTGAATTATACAGGATTTCCAGGATGTGTGTGCTGTGTTCACCTGGAAACAAAGATGCCTTGACACTAAACTTGCTCACAAAAGAAGAAAGCCATCATGTTTACAACTGGGATGACTGTTATCAAAATCAACTAAATGCTGGATTCTCAGAAGCATGTGAAATATTTAATGTTTGTGGCTAAGAATCTTTCAATTATGTTTTACACAATGGTCTGTTATTGTGGTGACATTTCCACACTCTGAAACATGACGCTGAATGAAGTGAACTGTGATTGGTTGTTTGAAAAAGCCATGGACATAGTGTCCGTGATGTCACCCTTAGGTTGCTGAAGAGCGTTTTTGAAGCTTAAAGTAGGCGGAGCTGGCTGTTGCCACTCTCGGATAATCAAAAGTGAGCAAATAAGCGGGAGCTGGTTGATAAAACCACACCCACTTAGCTTGACGGTGGTGACAGCAGCAGCAATCCATCTGTCACTCAAGTTGCCACGCCCTTAATTATGCAGAACTTTAAAGTTTAATATAATAACACGGAAGAGTTATAAAAAAAATTACCCCCCTCACAGCTGGCATGAAGGGCAAAATTAGGTTTTTTTGTAAAGTTGGGCATTTTAACATGGGGCCAGCAAATAGTGGCCAGTCGATGAATTGCACTGTCACTATGAATTTAGTCACTTCCGTGTTGGTTTCACGAGAGAGAGCGGGAGGTTCCCGCTTGGTCACAGCACACTATAGATTCAGGTTAAGTGTGAACAGACAGATCTACAAAAACAGAGAGAAATGTGAGATCTTTGATGCTTTAGTATTAGAGCAGTGTCAGCCAAACATGTGCCACAATCAAACACAGTTATACTGACAATATGGTAACAAACACAGTCAATGAGAGATGACAGGCATAATGTAATCTGTATATGCTGCAGCATACTTATCTAGCACGTTACATTTGTGGTATATTCCCGTAACATAAGGGTATCCTTTTATGTCTTGGCACCCCCTGGCATTATGTCAATGCGTTACTGTGCCCTAAGTGATACAGATTTAGTGGTTATATTAAATTATAAGAATGGAGCATTTCTCCATGCTTCTGGACATTTGTGAGGTTCTGCCTCCAGCAAGATGTAATGAGCTTGCTCTGAACCGAATCACTGACTCAATGTTTCCAACCTCACAACTCTGCCTTTACGTTTATTCTTGTATTTTAATCAGATGTGCAAGTATGAGAGACAGAAAAAAGACTGATGAAGGTAATGAGGCATGTAAAGGCAGGAAGAAAGCCTAAGGACCAGCAGACATATAAAAGGAGGCTGAATAGGCAAACGTGTATTTGTTAAATCATTTGGCTATATTTGAAATACTAAGTAATCATTATCCATTCACAAACATTAACATAGGCCTACATAATGCTTAAGGAAAAGGTCTTTTTAACCTAGATTTATGGATGCAATTATTTAAATCGTTAACGATCATTTGACTGATGACAAATCTTTCCGTGTGTATTAAGATCCATAATATTAACTCCACCAACTTATGCTCCCCAGGAGAAGCCAAACCACATGTGGAGCAATACACTAATGACAAGTGGAACTGTCAGCGCACACATCGAAACACATTACCCAAATGTGCCAAATCACAGTGAGCTGTAAGAGCCGACTGTCTTGTACAACCACAACACCTGGCTGTGTGAATGAGGCGACTGACCCGGTCTCTGTTTTGCTTTCACAATTATTCTTCAAATAGCACCAGGGCTTGTATTTCTGTTATGTTTTAAAACAGACAGGTTGTTTCTGGTGGAGCGAAGACTAAAGGTTAATTTATGTCCCAGTATTTCCAGCACTGGTGTGGAAATTACTTTATGAACGGCATTAACAACGCATGTGTTAGCCAGTTTTACCGTTTTTTTGTACCGTCAGGTTTTACTAAAGATATGGAGTGACAAATTAGTGCGGAAGAGGCAAGGACAGAGTTATTTTTGCACCTGACCTTATTGAATATGCATTTGTAGGAGTCTCCTTTTCAAACACCAACTTTAAGGGAGGAGAGTATTCAAATGAATCTCGTAACATGCTTTACTAACATTTACACTCATTAAATAAGTGCAATTTGAACCATTATTTAACGCCCCAAAAATGTCTTAAACTATTTAGCATTTGAAATGGCTGCAATTATTGTTGCAAGGACCCATCGCAAAGAACAGAGTGCACGTTAGAGGGGAGAGGGTTTTTTCACACGTATTCATTTATTTGGAATGTCAGAAGATCACATTATCCGAACATATCATTTGCCAAGCCATGATATTTTTAATTTGCTTCAGAAAATAAAAGACGAATTGGAACCCTCAACTAGGAGTCTTACAAAAACTTCTTTTAATCCTTAATTTGGCCTCTGGTTCTTTTCTATGCACTGTGACTTATTTCTTTATTCTTTATTTGAGAATTGTGACTACGCTAATTTGCGCTGCACTTTGCGTTGATCGATATTTAAATGAGATGCTGCGTCTGTGTTCTTTCATTTGTGCGTTTATTAGTAAGTCACCTGCAGAAATTTCCACGCCCATCAGACGCTTTGGAATCACTAATTTGCTGTGTTTAGTAAAGCCTCGTCCTCAATCTTTATTTCAAATCCCTACACAGACAGATGCCTTCTTCAGATATATTTACTATGACAAAATTGTGTCAATTGTGATAAATTGTGATAAAATTGCACAATTACTGCGATTTTATTTGTAGTAAAGGCTAAAGTATACTTAAATTTTAAAGCATACACAAGGGTCCATGTACAGTGCTTTACACACATTTTGTCACCAAACTAGTACACACATGTGCACCCCCTGAATTTTTTGCACATGCATGTTCAATTTGTTTTGCAGTAACAAGTTGTTCCACAAGGTTTTCTAGACCTCAAGTGCTTGTGCACGTTATAAAATGAAGTATACTTAAAAAGTATGATAGTTATACTATGTACATACTTTAATGTACATATACAAATATAACAAAATAATGCTTTGGGCTATAAGCATTCCTGCTTGTCTTCAACTGCATAATGAAAGCAAATTACTCGAGTTCCATTGTCTGCAGTGTCAGTAGTTCCGGTATTGTGATCTTGATAAAGCAGCAATTTTTCTATATAGCTCTCTACACAGTGGGTTGCATGGTGGTGGCAGTTAATAAATGATATAGGTTATCTTTCTTTATTATGAACATACATATTCTACATTAAATACAGTCATCCATGATGATGGTCTGAAAAAGTAATTTGGTTCAAGCTCTACACTGACCTACTTGCTAGCCGATTCCCATATGTACATCTTCCAAAGACAAGCAAACACTCACATGCACACGCACTCATAGCTGATCTTTTGCTTTTGACTATTATATCTCCCTGTTAATCAATCTGTTGCTCACTAAACTACTGTAACTACTTTTCCCTGTACATTTTCTTTCATGAGAAAAAAACTGGGCTTTGTACCATCCTCTTAATCTAAGCACAACACACACACATAGACAGACAGACAAAGTAAATCTCCTTAGAATGGAACATTCACACCCTCTTCAGCTCAGGAAACCCCAATCCTCGCCATCTCCTGCAAAGTTTCTACAACGACCGGATGGGAAGCATTGCTTTGCTTTTCCACTCCAGGGAACTCTATTAGACACAGTGGGACCATCGAATATGTGGAGTCATGAAAAAGGGAAGGGTTATTAAAGAAAATTAAGCCAGATTACTGCATTGGATCGGCCACAGCAACATTTCCAGACACACACACACTCAAGCAAGTGGACAGCTGCAAAACGTGTTGGTACCTGTGAGGGCGACCTTGGTGGTTCTGGGGAAGACAAGCTGGTCTGTGATGTTATGCTCTTCTCCAGCGAATCCACTTTCTCATACGTCCTCTTTTGCCGGCCTCCGAGACCATCTGTCACTAGTGGCGACAGAATGATGTCACCATGGTTGCTCCCGCCCCTGTACAGTGATCGGTTACTTGATGTCACATCCTCCCTCGATTCACCCCCTCTTGCACCCATCTTCAGTGAACTGACCGGGGAGCGAGCAGTAGTTCCAGAGGCCTCTGAGCCCATTTCAGTGTCCAGACTGGCCTTACTTCCATGAAGGGCATTGGAACGATTTACCACTGCCCTCATTTCCGCCATCAGCTTCTCATTTAATGCATTCAACTCCCCACTGCTGCCCACCGACCCGGGTCGACCCGATCCAGTGCCTAGAGCTGGACGACGTCGATTCTTTCTTCGCAGACTTGGGGACGGCCCAGTGGAGTACCCAGAGTCCTGATACGTGACGGCTGCAGGGCCTGGGTACTCCTGAGAGGCCAAGCTGCTTTGACGGCTGTGTCGAGGCTCCAACAGCCTCCATGATTGCTTCTTCTCTAGAGAGACTTCCTTCTTAATCTGGGCAGAGACTGGAGACTGGGGCTGGAGATGAGAACTGGCTGTATTTGAAGGCCCCTCGATGGGGTTAGACAACTGGGGCTGGTGCTTGGATGCAGCTGCATCTACGTTCACCATGTGTTTGATGCACTCCCTGCCAGCTGGACTGTATTCACTAGCTGAGGAGCTGCAGATGTGTTTGGAATGGGGGAACTGGAGGAGTTTAGGAGGCTGGGTCCCTCTCGGCAGGCTGTGACTTGTGGGGTAGGGAACTCGGTGTAAGTGGTGCGCCCCTTCGACTTCCATTTCCACTGGGGGTTCATCGTAAATTGGGGGATCCATTGGTGGAGGTTCATCGTAGATGGGTGCTGAGGGAGTAGCTCCATATTGAGGAGAGGAGGGGCGAGGTGTACCTGCACCAGAGCGCAGGTGGGCAGAGTAAGAGGAAGAGCTAGAAGCGGGCAGAACCAGACAGAAGTTGGCATCCCCTTTCTTGAGGTGGTAACCCTGCTTGGAGTCTCCAGGTACAGCCATTTTGCTGAGCAGAAGGGTTCTGTCAAGTTGTGCAGTGAAACCGGGTTTGGGTGAAGTGCTAGTGTTGGTGGGGTTGAGGTGGAGAAGTTGGTGGGCAGTAGCTGATCCCAGAGATTGGTTTCTTCCAACGCTGTTAACTTTCACCAACATGGCAGCCTTGGATCCAGGAGCAGGCTGCCATCTTTGAGCGGCGTCCCTGAAACACACAAATGGAGAACACTGTTAACACATGCTGCATTGTACTTTACCACCCATATAGACAAGGGCTTTTAAAAACAGCATCCAAACTGAAATGGAATTGTTTGTGACTGATTTGAAATGCTTCATATCAGTGTTGAGACCAGCTCCTAAGAGTCAAGACCAAAACCAGAGGAGGATTGAGTCTACATGCTCTCAAGTCCATGACAAGAAAATACGGATTTGAATGCTGTCCAAGTTTTTCGACTACAAAACTGCTCTATACAAGCAGTAACTCCCATCACACAAATAAATTGTTCCAACAACTCTCTCTCTCTCTCTATATATATATGTATATATATATATATAGCAACCTTACAAATAATGTATATATTTGGAAAAGTAGAAGAATTTTTATTGATACATTTTAATAGAATAATCAACATTTGCACGTCAACCAAACAAGTTCTTTTTTACATTTAAACTATTTTGTAATATGTTGAGGTTAAAAACATTTATCGTCTTACTTGTATTTTTGCTACGAAGCATATCTGGCAATATCCAGTGGGTACTTGAGAGCTGAACATGAAACTCTCTGTAAATGTATCCATATCTAATAGAGAGGAATGTGTAGTTGCAATGCCAAGGTTGGCATCTCTTTCTCATTTTCTTTCAGCTCATACATGCAAGTAAAAAAACAAGCTATTAAACAAAGTGTTTAGCCTTAGGTAAAGAAAGAGTAAGCAATGACAATTTTAATATTTATTAGTCAAAGGAAATTGTATTCATACCAGAGGACTGCTTGTAACTATTTTGATCAAAGCGCAAACAACAATGTGCAGACACACACACACACGCACACACATACTATCCAGGCCACTGCAGTGGAGTGTGTATAAGAACACAACAGGAAAGGTTGAACAGACAGTGTGTTCCAGCAAAGTGGAAAAACAGGAATCCACTATGGACTGCTATAGTGACACTATCAAAATGTTACAGCAACATTAACAATATATTGTAACAATACTATGAAAACCTCATCATGTAGGAATTAAACGAATTTATCAGCTACACGTACTGAACACACTAGAAACACACACTTAGATTTGGTGTGTATATTGGAATACAAGCACACGTGCAAACAATTAGTCGCATGTATACAGTTCATGTGCATTTGTGTAGGTTTAAAACACACGTAAACCATTCACGTTCCTTCACACACGCATAAACGGATGTCAAACGCACATGTTTCAGCGAACGCAACGAAACACTTGAAATTCCAAAGCACCCTGTAGAGCGCCACTATGAACTCCTGCAACCAAAGCGTGACTGCACGTGTACACACACACACACTTGTTGGTTTTTGGGAGTTATGGGGACTCTCCATAGGCATATACACCTAAACCTACCTCCTACAGTAAACTACAGGCATTTTTAGATTTTCAAAAAATACACCAATAAATCTTATGAATTATGGGGACACTAAAAATGTCCTCATAAATCACCTTTATATTGCAATAAAAAAAATCCCTTGTGCAAACACACAAGAATGTAAAATCAACTTTTGCTGATCTCTGTTTGGCCAGATTAACAGTGTAAACCACCTTCAGACCGCTAATCCAGATTATAATGCTACTCTGTGTGCACACGCTAATCTGAGCTCTGCAAAACGAGCAGTTTGCTTCCCACCAAACTGACCAGAGCTTCTAACCACTTTATATAAGCGCTACTAAACAAACCAGACATGCGCAGCCTTGTATACCTTGTGCACACTGAGCTGACATGATTTTGCCAAGAAACAAAATCCATGTGCGTGCAAAAATATATTCTCAATACAAGCAACTGCATCATTTGAGATACACCTGTTGCACATGACCTTCTAAACTCACCTGAGACTGTGATGCATAGCATATGTTTGAGCGCACGGTCAGTAGACACACTTACCCCTGGCATATCCAAAGGTGGCACGGCGATCTGTAAGGTTGCTTGGGGTGACTGAAATATAGAGGACACCTCCCTCCACTGGAGACGCAGAAGAAAACAGCCAAATCGAGGAGAAGAGGCAAATGTGTGCTGTTCAAAATGTCTATTTTTGCCTAATCAAGCTTTCCGTAATTCTGTAGGTTATTAACTTCTGCTCAAATTCTTACCGTCACCATGCGATCGTTTAATTACGGAGTGGTACGGAGAGGGAGAGGGAGAGTGAGAGAGCGAGGGAGGAAAGGAGGAAGGGAGGGTGAGAAGGGCAAGGAGAAAGAGGGGAGGGAGGGGGAAGGCGGCTACTTTTGGCCCTCCTCTGGGTTACAGTAGCAGGAATGCGAGTCTTGCCATCGTAACACACACACACACACCCACTTACACACATGAACTTGGATTACCACTCCCCTGGACTGTTCTCGATCAGATCAGACTCTCGCGTGTGAAACAATACATCTTCAGCTCCCCGAGAGGCCTGTATTAACTAAAGAAGCACTATAAGACACTCCATTCCTTAAGTTCCACTTTGAGCTCATTTATAAAAACACTCTTTGTTTTATTCAAGTGGCTGTCCATCTATTCATCAAAATCTTTTTTGGACAAACTTCTCTCTCAGTTTCTGTGCCTGCTGTGGTCTTTCCCAGCCATTGTGTCTGCTCATGGCCAAATGTCAACAATCTATTAAATGTCGTAGACTTGTAAATAATCTCTCAACACGAGGAACAAAACACATCAAAACACATCGTTCTTCTCTGTCTCGGTTGAGAGAGTTAGCTGGTATAAATATTAGGATAAAGTTATGTTGCAGTGTGGGAGTAAACGCTGTAACACTTGGTTGTGGGTAGTAATGGATTCTCTTTCTTTCCAATATCATCATTTACCTGATTTCAGAATTTCGTTACTCTGGATGTATTTAGACCTGATATTAACATGTTTCTCAAATGAGTTTTATCTAAGAGAGGATCTTGAGAGCCATATTTTTGCTCTAGGTATATGTGAATATGTTGTGTTAAATTATAAGAAAAGGAACACACCTCTTTAAATTGTTCCATAGTGAAAATATGACTTGGTAACCTTTCTAGTAACTTCAACAATTTAACAAACCAAAGACTTTTTCAAAGATATATCTACATCAGATATAAACAAGGCCTCCCATTATTTGTTCTCAACAGTCTCATAGTTTCTCAATGCTATAACTAAACCTGTAGTACTCTGCATGACTTTATCTGCAATTACTTATGAATGCATGAGCTCATTTATCTTCAGAGGGGTGAAAAGCGTCTGTGATGCCCAGGTGTTGAGGTTCTCACACAAACTCATTCACAAACACACAAACCCGACCACAAAGACTCCAAACATCTTGGCGAGTGCAGACCACGCTGATTGTGTTATTTGCACTGAACACAAAGGGATGCTGAGAGAGGCTGGACAGGGGGCCGGACTGCAGATCGGGGGTGTCCTGGGGGAGTGCATGTTGGAAAAGTTCAAAGGGCGTTTCTCCTACAGCATAAACAGGAAATACCAGCGCAGCGTTCACACTGAGCCGAGCAGAGAGAGTAATGCGTGCACTGCATTATAGTGATGGAGAAAACACATACTAACTAAAAAACCCTCACAAACCTCTCTGTTTCTCTCTTTGTCTGTCTTGATTAAATCTACACTCAAATAAATAAGCAGATGATCACCTCACATTCAGCTCTAATAAACCTGAGGATCATTTCATTCATCTCAACGGTACTTGCTCAGCTCAGCTATCATGATATATTATCTATCTATCTATCTATCTGCTCTTTCTTTCTCCCCATCCATCCATCCTTCCATTTGTCTGTCCATCCATCGGACTCTCTCTATCCATCCATCGCTCTAACTCCATCCATCCATTTATCACACTCTGTCTATCCGTCCATCGTTCTAACTATCTATCTATCTATCCATCCATCCGTCTGTCCATCTATCTATCCATCCATCCATCACACTCTGTCTATCCGTCCATCGCTCTAACTCCATCTATCAATCCATCCATCTGTTTGTCTGTCCATCTATCCATCGATTTCTCTTCATCCATCCATCGCACTCTCTATCCATCCATCGCTCTAACTCTATCAATCTAACCATCCATCTGCTTGTCTGTCCATTCATCTTTCCATCGGTCTCTGTCCATCAATCTGTCCTGCCATTGCTCTCTCATCCATCCATCCATCCACTCTCTTGACCCATCCATCATCTATATATCTTTATGTCTGTCTGTCCATCTATTCCTCCATCCATCGCTCTCTCTCTCCATCCATCCATCCCTCTCTCTCTCTCCATCCATCCATCCATCCATCCATCCCTCTCTCTCTCCATCCATCCATCCATCCCTCTCTCCATCCATCCATCCCTCCCTCTCTCTCCATCCATCCATCCATCCATCCCTCTCTCTCTCCATCCATCCATCCATCCCTCACTCTCTCCATCCATCAATCAATCTCTCACTCACTC
>JAUMHI010000069.1:4567044-4583690 GCA_032359435.1 Enteromius unitaeniatus
TCTCCATCCATCCATCCATCCATCCCTCTCTCTCTCCATCCATCCATCCATCCATCCATCCCTCTCTCTCCATCCATCCATCCATCCATCCCTCTCTCTCCATCCATCCATCCATCCATCCATCCATCCATCCATCCATCTCTCTCTCCATCCATCCATCCATCTCTCTCTCCATCCATCCATCCATCCATCCATCCATCTCTCCCTCTCTCTCTCTCTCTCTCTCTCTCTCTCTCTCATATCATTAGCAAATAATCATGGTGTTACTTATTTGTCAAGGAAAGTAATGATAAAACAGTTTGATCAGTTAAGAATGAGTTTTTATGAAAACAAGAATACAGCCAATCAGGAGTGAGAGAGTTTAAGCCGTGAATAGAGCTCAGAGGCTAATGAAGAAACACACACAGATAGTCAGTGGGTGGGTGTGAGGGGGCAAGCGGTCACATGTGCTTTTGTTCTTCAAACTACATCTCTCCCTTCCTCTCTCGCTCTAATCCTGTTTTGCTCATTTGTTCTAGTAGATAAACAACATGCAGTTTGTTTCACAGGGTTCCAACATCTCCCCCAAATTCACACACATCACAGATGCAGTGAGTCCAGCAGCCCACGCGTACAGTGCTTACTTCATACACACAACAACCGAACCGAATCCGTCAGTGTACATATGTGTGTACTATGTTAGTGTTGTGACAGACAACTAATCAATGTTTTTAATAAACATAGCTCTTATAAACTACATCATCACAACTGGAACAATATAACATGGGCAGCTTTTTTGTTTATTTTGTCTCAAGAGAACAATTTAGTCAGGTGTAGAAAAAAGTGGAGTTCACAACTAAACTATTAGAACACTGCTCAACCAATCAGATTAACAGACTGGCCCCAGTGCTAAACTCAAATTTGTAATGCTACTAACTTGCACAGCTTCCCTAGCTATGTTTCCATCACACTGCTTTATGTGCATTTTGAAGTATCGCAATCGAAAGGAGTGATGGAAATGTTGAATAAATGAATAAAATAAAGTACTGTGAGCATAAGTGAGGTATCGAAGTACAAACGCACCACTCAATAGTAAAACATCTACTTAACTGGTTTATTTGAATGGCTCATGTAAAAGAATGGATAAAACAATTTACAGTGAAATATGTATTTAAATCAAAGTCGTTTTTAATGTAGTTTCAACAAAGTCATTTTTTTCACCCCCGTTTTTAAGTTGCAATTACTGTAAATGTATCAAACAATACAGCCCTGACAAAATTAGACATGATATCAATAGATTACAGTTACATTTTAAAAACAATATTGCCCCTTTAAAGAGACAATACATGATGCCATGAATACACGTCAATACATGAATACATGATGAAGTCTCAAACTAGCTTCCCCAAAATGAACTAACAGTCGAATAACTAGTGGCACTGAGAAGGACTGATAAAAACAGGAGACAGACTGATACAGCTGTGCTATGTTCTGGTGAAATCTGTGTAGGTGTGACTGGATTTTAGAGTTTGAGCATCACACACCCACAAAAACAAACCCCAAACACACTGTTTCCAAACAAACAGCACACAGACACTTAATTTACCACAGAGCACTTAGGAAAGTAGGTCTATTTGGGAAGCAGAACGAGAACGATAGAGAAAAGAGGAACAGGGGTGGGTTGTCCTAAAGGGATTTGTCATGGGAAAGTCAAGCATGGAATCCAAAGAGACTTCGGAATTCACGTCTTTTGGAATGTTGTGAACATAAAGTATATAAAACTATGCGCTTGTTTGTGTGTATGCATTTGAAAAGACTTCGTGTACAACTTAAACACTCAATTAATCCAACCTATAAACATGAGATTGGTAGAGAGTGTGTGTGTGGCCGAACACAAGGGAATATCACTCTCCTTTCCTCATCTAACTTCAGGAGGTCAAAGCTTTTGACCTCTAACCTCCGAGACGACCTTATTGACCTGATGTGGGGAATATGAGCTGAAAATAGTCCACGTTCCATATGGCAGCACTCACACGCCCTTATCCATCCCAGACCGCTCACTACATTTGACAAACACTCGTGCATCAACACGTGTCTGTGGGAGAATCGATTTGGCAGTCGCAGTGTTTAGTTTCATATACTGAGCTCTCTGTCTTCCCCGTCGCTGCGTCAACAACTTCTGAGGGGAAAAAATACGTCTGAAGCTGCTGAATTTGAAGGAAGAGGAAAACAGAGTTTAGATCCGTTTGAAATGTGAGCTAACTCAATTTGGTCATGGAGAGTCAAATTGGGTTAGCAGTCAGGGCGTTTTAATTAGCGTGGTAGAAACAGTGACAGGGCGAGACGAGGGGAAGAGTGTCTCTGAACTGTGAGATTGATGAAATAGTTGAGGAACAAAAACAAGCGTGTTATTGTAAGGCTTTCGGTCCTTGGTTTACAGAAAACTGTAAGCTAACGGCTGCGATTTTTAGCATGAGCTAGCATAAGCACCACAAAAACTTTAAAACGGAGAGAGCGAGAGAGATAAATGCTTTACGCGACAAAATAGTTTGATGAACAGTTTTTCTTGCCTGTGTTGACATATGTTTCTGAAACAGGTGGTTTGGTTAGTTCATGAGTAAGCTGGTATGCGGTAGATATCAACACATTAACTTTCTTTAGGCAAAAGCTTCTTTCTTAGTGTTATTTAGTAGTACATTTAAAGTTACAAGCATATAATTACAAATATATTTATAAAATGACATTCAAGTTTCTTTAGAAATGGCATTTTAGTTTACCATAAATGCTCTGATAATGGTATTTAAAAATACATTTAAATAACAGTAGAATGCATTTACATTTAATATATTAAAATGTACTAATTTGTAAAAAGAAAAATTACATTTAGTTCATAGTTAAGTACATTACTTTAAAGTCTATTATTTCTATAAAAGTATATACATATATTCTCATGTATAAATCTTTTTAACGCAAGGTACAGTGTCATTTACTGCAACAATTTTATTTATTGATTTATTTTTTGTATATATTTCTATACACTTGTGCAGTCATATTTGTAGTTTATGTATGTTTGTATATATATATATATATCTATTTAAAAATATAGAAGACCTCAAAGTCATGGATTTAATAAAAATAAATAAACAAAATGGTATTTTGCTTGCTTCAATTACAGTCAAACATACACTCATTCAGCTCAAAACATAAACGCAATACTGTTAATGTTTACTTAATGAGGAGACAAATTGATCAGGTGTTTGTGAAAATGTTAAATTATTTATTAAATGCTAAAATACTTTCTCCTATTCTATCTTGCTGATACAGCTACAAGTAAACCGTTCATACGTCGATTAGTTGGGTGATTTCTCCAAGAAGCCTAAACACTTTGCCGCTATCAAAACATTGCTCTGTTTGTTTAAGCATCCTGACTAGCATCTGATTTATTGAAATGATAACAATATAACAACCCGATGACCTCCATAAATAAATTAGTTGTCAGTGTAAACTAGTTCTGCGCTCATGCAATAAAAAAAAAAAAAAACATTGTATAAATTTAGGATTGGCAAATTCATGACAGGAAGTGAGTCATTGTGGCTGTGTGACAGTGATACAGCAGTGTTCTCCTGATAATGGCCTACTTTCTGAATGAGGCCATGAATGATGTGACGCAGGACAAACAGATTAGAGTGTAAATGTGACCGAAGTCAATGTGAGAGCTAAGTGCATGACAGAGTGACACCCAAAACAAAAACTTACACACAGGATCAACAAATAACAGCATATTTTGGGGGGTAATGCAATGCATCTGTCTCTCTTCATTTCGGTCACTCAGGAAATGGGTACCATGGCTCTCATGGCTATATGCCACTGAAGAGGAAAATATGGCAAGAATTCAGACAGGCATAAACACAGACAGCTAAAACACGTGGGTCTTGAGCGAGAGGGTTTCTATGAACTCAGTGATCCTCCTAATGTCACTCGAGACCCACAGACGTTTAGAAATACATCGACTATTTATAATATATTCACTATTACTTAGATGGCAATTCACATTGTACAAATTTCATGAATAACACAATGATTTTAATGTGGTTTTATCACTCCTTTTCATTTCGTACTGTCCTCTGAGGTCCATTAATAACGTTAGCAATATTTTGCATCCAAAAACATCATAATTTAGAAGTAATAGGAAATTTTCTGTCCTGTTTTTGACCTTCCTCATCAGAACGCTCTGGTGGAATAATCCTGGAGGATTGTAGACTCAGAAGTAAACGCCCACTGCTATGATTGGTTAATAATTGTGTATGTTCGGCAGCGTACATTCCTCACAGATGGACACTGCTTAAAAACACCTTAAATTGGTTTCTACATAGACCTGCATGTTCATCTCTCTCATAAACACTATATCCACAAAACAGTGGGCGGGGCTCAGCAGGCAGTGCTGTAGAAGCAGGTGTTGATGATCATCTGTGGAGGCGGTGCTTATCCACACTATTACATCATAGTCGTACATTTCACATGCTGTCATTTCAATACAGCTGTTTTTCAACTAACGACTTGAAAACCTGCAGGATGACTTTATAGTACCATAACGGTTTCTCAGTTTATGACTCCTTTAGGTTTTACAGCTTCTGATTTTATTGATTCATTCAAATGTAATGTTTGCTCAGTAAAGTAGAGCATATTGCCAGGTGTTACCTAGTCATAAAAATGTGAGACACAAGTGCAGTACTCAAACATCACATTAAACATATTTACTTATAACAGTGCAATGACGAGCAGGAAAGAATTACTACTGCATGTTTAATATTTCATGATGACAAGGTGAAAGCAAAACATTTACTGTTAATAATAGTCTGGGCTTTTATTTGAGACATTTTGTATTTGAATTTACTTTTTAAAATGACCTCTAAAACTAAATGGCTAAGAAATATGTTTCTTTTTGTTTCTGATCCTTCAGGATATGTTTGATATGCTTCATATTCCATGCATCTTGTGTATGTAACAAGTTCTTTATTTTACGTTTATACCGTGTTGAACTTCATACGTGCTTTCTTTAGCCAGATGGTTAATAAAGAAAATGTTCTTACATTTTACCTTTTTAAGTTGACTAGTTAAACACAAAAAAATAAATAAATATCTCAACCCAATCAAGCTTCTTAGGAAAAAAAATAGATTTTATTTTTTCCACATTGCCCAGGCCTATCAGCCGGTTTGTTATAAAATTAGTGATATTTTAATAGTAATTTCAATTTATTGTGTAAAAAAGCCTGTTTTCTGACACGACATCAGATGTTTAAGGTCTAATATATGGTTATTCTAGTGTCACTGGTTGTGATGCTATTTTATAATTAGTTTAAAATAGAATTCAATGCTTTCCAGACACCCTGGCATCAAGCATGTTTACCAGGACAGACCCTAGTGTATAAAAAGCATGAGTGTGTGTCCTGCTGGGTGGCCCTTTGAGTTGAGTACTCGCCGTCTGTCTCTGATTCTTCCTTTATCTCTTGCAGCCCTATAATCACACACTCACAAACGCGCATACAGCCCACACACTGCTGAGTAAATAGTACTAGTGTGTACTTGATGCTACTAATCTCGCCTGTTCCATTTTAGCAGAAGCAGAAGATCTCATACCTCTTTGTTTTTTTCCATCCCTCCCTTCATTTCTTCACCTGTCTTCCTGTAATTACCAGTTAACCCACCTTAAAGTCTGCTATGCATTTGCTCAAGCTGGTTTTGAACGTGAACAGAGTGTCTCTGTGTTCATGGGTACACTGCATCTCCTTAGGCTAGGAAGCATGTGAATACCTCTCTGAGTACTGTGTGTGTGTGTGTGTGTGTGTGTGTAGCACCTTGCCAGTCTGAGCTTGGCCAAAACTTTATTCTATGGGTTCTGGAAGAGATGTGCTGTTCAGATTCACTGTTCATTGTGCATTGAAAACACATTATTTAATATTACTTATGTAAACAACAGCTAGGCTGCTGAAATACAGGTGTAATTATGTATGCCAATAAAAGCGAGCAGAGTGAAAAGTTATATTAACGTAAGAGTTAATTACAGATTAATCTTTTAAGAGTTTTAACTAAACACATATTTTAGAATAATCAAAGAACATTAACACAGTTTTTAATAGCAGTTATAATCAATAAAATAAAATAAAAATACATTTTTCTTTTATAAATAAATTTGCTAAAAAATATTTTAGTTATATATATATATATATATATATATATATATTTTTTAGTTATTAATATATATTTTATTTTATTTTTGAATTAAATTGAATTGAATTAAAACAGGTTTGGCAAGTAAATGATTCATCAAATTTTATATAAAGTAAATAACCACAATATTAGGATGACACAAATGTCTAAGAAGCCTTTATGTGTATTATTAACCTGTAAGTATGAGCACTAATTCTGCTGTATTTGCAAACTACAGTGATCAGTCTCAGGCACGTGTAGACACATGTGAACGTGTAGAGTTTACCTGTTCCTCTTTTCTAAAGCCCATGTGCCACTGAGCATGTCAGATATAACGTCGCCCCCACAGAGGAAAAGATAACAAGATCTGAAAGGACACATCCAATTAAAGCACCTCCACACAGGATGATGGATCCAGAGATAGCAATAAAAACAATAACAAAAAAAAGACCATGAGGCATGAGATGATCTCCACAGATGAAACCAGATGTCATGCTGTTCTTCAAACATCACATACTGAAAACAGACAAACAGACCTAACTGCTTATGGAAATTGTTCAGAATTTTGTCATTGATATTTTTCTGTGAAGTAGAACACTCTGAAAAACCTTCAGTCAGCTCTTGACATAAAACTGGTTCATGCAACTAATAAAAGATCAATAAAAGCTATCAAGTTGATTTCTGCACTATATTTTGGCGTCAAGGTTAACATGTGACCCTGGAGCACAAAACCAGTCATAAACATAGCATGGCTGTGCAATGCTGAGAACTTTGTTTGGATTCCCCAATATTTAATTAGATTTTGCATCTCGGTCAAATATCTGATTATTATCCTAACAAGCCATGAATCTATTCAAAGCTTATTCATTCAGATGACGTAGAAATCTTTTCTTGTGTAATATGGTTTTATATAATATGTAGAATTGTATAATAACACACAAGACAACTTAAACTTTAACTTGGACAACTTAGTAAAATATTATTTACTATAATATATAACATTACTAATATAATGTAGTATTTATATTTTACTAATTTGAACTATTGTTTTTGTCATTTTTAGCTTTTAATGTATTATTTTGTTTAAGTTTTAGTAATTCAGTTTTGTTTTTTTTTAGCTGTCTTTGAGTAATTTTAGCACAGTACTTCAACTTTTATTATTTCACGTACTTGCATTTGACTTTTCCTCCAATTTTATTTGGAGGAAAACACCAATTTTATTTCAATTAATGAAAATTATTTTAATACTTTCAGTTGCTGTGAACAATAACAACTAAATGCTTATTAAAACGTATGTATTGTACAAATCTATATGAATATTCTTCAAAAACATTACAGAGAAGGGTTAAACACACATTATGAGAGTGAATGGTTTTTGATAATTGTTTATTTTTGACTGAGCTCCTCTGGTCTGCTGGGATGCGTCTGGTAAAGGGGACGAGGCTTTAAATCAGTTCTTTGTTCTCAGCTCTAATCTGAAGGGATTTCTGCCTTCTACAGGAGCACATAATACAGGAATGTATGAGACAGATTACTGCTGCCCGCCTCAATCCTCTTTACCAGAGAAACCTCACAGCAAGAAAAGAGCGAGAGGGAAAGAACAAAGGAGGGAGTGAAAAAGACAGATCGAAGACACTCATAAGTCTCAAATAGTTGAGTCACAGGACCCCATTCTGAGACTAATCTCTTAACACTCAACACATTACACATCAATCAATCAATGCAAATTCAACAAATTGCTGCATTATCTGCAGCATCTTGAATTTTTTTTATTTTTTTTATTTTTTTATGTTTATGTAGAAGTATCAGGACTCCACGTCTGATTTCACAAAATACAGGTGATTCTTGTTGGCAGCAAGACAAATTACATAAAAAATAATAATTACACAAATAATATGCAATTACTAATGGTCCACTGCAAACGCCACAAGAATACAGCAAATATAATAATATCAATCTTTGAGAAAAATCAGCAAATTCCATCATTTTGGCCTGCAAAAATGAAAAAATGCAGCTCTTTATTTGTAGTGTAAATGGCATCTGGGTCTCAAAAAATTGCAAATGAGCATATGATGCCCAAAAATGCTGTCTAGGTAGGTGACTCAATAGGCTCCATGCTGGTCAAGCTGGTAAATTAGGAAAGGCAGCTGTTTACCAGCATGCTAAATCAACCAATCAAGTCTTGCTGGTTAAGCTAATAAAAGAAATAGTTCACTCAAAAATGCAAATTTGCTGAAAATAACTGAAAAAGCAGTGGTTTAAAGTTAAAACACCTTGATTATGAATTTGTTTCTTCCAAAATGCAACTTTTTACTTCTTAAGACATTAATTAATGGATTGGAGTGTTGTGGATTATTTGTTGATTATTGTGATGTTTTTATTATCAGTTTGGACTCTCATTTTGACGGCACCCATTTACTGCATTGATGTGCAAGTGATGCAATGCTATCAATGAAAACAAAAAAAACTAAACGTGCATCTCAAATGACCCGAGGATGAGTACATTTTCAGCAAATGTTCATTTTTGTGTGAACTATACTTAGAATAATAGGACTCAGCATTCAAAACATTAAAACATCATAGCTTGTGATCAATATTTGCTGTCAAACATAAACATAACCCTCATGAAGACACTATAGCATTACAGTAAAACAACCCATCAAACTAAGTCTTGCTCTACTCGACAAAAAAGACAAAAAAGGTGGAACCTTTTTCCATCTCTGGAAAAAAATAAACACACACATTGACTTTTGTAAGCCAGAGAGATGGCCCATATGTTAAACGCGATGGGGATAAGCCCCCCATGATGCCAACACCCCCATGATTAACACAAGGATAAACACACACACACGAGAGCTCATACAGTCAGATGGTGGAGAACAGCAGCCAATGCTTTCTAAAAAGCAACTCTATCTCTATTCCAAATGCTGTGTTACAAAAACAAAACCTGCCTAGATAGCATTTGTGGACATTGTGTGTTTTTAAAATGAAATCAAGTGAAACATTTCAACATGGAGAGCTCTGCTGATGATGCCCAAATGCTCCTATCCAAACCAGCTCACTGGGTTTTAAAACACAGCACAAGAACCCCTCAAAGAGTAGAGCTCTTACCCTCTCTGACGTCCACAGGAAATGTAACACGTGTATAGAGAACCAGGTTTCCTCCATGACCTCAGGGACGTGCGCTGTGACTCTACCCAAAAACAGCTCAACGTTACTGGGCTACACTCCTGACGGCAGCTTGTACTGGACGTCCTCTAGCTGCACCACACACACCAAAAATATGTACAGGCTGGAACACTTGCCCTACTTTTAAATGAGTGTGAGCTGCTAATTTGCTTTTCTGAGAACTAGCGTGTGCACAGAAACATGTAACTCTAACAACTCACACAACCAAAAACTATGTTTTTAGTATTATCGAGATACTATAAATAAAAAACTGAAATTATTATCATAAAATCTAGTTCTTTTTCATTTTAAACTTAAATAAAAGCTTTATGTTTATGTGATGTTACATTTTTTGTCATTTGTTTGTTTGTTTCCTTTTAACATTTTAAAATAAATTAAAATGAGAAATCTGGACCTACATAAAAATTTGGACCAGCATTGATTTTATTTAAAGCAACAATTATGTTTTTTTTTTTTACATTTCAGTTAATTACTATATTCACAGAAAGAAAAAAAGGAATGATAAGAAGACATGCAAAAAGAATGCATGAGAAATGAGAATAAACATTTTTTATTATTAATCAGACCAGTACAACATGCATTCATATTCTGAATTGGCTTTTATTTTTATATTCTCAGGTTTGTTTGTTTTTTTTTCTATTTATTTTGTAATGTGCTTTTAAAATTGCATGAGCTTTTGTTTCCTTAAAATATTTCAATTCAGCTTCTTTTTAATAAGTAATTATTCATTCTTTAGTATTTTTAAATATTACTTTATCTTATTATCTTATTTTAGTTCGTCAAAGCAAAATCTATTTTTTGCTTAAGATTATTGTCTCATGTATAAGTATAATTAATTTTATTAGAATATTTAATTTTATTTAATTTTAATGACCAAAAATAATTATTTTAGTTAATATCAGCACTGGATAAGAAAGGTGTGGTTAACCTAAAAGTTAAATAAATGGTGTAGCTAAAGAAAGAAACGACTGTGCACCCTAAAAATCAGCTGCTGAAAAACCAACAGGGGTGACGTTTACGTGGGTGAAGCTGTCCCACTAAAGAAGCCACAGTTAGCAAACAGGTATTAACACAACACAGAAAGTGCATTCCAGGGTGTGTTAATGGGTGTGTGTTAACAAGAAAAAGTGTGTGACCATTTAAGGCTGATTTTGTTAGAGGAGTCTGCTAGCCACCTTTCTTTCTCTCTCTCTCTGTGTTCTCAGTAGCTGGCGCTCGACCAGCTAAACAGCGTATCTGTGCCAAAACAGCTTCAAGAGTCCAAAATAAAGAAAATATTAGGAAAACAGACCCTCTGTGATGTTATTTTTACCTGCAAAAAGACTACAAAGCTGACCCCGAGAGCCAATGTGTGACATCGTGTGTGTTTGACCAGCTAAGACCTCATCCAATAAGTCAAGGCTTCCAATCACAGACATAATCATATCAAACATCATTCAAAAAAAACATACTAACAACAAAATGCCTGAAATACTGATCCTCTGCACAGTTAAGTGAACACAAATGCTCGTAGCTATCCAAGCACAATTCCACGCACTATTAAATTCAGAAATGTATTACAATGCCATAACAAAGTCATAATGTAATCCAGGTAAGCTGCATTCTCAGTGTGGCCACAAGAGGCGCTACAGCAGACATCAGCATGAACCTCTTCTTCCTCTATGGTCAATTTTCACTTTCTGATTCAGCTACTGTCATGATGGGCTATTTTATGCAAAAGAGAGAGGAAACAGCATGTGGAAAAAATAACTTCATTTTATATTCACAATTGTATTTTTATTGTTGCTGGGGTTTTAAAAACAAAAAAAAAAAAAAAAAAAAAATCTTCAGCTGCCTCCAGCCATATATAGGCACAACAGCTACGGTGTAAGTGTGTATCAGAGAGAGAATAGAAGAGGATAGATATAGGATATAGAATACAATTTTTAGGGGGGAAATTTTAGGAATTTTTTTAAACATCTGAAAAGTTATATTAAAAATAGATTAGGTGGTGGACTGCCTGAGTGAGCAGCTGGTCATGAATATTTTAACTAGTCTAGAGTTGATCTGACTTCAAACACATGGATTTACTCGTCTATTTTTCTGATATAAAATATCTTTTTTTTAAAGAGCTCCAATGTTGTTTTTGTTTTAATTGCAGGGCTGCACAATTTTGAGCATTTAAAGATGTAATAATAATCTGATTCTGTTACCATACCGATATTTATGTTTTCATTTTTTTTAATGTTCAAGCCTCAAACAAGTTATTTTGGTGGAGGAAGTACTTAAAGTTTCTCTTTTGTTGGCAGTTTTATAAACACTGCTCATTACAAAGCCGGGGAAACAGGTGGTGCATGTTACATTCCTAGACGAATGTTTTCAAGCGAACCAAACTTCAACAAAAGTCAAAATGGCTGAGATTGTGACTCAATTTAGAGGTTAATCTGAAAGCACACTATAACCTTCTGAGACAGATTAAATAGCAGTGCCTGGTATAAAGCGACATGCCAAATATTGTGCAAATGTTTCCAAAGATTGCTGAAATTTTCCCCTCAATGTTCTTATCTCGTCATCTATTCTCTCTCTGATACACACTTACAGTAGCTGTTGTGCCTATATATGGCTGGAGGCAGCTGAAGCCAAGTTTATTTTGTATGTTAGCAAGGAAACATTTGCTAAATTTGCTCTCAAAAAACTTTTCCTCTGTCTTTTGTTTTTTTTCCAAAGATGGAAATTGTGTCATCATTTATTCACAGTCAAGTCATTTCAAACCTGTATGACTCTCTTCTGCAGAACACCAAAGAGGATAATAATAAACAACTGAAGTCTAAAACAACATTAGACCACTGAAGAATCAAGTTAGGAATGACAGCAAGTAATGATTTTCCTTTTAACTGGCTCACCTATTTCCCTGGTTCCTTTTCTCCAAACTGTCTCCCTTGCCCTTGGATGATGGCGTATCCCTCCCGCTCTCCTGCTCCAGTGAAGAAGACCCCATTCCAGGTTGGGGTGTCTGCTTGCCATCCGCCGGACCTCTCTGGATCCTCCCTAGACCCCTCAGCTCGGCCTCAGAGCTCCTCTTCATGGCTTGGAGCTGCGCTAGAGGCACTACGTCGCAGTCTTGAGGCCTGTGCCAGACCGTCTGCTGGCTTGTGCAGTTGTAGTAGTAGAAGCGATTATTATTGCTGTCAAAAAGCTCCCACCACTGGTTGCCGTCCGACTGACGGACCGGGACGCCGGACGGCGGTTCCCACCCGCACTCGCCGCTCAGCAGGTTGACGTACATGCGCTCCCTCGAGCGTGGCTCCACGATCTCCACCCAGTCAGACCTAGAGAGAGCACACATGGGTAATGCAGTCAGGATATGGGTGTAATAGAGCAATCTGCAAAAGAAAATCCAGTAGGTTTATAATGAAAATGCAGCATCACAGAAAATCCCAGCTTGTGAAATAATAAAATTTTAACAAAAGCCGAATGTAAAATGAGAGTGGAGGTTCAGCTCAGGACAGCTGAAGAAAATGTTATAGTATCTTAAGGAGATATTCAGAAGCTAGGCCTGCCTGCAACATCTAATCCATGTGTTTTAGTTCAACAGATTTACACTTTTACAGATGTAGACCTGTCATTAAGGCACTGTGGAGGAAGGAGACCGTTATGTACTGTTGGTTTTATCATTTTTATTTGAAGTTCAGAGTTTTATTTCCATGGCTGGACTCCACTTCACTTTTTTATGCCCTGCCCTTGATTACTTCGCTCGGTCTCGTTGACTCGGCTGTACAGCATTGGTTACGATGCAAGAGGGTCCACTGCTGGGGAAACATTTGCAATGGGGTTCACTGTGGAAATTATTATGATTTTAACAGCAAAAGACTGTGAAAATGCTAAAGGTAACTGCTTAACAGGTTTCTGTAGTAACTGTAATAAATCTAACATTTTCATCCAATTTAATTTTGCAGTGCAATACTTTAAAATTCACAGGTTTTGGAAGTCATTGTATATCATTTATAGTGAAAAATTGTAAACTTACATTCCCAGAATTCGCTGCATGACACACCATGTTTGCTGTATTTTTATTGAAATAACGGTTTTGGTTTTATGCTAGGCTACATCTAATGTTGTAAAATGAATGGCCATTGCATTACTTTAGTGTTGTGTGTTACCATGAGGTTATTTACTATTTGTGTGAATGACACTGAACACCTTAATACTTAATATACTTAATAATTAGAGTATTCAACTGTACGTTTAACTTAAAACCTGTAACGTAAAACAGGTTTGTGTGTTTTTTTACTGTAGATTGAAGTTAAATCTATAAAACCTAAAATGTTTCCACAGTGTTATTTTACAGTAAAGTTCTGGTAACCACAGATGCTGTTTTTTTATAGTAAACTTAACAGATTTTTTTGTTGTTAGTTGTATTAATTTTTGTTTTGTTTTAGTGCAATGTCCCAATCCTAGATAACTTGAATTATTTCTATTCTAAATGTTATTTATTTATTCATTTATTAAAGTTGAATTAGATTTTTTTTTAATTTAGTTAAAAAACTAATTACACAAATTGTACTCTCTTTTTTAATCACCACTGATAAAAGGAAATCCGATTAAGACTAAGGCAAGAGAGCCTGACTCTCTTTACTCTAACAGCTAAGGAGAGCTACAGATGGCCCGCATGCTTCCATACAGTCTCCACATAAGGAGCAGGAGTGTGCAGGTGTGAGCCAAAAATCTTTCAACTTACAGTGACTTACTATGGTTCAAACTCAACACACACTCATACATATGATGAACCTACAGCATTAATCACTCATCTTGTGGGATTTGTCATCAACACTGGAGATGCTCAAACATACATACATGTGACTTTCCCACAGTCTGTTTTTGGAAAGTGTAGTGAAACCGCTTCCCTGAATGTGAGGTCGGATGGGCTTTTAGAGCCAGAGCTGTTTAGGGGCGACCGGGCACATGGCCCAGAGACAAGAGCATGGACTCATGGGTAAGATAGCGAATCTGCCTCTCTGCCTTTTCAGCGCTGCTCTAATCTTCCCTCACTAAGAGTTACAACAAAGGATCTGAGGCTTGAGATGTTAACAAACCTATCTTTCTCTGCTACTGATGGCCAACTGCACACAGAGCGCACAGGAAACAGATATCATCCAGCGCTGAGACTGCTTTAGAGTGCTGTCTGAGACGGTAAATTGTTAGACGCCTCAGAGAAACATGCAGAAGGCACCTGTTCAGTTCAAGCCAGAAGGAAAAAGCTGAATCACACCTGTTGCATTCTTTCATTTTTGTCTGATTTTTAAACAGTTTCGTGCTGGAAAGGACGCTCATTTAAAGTCGAACAGAAGTTCTCTTTTCCTCTTTGAGTATGATGTCATCCATGCTTCTGAAACCTAATGCATTCTGGGGTTGATGACACAGAGGACACTTTAATAACAACCCAAACATGGGACACAATAACACAGCTACACTGTAAATGTGACCCTTAAAAATGCTGTGATCATTAACTTGCCTTCATGTCATGAATATTCTTCTCTGGAACATAAAATAAAGAGATTTTGAAGAATTTTGATGAGCACTGACTTTCATTTGAAAAAAACAAACAAAAAAACATTTCTTAAGATATCTTCTATGTTCCACAGAATAAATTAAATCATGCAGGTATGAGTTTAAACCATGACGTTGAATAAATTGTCACAGTCATCCAAACAATTCAGATATTTTATATTTATATATTAATTTATTATAGGAAACATCTTCGAAAATTTTAAATAATGTCTTATTTCTAAATAATCTAAAACCAGTTAATTTAAATGATAAAAAAAGATTTATGGTTAACTGGAATTTTGTTCCTCCATTGAATGCACGTTTATATTATATATATTAAATATTAACAGACAGTGAAACTAGAGAAAGGATTCTGAACCAGTTAACCAATACTACTACTGTTTAAGGCATTTACATGATCTTATCCATCAATATATTATGCATGTAAGTGTAAAAATACGTGAGCAGGCAAGTGTAAAGGTGTTAGCAAAATTTCTGTGAAAAATGTGACAACAAAAAGATGTATTGTCCATTGTTAATGTACAAGGCAAATCTTTCTGATGGTCAACATGTAATTAACATGAAAAACCTGAATTCAAATAAACCTGCAAGAGGAAATCCGTTCCTTAGCCATTATGAGAAATTCCTTATTACACAGATTCCTGTTGAAATGACTGGCAACAGTACAAATATGACTAAGACCACATGTGTAAATGCTCTCATTATTATATGAACAGTCCAGTGCTTATACCGTACTTCATATTTTGTCAACACATCAATCCAGACAAGTACAACAATCAAAACTGTTCAAGCATGCTTTGACGATTCACTGTCCCCATACCCATCAGACTGTACTGTACCTGTGTCTACGTCACACTTCACCACGTCCTGAAGTCATGAAGACAATGTTCTGAATCCAAATCCACAAAGACACACAACAACAGACTAGACCGGCTGAAAGCTGAGACAATCACTCTGCGTGTGTGCAGCTTTCTCTTCTGACTCAAGGAGGCTACATGTAAAGAAGTGTGTGTGTGTGTATGTGTGAGAGATATCTACCTCCACTGTGAGGGTCTTTCCAGGACAGTGAGTCGGCCCACCCTATCCCAGCATGCACAGTAAGGCCATCTGCTGCATATGAGGGTCAGCAGTGAGCTCATAGTGGCCCTGTAAACCTGACCACAAGCCCCTGACCCCCACAGTCACATGACCAGAAGGACGAGAATAGAAACCCTTTGTGCTAATGAACACGTGTCGGGAGAAGAGAAACAGAGTCTGGTGAGATGGTGAGACACAGAAAAACATAAAAGTTTTGATCTGTGTGACTAACAGTGCATTCAAGTATTTATGAGTTGATGGGAACGCCGTATTTATGAGTTGAAAGCACATGAGCGGCACCACAACGTCTTGAGTGGGAAACACTGAACTTTGTTTAAGAGTTGGATTCAAACGTTGGATACAAATGATTGTATTGCAATTTAGTTCACCCAAAAATGAAAATTCTGTCATTAATAACTCACTCTCATGTCGTTCCAAACCCATAAGACATTCTTTCATCTTCAGAACACAAATGTGACCCTCCATAGACAGCAATACAACTGAAATGATCCAGAAACGTAGTAAAAACACCAGTACAGTGATCCCTCGCTGCTTCGCGGTTCGTTTATTGCGGATTCACGACTTCGCAGATTTTTTCTTTGGAGCCTTATTCAAGGGAAATTCGCCGATTCGCGGTATTTTTCACC
>JAUMHI010000069.1:4585705-4607242 GCA_032359435.1 Enteromius unitaeniatus
TTATTTTTTTTTTTTTTTTTTTTTTTTTTTTTTTTTTTCTTGATACATCATTCAATCTCTAAATATTATAAACGGGCTTCTCCAACCGAACAATTTCTAAAACATCTAAAGCAGAAAAGCTAATATTTAAAAAGCAACTGCTGTGATTATTTTTGTGCGTGTGAATGTGTCCTTGTATTTCTTTCATTTCTGTGGTCTTCACACAAACAGCAGGCTCTCAGGAATTACATCCATGAGTAAACGACTGCTGGGAAATCCACACCACATTTGAATGTGTATTTTAAACCGTCACAGTGACAAGTCTATCCTTATCTCTCTCTCCTAAAGAGCAAAGGAAGCCATCGTGTTCACGTACTCCTGCATGAGAGGAGTGGAGAACACACACATGCTAGTAGTGCTAGCACACACACACCCACACCCCAGTAAACATGCAAATCACCCTCCAGCTTCACAGCTGTGCCTCTTCCCAGGGCAACTTGTCATCTGTTGAAAACCTTATCAGTGCGCTGAGGGAAGAACAGGCTGGATCTCTGGATGATTATGGGCAGCTCTGTTTAAGGATGTAAGGGCTTTTTTAAATCCTCCAGCACACTCCTCCATGGCTCTCGTGACTGTTTGGGATCAGATGAGTTTAGCATCTGATTTGTTTACACTGTGACCGCGGCTGGAAGCTGCACGCTACAGCAGCAGCACATGCATGAGTGTGTAAACACTCACTTAACCACAGTGTCCATCAACTGCACTTCTCTTCTTTTTGTTCCACATCTTTTCAGAATTTTACTATGAACACTTACATTCACATTAGAAGCATGAAATGTTCCTGTTAATTTGACAGCACACCCTGCTGTAAAGACTGGCTTAAACCAACATGCATTTGCATGCTGGATTACACTGGTTTCAGTTCTGAATGCAAGCATGCATGCGAATGAGATTTAAGAGGGGAAGATTAACAAACAATAATGATTTACACTTTACATCTGAGTCGGACATGACGCTCTATTTTCGTGCTGATCCATTAATTTAAAATGTACTTTAAAATATATTCAAAATATAATCACGTCCATGTTTTTAATTCTGAAAAAAATGAAGACTGATACCACTATCCTTATATTATAAATCATTATCACTGTCCACTAAATTAAAGTCATTTGGTGCAACCAGTATCCAGAAATGTGCAGGAAAAATAAAACCTATAACAGGAGATTATATAAATATCAGATAACCTTAGTAATAACCTAAGTAAGAAGGCAAACGAAATAGTTGATGAGACAGGAAAGACTAATTCAGTGGTGTGGCATAGTGATGGGTCGTTCTTGAACGATTCGTTCATTTTAAACAAATCTTTAATGTGACTTGGGAAGAACGAGTAATCTCGGGGAGTGATTCATTCTGTGCGCAAAGTTCTTACTGGAATTAGTTCACCTGTTTCGAGTCTTTGGGTTAAAGTCGTTCTTTCATAACGTGACGTGACGTGACAGACCCATAACCCCATCAAATGCACTCAGAGCCGGAAAGAGAATTGATTAGGTCATCTATCGAGTCTTTGGGTTTAAGTGGCTTGTTCATCAAGTGATAGCCCCAATTTTAATAGGAGGAGCCTGGAGGTATTATAGACTATATAATATATATATATTATAGACTTTGCAAATTCAGCACATCCATTGTGTGTGTCCTTGTGTGTCCAGTTTTGTTCCTGAGGCTTTTTAAAATTGTCCATATCGTTATCGGAATTATATCGTATCGACCAAAATTAAGAAATATATTGTGATATAAATTTTTGACATATCGTCCAGCCCTAGATTAACTTTTAATGACAAGGTAAAATGTCATGTGGTGCAACTTGCCAAAAAAGAAGGCTGATAATACTATCCTGATATCATAAATCACTCGAAAAATATCTTTTATATATATATATATATATATATATATATATATGAATGACTCTAAAAATGTCATGTGGTGCAACCTGCCAAAAATGATATTAATATTATATTTGTTAAATAAATGAATTCATATTTATCTTAAAATATATTTAAAATATGCACACTTACATGTATTTTAAGGTTTGAAGAAATATTTCTAAACATAACTTTAAATTGAGTTACACCACATGACATTATAATAAACCACACTAAATATAAAAGTCTTCATATAATCTTAAATGTTATAATCTATATAATCCTAAATGCTATAAAAGTATTTCAAAACCACATGAACCACACATGATGAATATGATGAGCACTTTTCATGTTTTCTAATAGATTTTTCTTATCCTGACTCCTGTTCCTCACACAAACACACAGGCTTCAGAAGAATTGAAATACTGTACACTTTTTGTAAAGACTACTTGTTTTTATGGTGATTTCGGTTCCTTGACCTGGTCCTGATAGCTACTGTATGTGTTTAAAATCATTTCTCTCCAGGTTCCTTTGTGTGCACTTGAATAATACATCCTTTCGATAAAATGAAGCATGTGGTAAACAACAGAAAATCTATAACAAGTGCCTCTGAAAACACTGGGTGCAGACAGGAGGAAGGCTATTTACATGAGTTAGGATGCTCAGTCTAACAAACACTGCTCTGAAAGCTGATTTATTTGTATGGGATGTGCCTTCAGATGGCCAAATCATTACCTGTGGGACATATAAAATCTTAAATCAGCTCTGTTTTGCTATACTGTATGACACAGAGAGTAGTTGAGTCAAAGCCAGACAGACAGTCCCACATGTAAGCTGACTCACGTAACACTTCAGTGTGTGTGTGAATATGTCAGTGCTTTTCTAATACACAACCAATACAACACTACTCTGTCACTCAAGTTCAGTGTGTTTTATTGCCATGAGAGGAACTTGTTAAACAACTTTTAAAACCATGCAAATGTAGTGCAAGGGTAATTAGATAATAAACAAGCTACATAATGATAATACAACTGGAAAGAACAATAATGGGCATAACTGTAATTTGCAGACAGATAATGTCGTTTAGGACTAGTCCTATCCAGACAGACTTTTATAGGCATGAAGCGTGTCCCACGTTAGTTTATCCTGGCCAGAACCGCCCACTCTAACAGGAAGGGCTTGTTTGAGTGACATATGGTGACGGTGAACCTGAAATGTGCTCGAGGACATCTAGTTTATGAGCTCAAAACCAACATCTGTGTCATTTCCTCTCTATAGTAGGTAAAGCAGTAGGTGTGGGATGTTGTGTTTTAAGGTAATTGAAACAGGTCCACCTGTTCTTCTCACTTTTGTAGTCACTAGACACATTATGTAAATAAACACAAACTACAGCACTTAAACACACACACCATTTTACACTAGGCCATCTGCCTGTTTTGAATGAAGTTTCCTGTCCTACTCACTGTTTTGAATCACACTTGCTGACCTCACTTTTTGACATCACATCAGAATCAAACCACACACACACAGAAAGATAAATACTGTAACCTAACACATGTAAAAATTTGCTGTCTAGATTTCTTTTTTACAAAAAAAAAAAAAAAAAAAAAGATGATAATAATAATAATAAACTTTGTTGATCCTTAGCTGCACTCTGGTGCGATTTCTGATATTTAAATGGACTGGTAAATTAAATCTTATAACAATAAAGCAGACTACTCATATACCTACATTACATAAATATCAGTTGATCTCAGAATAAAGTTTTAAGTAAGACAGTACTTCGTTGTTTAGTTAAATAAATAATGTGGGAGCAAAACATATAACGCAATATACTTTAAAATACATGATGATTGAGAGATTAACAAATAAATGTTCCTTATATGTGACCCTGGACAACAAAACCAGTCGTAAGTGTTAATTTTTCAAAATTGAGATTTATACATGATCTGAAAGCTGAATAAATAAGATTCCCATTGATGTATGATTTGGATGAATAGGGTAATATTTGACACAAAGATACAACTATATGAACATCTGGAATCTGAGGGTACAGAAAAATCAAAATGCTGAGAAAATCACCTTTAAAGTTCCCACATGAAGATCTAATCAATGCATATTACTAATAAAAAATTAAGTTTTAATATGTTTACAGTAAGAAATTGACTAAATATCTTCATGGAACATGATCTTTACTTACTATCCTAAGGATTTTTGGCCAAAAAAAATAAATAAAACATTTTGACCCATGCAATGTATTTTTATAAATAATTAATCTATTATAAAAGAAAATTATTTACTACAAAAGAGTATACTATCAATCACGTGACAGATGATAAGTAGTAGATTGTGTGCAACAAAGTTTAGATCACGCTGATAATTTAGAGGCCTTAGATTTGCTAAAGTAGGCTTTATAGGGTTAAAAGGTTGAATTAAGGTTAAACGGTGGGTTCCTGGATGTAGGCCTATAATTTTCCCATAACAAGATATGACATGCAGTCAGAAGTGAAGACACAGTGCATTGTGGGTATGTTTTGGAAAGATGATATTGTGAGTGTTTACATTTCTGTCGAGCATGTTGTGTGTCTTCAAAGAAAGTGGAATCAAACCGCACTGCTTTATCAGGGACCTGTGTATTAACACAAGTTGTGTTCTGCAGATCAAGCATAAACTCCTCTATCTGTACGTTATGTAAACAGCATTCATACACCCACTGCCAGAGCGATATATAATGGATGCCAGAGGAATCGTCATAAGGAATATCTCTGGGTTGTGACTGACAAGATCAAACAAACTTTCGTTTAGAGTGTGTGAGTTATGGAATGCCAGATCGCTTCAGAAAATGAAGGCTGTGTGTGGGTGTGTGTGTGCTGAGCGCTGTGTGTGGGCTTGAGGAGAGGAATGCATACTGCTGTAATATGTGACTGAAGGGCAATCCCTCCATCTACTCATTCACCTCCAAAAACACCTGTATGACATTCCAGAGCTGAGCACTTTGAACTGTGTGTGTGTGTGTGTGTGTGTGTGTGTGTGTGTGTGAGATGTTACAACAGAAAGTATTAACCTTTTAAGCCCAGACCTGAGGCCCACGGACACACCTGATCCAACCATGCTCAGTTCAAATTTCAAGATGCAAATAAATTTTACTGGCACAACGAAACCGGTTTTAAGCAGATTTATTGGCGCTTGTTAAGGCAAGCTTCACTATTAATATTGCTCAAGATTAGAGTCAAAGTTCAAAATCTGTAAAACACAGGAAGACTTTTTTTGAAGATCATTTTTGTCCGTACTATGAAGTCAATGGGGTCCAAAACAAAACTAGACATTATGTTTACATTCATTTTCAGAATATACGTGACCAGATATAAGTATAGCACACATATATTTGTAGCAATAGCTAAAAATACATTGCATGGGTCAAATTATACATTATAGACAAATTAAATATTATGTTCCATGATAAATACCCTATTGCAAAAATATCACAACTTAATTTTTGATTAGTAATATGCATTGCTAAGAATTCTTTTGGACAACTTTAAAAGCTATTTTTCTCAATATTTAGATTTTTCTTTGCACCCTCAAGAATATTGTCCTATCCTACCAAACGTATAACAAATGTATAAATCTCAACTTTAAATAATCAACCCTTATGACTGGTTTTGTGGTTCAGGGTCACATATAGATAAATGCTGTTTTTTAACCTAGATGATTGATCCAATAAACAGAGATGACTACATGTTAGCAGCACTTCTTAGGAAATAAGTAAATGTTCAGGCTCCTCCACTGACCGATTTCAAAAGACATGAGGCGTAAACACACACAAAATATATAGACCAACATATAACAGCAAGTATGTTTTAATCAAATTGAGAGAAAATGATCGGATTCGAGGTCTATCCAACCTCTTTCAATCTATCTGAAATTTGATACAGACCAAGCTCAATCAGAACAGCATTTCAAATATTTAAACATCTGAAGAATTTTGCATGTATTTATGTCTATTTTACCAGTCATTCTCTCACAAAACCTGTCTGACACTGCTCCACAATCTGGCAAGCCGTTTGTCATGAGCCAGCCTGATTGGACCTGACCAAACACTGGGCTTTTGTGATTGGTCAAGCTTCCATCACTCCCTAACTGGTTTAGCTCATTCACACCACTGTGAAAGTCAATAAACGTCTCCACAGGCAGCCATTCAATCACCTCCAGCCATTTGGACTGCTGCTGCTGTGGGTTTTTCTGTAAAGGGTGGAGCAGTTTACAAGTATCAACCTGCCGCTTGTAAAACAAATGGGTGGTAACAGATGAAAAGTCAGTTTGGAGTGTTGCTGGATGTCACGCTGTTGCAGTTCATCTACTAACAGGGTATACACTCACAGCCAGAGCTCAAGACAAATTTGTTTTTGTAACCCTTCATTCAGCAAAACCTCACGCTCAGACCATAAATGCCAAATCCAAAATAAATCTCATAAAAAACTTTTCTTTTAAAGCCTGATATGGAGACTCTTCGGGGAAAAAAGTGTGTTTGGTTATTCATTATTTGTTAGTAAACTAATCTGGGCATATCTGACATGCTTCCCTGTTATACATTTACACAGAAAGAATGCAGCTCTTAATGTTTCTAATGCTTGTACAAACACACGCCAGGCAGCAGCTGAACTGGCAAAAAAAAGATTTGATAAGGCATTTAAAAATTTAACAACTGAATCAACATGTAACTAACTTCATATGTGACCATTTATGACATTCATGTGTATTATATGGCTGTAAATCACTTCAAACATTGCTTGGTGGTTTCTATTATTATTAGTAGTATTATTTATTTTCAAATTTAAATAAAATTAAACTGATTTAATATTTAAAGCAATAGGTGTGCATTGATTTGCTTACTAAACGTACATTTTATTGTATTAGCTATCTACGGTTAAATATATTTAATTTTAATTTAGTTTGTTATTAAACTGCCATCAAATAAATAGTGCAGTTAATATGTTTTTGCAATATTTTACTTGATTTAAACACACACACATACACGCTCTTCTTGTTAAAGTATTATTAAATGAAAGGTGTAAACATTTAATACAGACCATGTTTTTTTTAACCTGCTTTACTTTTCTAATTTGCATTCTGTGGTATTATATTACTCATTTACCTGCACAATGTGTTTTGCAAACCACCTGTTGATTAATATATTCATCATTATCAAGTCATCTGCACTGCTACATTTATCACCATGTTTGTATACAGTACCGTTTACAGTACCATAGCTGTTACATTGACAAGTTCGTATGCCACGTGTTCATAATGTATATAATCTTTTGAGTGTACCAGATGAAACAGATTGAGTAAATAGATTAGTATGCGTATGGAAGCGCTTCAACTAAATGCAAGTAGGTAGACTCATCGCAATTGCAGCAGTAAAAGTTAATAAAGAAATAATTCATGCAAAATTCATCTATTTCTCATGTCACTCCAAACCTGTATAGCTCTTTCTGAGAAATACAAAAGAGGATGTTTTGAAGCATGCAAGAGAACACTTTTGGTTCCCATTGACTTCCATTTTATGGACAAAAACAATGGTTGTCAACCTCAAATTATTTCACGACTTGAGGGCGAGTAAAATGATGATAGAATTTGCTTTTATTTTTGGTTAAACTACCCGTTTAAAGTATAACTGATGAATGTGCATTACGATATGAGTGATAATTACTGTTATCAGGGGTTCATATTTGAAACTTCTAGAAGTCCACAGTCAATGCTGCAAACTGGCAAACCCTCTTGCCAATCCAATCAGGAAGCTCCACGTACTGGCGGATGTTAACGCTTCATAGAGTTACACAAAATGACAGACAACTTGAATTTTCCCAGCTGTCCATCTCCAAATGTACAGCCAACGTATCCACACCACGCCAAGACCTCTTCCACACACGCTTACATGATACTCAATTCACAAGATGATCTCTCAGAGACCTCCAGCCGGGTCTAAATATATCAGTGTTTGACTGTATCTGGTCAACAGTGTGCTGCCAAAGCCTGTGTTTCCTGGAGATGATGGACAACAGCATTTGTGATGCTCTGGAGCTCCATATCAGACATGAATCTGTTTTCCATGCTCCATCTCTTATTGCATCACTCCTCTGTGGACTGAACACACCATATGGACTGTATTTACATGCATTTACGTGTTGAAGGATATGCAAATTAAGCCAGAATTACATCATACCATTGCAGAGCGGAAATATTATTCCGACTAGTCTTAAAAAAAAACAAAAAAAACAAAACAGATTTATCTTTTACCTTTAATCTCACTGAACGAGCTTCATGATGATTGATGCTCCAGCATTCTCATGCACATGTGCAAGTTCATGTGCATTAAACAGATCGCTCTAGAAACACAGAGGTCATCGAGAAGGTTAATTACTGCCTGTTTGATGAAGAGGGCCCAGGTGTGAACTCTCTTACTTGTACATTTGCTGACTTATAGCACATCTGCCTTTAGCTGGGGACCTCAGAGGGTAAACGTACTCCAGTAAACTTCCTCTCTCTCTCGCTCTGCTTATTCAGTAGGTGAAATACAATCTCGTGTGTCCTTATGAGCCCGGCTTGATCAAAAAGAGAAAAAGCCCAGCTGCTGTTGCCATTCATTGTATATGCATCCTAGTCTGTCAGATTATCTGTCTGTTATATCTGTGTGTGCGAAATGGAAAAGGTCATGATATTCATAATACTTTTTTTTTTAATGCATGATTACATGAGCTGGAGGCACTATGAAGAGGTGACACTAGACTTCATTAAATGTCTATATATTTGCCTGATTTTAAAGTTTATTTTCATTGTTAAGATATAAAAACTAAATGAAAAAAGTTTTTTCCTTGGATAAGTAATATTTCCTGCTAATTTCCCCTATTTTACATTCAGATGACCTTTTCACACTGCCTATACAGTATTTCATGTTAAAACCTTTAAAACAACAGTATAATATTTTAATACTAAAGTAGTTTTCTATGAGACTAAATATAAAAGTTTACTAAAGCACAGAACAGGAAAAAAAAAACTTAAGTCTATCAGTCAGAGTTTCATATCAGCAATAAATTTCCAACCATTTTCAGCCAAAGAATATCCATAAACAACAGCATAAGTATTTTTTAAATCACTTTATAGAGATTGATAAAGAGGATTCAAAATTTTTGTCAGATACCATTTCTTGAAATTAGGAGATATACATGTACAAAATACTGACTGATTTAAGAAGAAGAAGAAAAGGCCTGGTAATATCTGCCATGACATTATCAATTCATTTGAAAGACATTTCCCTTCATTAGAAACAATGCAATATAGTGCAAAACTCAAAATACAGGTACAACACCACTAAAAATCAATATAGAAAATAGATTGTTTTTTTTCCTCAAAGAAAGAAAGACATACAACCTGCTAGACTCAATCGTAATGTGACAGTTTAACAACTTGTATAACATTTTCATGGAAGTGTAAAAAAGACCTGTGAAAGTGAAACGGTTCTCCTCATCATAAGAGCAAAAACACACTGTCAGGAGAGAGAGAAGGAACACCGACTAACATCAACCTGGATAACAGTTTAAGCCTGCATGCTGAGACAGAAAAACAGCTGAATATTTCTCTGCGGGGGGCTGTATAAAGCAGGAAAGAGGATGAAAACTCCAGAGGAGATTCTGGAGCGCTGACATAAATTGTGTTTCCTCTAGATGAGCCTAAACGGCTTATGCTGTGGCATCAGGTGCAATACAAGAGTATGAAGACGAAAGGAGAAGTAAGACGTGGAACAGACAGTGCGTGTGCGAACCATAAACAGAGTGAGAGAGAGAAACATTGTGAAGAATGAGAAACGGAGAGAGAATCTGGAGTGAAGTTTAGGAAGACATCTAGACCTTGCCAGAACATTCAGTCATTCCTGGCTGCAGAAGAGCAGCCGTGCCTTCGGACGATTTGTTTGAGTCTAGCCAGTTTCTCACACTCATCACTCTTAAGCCTGAATCCATCAAAGAGAAAGCAGACGAAAAAACGCAACAGGTCAGAGTAGTTCATTCCAGCCGTCATTTAATCATGAGGGGACTATGGGTGGGTTTCAGCAGGGCAGAATTATGATGGATTACCACACTGCTGCTCCAACTCCCATCTGAGCACAGCTAGGAAAATAACTATTCATCACCAAACGAGCATATTTAGAATCTGCCGTGCTTTTATTTAAAAGGAAAGTTCATCCGGAAATTAAACTTCTGTCAGCATTTACCCTCATTTCTCTCTAACCCTGTGTGACGTTCTTTCTTCTCTAGAACACAGACAAAGAAGCTGTATATGTGTGAATCAACACAGTGATGCTCTTAACTCTGAAACTGGCGGTGCATATATTATTTGCTGCTTGTTGGTTTAAAGATTGAAAAAGTAGGAAATAAATAAAAGTATTGTAATTTTACAGTTTAACTATAAAATACATTTATTTTTATTAAATACTCTGTTTATAGAGTTTATGTGTTTTTTTTTTATATTTCATAACAAATCACAATAAAAAAAAAAGCAAAAAATAAATAAAACATACTTAATGGCTCAAAAGTTTTCAGGTTTTTCCCAAATTATTAAACTCCAAAAGGATGGGGTTTTTTTGCACTTCTCAAATATTTAAGAATATCTAAGTCTTTTTTGTTTTAAGTGTATGTATGTGTTTGCTTATTTAAAACACACTATATATATATATATATATACACACACACATACACACACACACACACACATATATAACATTTTTCTTTATATACTGCAGAAAAAAATATTGTAATGTCAGTTTTTCCCAAATAACATGCAGTCTAAATTTACTTTGTTCAACATCGGTGCACGTTTGTAAATGATGAAACAACATAAGAGGGCGGTCTGTTTTTTCAAAAAGTGACATACAGTACTACTTTAGTCTGTAGATCCAGGCCTTGCAATTAAACGCCTCATTTAATACAGTCTTAATCTGATCTGAGGTTTAAAATACCTCGTAATGACTCTGGGATAAGAAAAGACGGGCTTGTCCCGGCCTACAGTCTAGACCGCTAAACTACATTAAATGCAGAGCGATGCTTCTTCCTCTAAAACAATATTTTTAGAGCACTTTCTAAAACATGTCCACACACACACATACGCACAGTCAAATTTACACGGAAAAAAACATACAATGCGATCACCCCAATTTCCAGTGACTACGACCTGCCAAGTACAGGTCAGTCCAGAAAAACACAGCGCTCAGGTCCACTAAACGATCTCGCAGGCCGCTTCTGAGAACATGCTGCTTTAGACACGCTCTCACGTAACAGAGATGGGAATTACATATGCATGTCTGGAAAGCATTGGACTGGAAAAGGGGCAAAAGGGGAAAATAAAGACCAAAGGAAGAAATACTGTAAAATAAGTGAAACAGAGAACATAAAAGACAAGTGTGTGTGTATTAGTCGTTATGTTTTTATAAAATATCAATTTCTGCTGCATTTAAAACAAATGGATTATTGCAATGCTTATTATTGTTTATGTTTTATTCTGACGGCACCCATTCACTGCAGAGGTTCCACTGATGCTCAGCTAATACAAAGCTAAATTTCTCCAAATCTGTTCCTGAGGCTCATCTACATTTTAGATGGCCTGAGGACGAGCGCATTTTCATCAAATGTTTTATTTATTTTTTTGTGAACTATCCTTTAAAATAGCAAGCACTTCAATATTAGCTGTGAAAAGCCCTCACATAATGAGTAAATCTCAACAGGCCTTCATGAAGCATGTGTTTTTGTCAGTTTTTCCTCAATATCTAAACTCTGACAGCCAGGCATAAGCAAGCACATTTTGAGAGAGATGATGGTGACTTCTAGAACAGACCTTCTGCAATAGAATATGAAATGTTGAGTCAGATCCCATCAGCACGACCCCAGAGGAAAGGCCCACTTCATCTGTTGTCCTGTCGGCTAGAGTTTCACCAGAGAGCTTCACACCAAACACTCTCCTCACGCACACAGTAACTGATAGGACCGATCTAAACCCGACAGCCACCCACTCCTGCCTTCCTTTCCTAATTTAAAATGGCAGCTGGATTAACAAGCTTGGTGAAATAATTGTAAACTCTCACAGAGTTACAGCAGGCCAGTATGGCTTGAAATTGCATAAACATATACACTTCAATTTGGCAGTGGCACTGATGCATTTTCAGCCAAAGTCCAATTTCAGTCGTTTAGTTTTTATTTCCACTCAATTTACGAGGGTTGAGTCATGCTCAAGCAATTAGCTAGTTGCTATTGCTAATGTGGCCTCACTCATAATTAAAGGAATTAGCATTCCAACATTAGCGTGTGTGCTAGCCACACTCCCTGACCACGGACAATGGCAGTGTTTGTGAAAATGGCCTGGTTCCCATTCACTGTTAATGAGTGAGATGTCTGATTAGGGATCTCGGAGCAGCACAGATCCACATTCCTGCCTCGAAGGTTAAAGGGTAATGGATGGGGCAGTAGCATTTTACTTCAACGCCTTCTGTTGCGAAATTCAGTGGTTACAGCAAACTCCGGCCATCCAAAGACATAGGTGTCTTTTTACTTGAGTAAAACAGGAACGATTTTTAGCTGAAACTGTGGCCCTTAGTGATTCATAAAATGCAAGTCAGAGTTTTTGAGAATAAAAAAAGCACAAAAGAAACACAAAATACATGGCCCCAGACAATATTTTGTGGTCTTATGCACAATATTTTGTGGTCAATTTTTGCATGTCTTATGCAAAATTATCGGTTTGTGCAAGAAACTGAACATGAGAGAGATTTTCATGATTTTCCTGCAGAATTTTGCTCATTTCTAGGCAATGACCATTCCCAATTCTTTATGGTTTCTGTGATGGTGGAAAGAGATTGTTGGATAAGGAATTCAACTAGGGCTGCAACAACTAATCGATAAAATCGGTAATTATCGCTAATGAAATTCGTTGTCAATGAATGCCGTTATTGATTAGTTGGGTTGCTCACGTTACTGAGGAGCGTGACCACAAGATGCACAAATACACACAGATACACAGCCGCTCGCGCAGTGGAGGTTGCAGAAGTGTCTGCAGGAAAAAGCGAGCGCCCCAAGTCCTCCAATGTATGGGAGCAATTTATATTAAGCACCTCTAAAACGAGGGTAACCTGCATGCTATGCAAGATCGAGCTTTCATGGCACGGCAGTACCACAGTCATGCGCGAACACTTAAAAAGTTAAATTGCATTTAAGACACTATGCAATTAAATTATAATTAAATGATTAGTTTATGTGCTTTTGTTTAAACCGTTTTATTTTTATCCGATTAAATCAAAAAATAACTAGATAATCGCCCAACTAATCGATTATCAAAATAATCGTTAGTTGCAGTCCTAAATTCAACTAACCTTGCAAGTTGATGAAATATTACAGGCTAAACTCAACAACACACTCCAAATTTAATAAATAAATATATAGTGCACATATTTAGCTAAATTGACAATTACATTAAGTTTATGCAAAGACTTAATATTTGCAGTGTTGAGAACAACTTTTTCCAACTATCCAAGAACTGTTTGCCTTTTTCAGCATGAAGGAGCACCTTGCCATAAGGTAGGTACCATAAAAGTAATAAATAAGTGGCTCAGGGAACAAAACATCAACATTTTGGGTCCATGGCCAGGAAACTCCCCTGTGGTCAGTCCCTAAGGAGGAGGCTGGACAAACAAAAACCCACAAATTCTGACAAACTTCAAGCATTGATTATGCAAGAATGGGCTACCATTAGTCTAGATGTGGCCTAGAAGTTGACTGACAGCATGCCAGGGCAAACTGCAGAGGTCTCGAAAAGAGAAGGGTCAACACTGCAAATATTAATAAACTTAAATGTAATTGTCAATAAAGGCTTGTAAATTGTATTTATGCTTCATTATACCATAGCACCAAAAAAAAAGAAAAGCACTGAGGCAGCAGACTTTGTAGAAATGACTATTGGTGTCATTCTCAAAACTTTTGGCCACAGCTGCACAAGCCGTTTCATTGAGGTCTTTCTACAGTTGAAACACTGAAATGCTGAAACATCAGAAAATGTTGCAAGCTGAAATTAAACTTGAATTGCCCAAATATGCACCAAGGTGTAATGTGTCATAAACATGCTTCACTATTCCACAGCTTCAATATTGCAGCATTAATGCTACTTTTTTCCTCATCACATGGCTTATAATTCTAGACTGGATGTACTACAAAATTTATCTGTGATATAGTAGACCTAGTTTTAGACTCACTAAAGTCAGACATGAGAAGTTGGCATTCACTACTTTTAATTTAAAATTATGTTTGAGTAAAGCACCCACTGAGCTATTTGTGGGACTGTGGCCTACACCTTTTTGTCTTTCTTTTCTAGTCTATCCACACTACTCCACCGCTCCGACAGAGACAGGCAGGAAGGAAGAGGCACGTTGTGGATGAAGAGCACAGGCCAGACGTGTCCTCCATTCTCCACCGCTGAGCCCAACAGTTCAGACACAGGCTGAGGTCACTGGAGACCATTTAATCTGTGACACAATCAGAAAGGAAAAAGAAGAAATTCAAGAAGAAATGGGGGAAAAAAAAAAAAGAGACAAAAGGTGGATGTGGCAGATGTATGTCCACCCATTCAACATGTACCAGCCATAAATGTTAGTAACCAGATTTTTGTGCTGAAAGATTTTTTTTCTTACTATGGAAGTCAATGGGGAACATAAGCAGTTTGTTTACTCTTCAAAAAATATAAAAAATAAATTAAAAAAAATAATAAAAGGAACTAAATTAACTATAATGTGTAGTGTGACACAGCAAAAATGTAGAAACTGTAGAAAAATGTACAAATGTAACAAAAAACTTACACAAATAACAAGAGATTTCATGTGGCTTCAATCTTAGAGTTACAAATAGTATGAAAGAGGTTTTTCATTTGCTCAAGAGCTTGTTCCCATTACTTCCTCTATGACTTCACTGTCCCATTCATCACACACCTGACCAGAAGTGGTCACTGATTGGTCAAAATATCATCAGTGGCATATTTACTGAGCAAACAGCGCAGCACAATACCTTACATATTAACATTTTTCCAGACCTTCAGCTGCCAGTCACAACATCAGTCCATCAACAAGCCAATGGTTGTCAAGGAGAAGTTCAGTTGCCCCATTCTTAGTAATTAGAAGAGCAGGATATTGACCGTGAAAGAAAAGATGAGCTTTCTAGTTAAATACAATTCATCCAGAACCAAGTGCAACTCTTCAGATCACAGTGTTGACTGCATTCTCTGGCAAAACCTAAACATGCAAAATCTTCACAAAGTGAACGATTACACAAATCAAGTAAACACACATTCGGGATCGCCTGGCCCATCGTTCTCTTAGGTCGTGACCACTCTTTTCAGGCAGATGAGGAGGTGGATCAGAGGACAAGTGTGAGTGTTTCAGACGGGTCAGGCTGATTTGGAAAAGTGCATTGCACAGATGGGGAACGTCTTGTGTTCATTAGGGAATACTGACGAAAACCCACTCAATTTCTGCCAGTCTCATTAAATGAAGCTTTTCAACAGGGATTTAATAGAGATTTAAAAGACTAAAGCACAGAGATGAGCCTTCAGGTCAGGTGTGTGTGTTTTTTTGTCCCCCTGTTGTATTTCCCCAAGCGACTACAGCCTCACTGATCTGAGGTAAAGAGGATGTTGTGAAAAAAAAAAGAGAGAGACTTGGTGCTACTGACTGGTATGTGCATTACAGTCTCTTCTGAAACATAAAGACCACAGAGAACTGAAAAGCAGTGGTGGGCTAACACTAATGTCTCTTACAGTTGGTTTCTTGTGGTTATACAATGGAAAAAATGACTGTGAATGTTTAACATGCATACATACATACATTTATGTAATGAAGTGTAATTGGGTAATTCTGAGTAAAGCAACACACCCTACAAAACAGCAAACGAAACCCATGACAGATCTAGACCAGGGGAGTTTACTTAAAGTAGAATGCATAAGTTTTGAATTCAGTTTTTAAAAGAAACTATTATCTTAGTCTAACTAATTTCCCTTTTAATTCAATGAGTTACTGTTTCTTTGTAATTATTTGTGAAATTTATTAGCAATTTATAAAACTAAATTAGCTTTAAAAGTAAATCCTAGACCAAAAACAACCTCCCATGGCACTACATTTTGGCAAACAATTGTTTTTTTTCTACAAAAATCTTGCATTTATTAAATATCACCTATTCATTATAAAACTAACAAATACTGCCTTTAATTCAGATTTAACTCATTCAATACCACAAATTTGTAAAATAATAATAGTAAAAATAGTCAAATTAATTCGATATCGCCAATCTGTAAAATAGTATTTTTCTTTTTGTAAAGTAGTTATGTTTTTTTGCATTTTTGAAATAAAAATGTTATAATCACCTAAAAAGTTTTAGATATCGCCACTTTGAAAAGCAGTAGTTTTCTCTTTTTGAATCCAATCGTAGAAATTCATGTGATTGCGATATTTCGGAAACTAGTTGTTTTTCCCGGAATCATGCAAATTCATTCAATATCGGCAAGTTGTGATTGTGAAATCTTATCTTTTTAAATCAAGTCATACCAATTCATTTGATGCCAAACTAGTATTTTTTTTTTTTTTACTTTAACTTAAATTGTACAAATTCATTCGATCACCAATTCATAAATTAGCTGTTTTCAGGCCAACACATGTCCCTTTTTAAGAGAGTTTTAGCAGTCACCGTCTGACAAGTGAAGAAAACCCCACCTTGGCAAGAGGGAGAGCCGGGTGAGATTTTGAGCGCTGTCTGGCTCAGTTTCCTATCATCTCAGTGGGGGTTGTGAGTTATTTTCAGACAGCCGCAGACATGCCCTACTGTGCACTTAATGACTGCGACTCCAGGCTAAACGCTTTTACTTTAGCGCTATTGGGTTAATATTCAGCAGATACCCACCTACTCTGGGAATGCCGCTTTCAAACGTGACTCGGAGAGATTGTGACAGTGAGCCATACACACACAGGCTGTAGGGGTCATGTGTTAGTGTTGTTTGTGAGCCCTTCGTTAATTTACAATGGCTATTAAAAGGATTTACAAAGAGTCTTTTATGAGTAATGTGTTCGACAGCACGCTGTTAAACATTGAATGGTTTGCAGACACTCAGAACAGAGCAGAGATCGGTGCTGGATGAAGCTGCTATCTAGTATGGCTTGTAAATCCAAAACTGCTGTCAACACAAACCAACAGGTCTATATACAATATGAACTAAACTATGTTAAATAAAGCTAAAAAAGTAAATTATAAATATTAAATGATGAAATAATTTTGATATAGTAAAATAAAGTTTAAGTACAAAAAATACTAAAATTGAAAAGCAAAAAATAAAAAAACACAATGAAAAAAGACGAAAACAAATAAAAAGTAAAATAAAATGAAAAATAAAATATTATAATGGTACAGAAAAATATATCCTATATATTTTATTGACAGACAAAGAGGCTGTTTATAATGTTTGCCTTTCCATTACATCTAACTTATGTTAAATGATTAGGGGTGGGTCCTGTTCAGACCAATCAGTCAGGTTAGACCATTAGTGACGATTCATTTTAAAAACATGTCTTTTGTAAATACTTCCTAAGAAATCCAAAATCTGTCTAGTTAAAGGGCTTCCTTTTAAGCAAAGTTGCAAAGAACACATTTTTGGTGTATTTTCAGAAAATGTTGGAGATTTTTACAAAGTTTGCTGAAATGTTCTTCCCCTTTAAAAAACCTACTTCCTTTACACTGCTAAATAAAACACTAAAAATATCATCTAAAACATAGAAACTATAAATATAATGTAATCTAATACAATTGCATGGACTGTAATGAGGCACAGATTGAAATGAGCATGTTTCTTATTAAAACAATAAGCCAAATCAAGCACAATGAAGGAAATCAATCATCATTACACAACAGCCCTATTTGGCTGATGTGTTCATGTAGGCTAAAGACGTGCTCTCAACATTGAGAAACACACCTTTTCAGTTATCTGAATCGCAAAGGTCCCATGAACAGTCTTCTGGAGAACTGGCCCACAGAAAGACAGCATGGGAAGAAGCAGCTTGTGTTTGGACCTCTCTCCAGTAATACTACAAGTGAATGGAAGAGGCCAAGATACAGCCTATCATCACACAGAAACCCACAGTTACAGCTGAGCCAAGTTTGCATTGAACACACACCCACAAACTCATTTTCCATCTGATCTGGCCCACATCTATCACAAATGGCCGTTTAATTTCAACAATCTTTCTGCCGTTCCATATTAAGTCCTAAAGCACGGAACGGTGAACACAACCAACATCTGCTTCACTCATTTTACTCATAAACTTCAACTTCATTCGAATGTGCTTAATAATAAATATATACTGCAAAATAAAAAAGCCAAAACCTCTTAGAGGTCATAAACAGAGAAATATCTTTATGTTTTCATCAGGGACAAGGCATTTGTTTTGGGTTCCTCAGATGTTTTCTAGCAGTGCCAAGCCAATTTGTCATTTCATCCCAGAAGATCCAAAAAGCAACTAGTAATTAAGGCTTTACCGCAAACCAATAAGGGCTCCGCCATTTCTTTCAAGCAACTACAAAGTTAGTTAAACGTTGCTATAGAAACACTGAGCCAATAGGGTTAGACTGTTGCCCAACATGTGTTTCTTGGCAATGGGAAACATTTATATTCTGGCAGAGTCATGAGCAAGTGTTAAAGTGGTACATAACGCAAACAAACGCAGATCTTTACAAAACAAACACATCAGGGATTAACACATGGATAAGATCACATCCTTTTAAACAATTAGTTCACTTACTGGGGCTGCACGATTTGGGAAAAATGTCACATTGCGATTATTAAGGTCAAAATTGCGATTTGCGATACGATATATAAGTGGTTGGACTGGAAGGAAAATGCACACACAGATGACTAATAATGCAAGAAGTTGACACTTCTCTACCTTTTTGAATCAAAGTTCACAGATGTATTGATGTATTATATAGATCTTTCCAATGTTAATTAATCACAGGGCTCGTTCATTAAAAACAAGAATTTGTCATTACAAAGCATTTTTTTTAGAAAATGGCCAACTGTTTTGCTAGATATAACCCTTCATCCTTGCCAGGGAGCGTGTGGAGCCCTTTGGAGTTGCATTGAAACTGCAATTCGGACCAAAAGTCCACTACAAGTAAATGTTTTCCTTATAAATCTTTATTTCTTTGCAACTGAAAATAGAAAGATATGAAAATCTTGGATGACATGTGGGTGAGTAAATGATCAACATCTGTTTTATTCTGGAGGTGAACTAATCCTTTAATGCATCCCGAGTGCAAAATTAAAGAAATAGTTATCATTTGCAGACATTTAACATCCAAAACTGAAGCATATTTTGAGCAAAGTCTTGAAAACTTTAGCTGTGTTCCAATTCAGAGGCTAAACACTTCAAAGGCCTCTATAAAAAAAATCTATTAAAAACGCATGTTTGTAATTGTTTTAAACTCGAATCTAAAAAAAAAAAAATCGTTAGAAATTCATGTTCACTGAAAACCAATACACTTAATAAACTAAAACAAATAAGTAATATTTAAAACAACAAAAAGTCCTGCTGTCACCTTTGCGCAACGCAATTTGGGATCATCTTGGCCACAACAGATCCATTCGTTATGTCCATGATATCCATGAGGATACACAAACCGCATTTCAAGAATTCTTCGAGATGGGTCTCTTTAAATGCCTTCAAAAGACAAAATCTGTAAATTGGGTAACTTTGTATCCCAGTGTGATCAGCACACTGAAGTCTGCTTGAGAAGACTTGGAATAAAGTACATAAGCTGCATTTTGCATTGCTTGTTTCGTAGTCCAGTCATCTGGAAAACAGCAGCTTGGACATTCTTCAAAAATACTCCTTTTGGGTTTAGAACAAATTTGGATGGCAGAATTTTCCTTTTAGCTATTCCTTTCGGTTTGCTCATTCATAAATAATTCATGCATGACAACTACAGGCACGGGCAAACGGGACACATTATCAAACTTTCAGTCTCCAGTCTAATAGTAACTCCATATGGCTTTGTGAATATTTCAATAGTTCAGAAAAGCTGTCAGTGTTTGTCCTAGCTTCAGAGGAGGTCTTCTGAGAATGCAAAGGGATATGGCGTTGCAATGTGATTAATAAAACATGTCAAAATCCACCCTATTAACTCCATTAAGGCTGACACCTGGAAGATGACACTGGACCAGCCGGCAACGCATCACATCTGTTCATCAATCTGTCCACTAATCAACCCATCACTACTCTGAACATCTTATATAGATCACAGACACTAAATATAGCTCAGGTGTCTATATAAGTTAGTGTCACTCTCCTTTAATGTATTTTGATGGACACTTAATGCAATTATTCTTTTTACATATTTTGTCAAATATTGTGTCTGCATTGTGTCATCTAATGCAAAATTCAAACAGAAATGTTAAACAGTTACCAGGTGAAAGATGACAGGGTTGACAGTTTTACTGTTAATTTATCATCATTAGCATCCAGCTCAATGTCAACACAGTACAAAGTGTGTTTTATGTTGATAATATGCAACTGAATGCTGATATTTCACAACATATCAGGTTCCTGCTTGCCATCTTGGTAAGGTTTATGGCTATTTACAACAAAACGTAATATTACGTGCTAGAAGAGTTAGATAGATCGATGGATATAGGCCTAGCTATAGATAGATATCATGAAACAGAAACAGGGACAATGAAAAAAATTAATAAATAAAAAAACTTCAAAAATAAGAAATATATTAGATTTTTGTAAACAAACTGTCTACAATAGAACAAACTAAGAGTTTTGCACCGGTACAGGTCATTTACAAACTAGTTAAATAACTTCATAATCATAAACTTTGACCATGCCAACTCTTTGAACACCTCGGTCCTATGCACTATACTTTATAAACACAGCAACGAGCTGATGAAGTTTGCATTTCATTTAATCAAAACATCCCAATAATGTAACACACCAAGCACCGGATACAATGAATTCAAAGCTACCCACGCTCACTTTCAGCGAACTGAGCTCAACTGCAACATGTTTCCACAACTCTGCAAATGATCCATCTTACCTTCTGTCAGCCATGTTCCTCACATTGTTTGGACTAATGGAAGTGAAAGCAGTGAGATGTGTCCTCTGGCAGAAACTGCGCAGACTGCACTGAGGCTGTGAATGTGGAGTTCAGGCTTTCTGTCCCGCTGGAGTTTGAGGCAGACAGTGGAGTGGGTTATTCCCCCGCCCTCTTCAGCATGGGCCATGCTCGAGTAATCGGATCTCCACCGCAGCCTGCTGGAGCTTCACCGAGGCGGGATGAGCGCTCCTCCAGCCGGCGATCACAGCTTGACGCGTGGCGTAATCTACCGGCGAGTAGAGGCATTACAAGCTGCTGCTTCTTGTAATAATAGCACTGTACAGCACACGTACACCTGCATGGTGTCAACTATGGAAGCCCATGAAAAAAATCATAAAAATCATAAAAAAATATGATTGTGACTTATTGTGAGATATAAACGCACAATAAAAAAGTGAGAAATGTGAGCTCAT
>JAUMHI010000069.1:4607342-4624720 GCA_032359435.1 Enteromius unitaeniatus
CAAAAGAAGAAACAGCTTAAACCAGCTTTCCCTTCTTCAAAACAAACCTAATATGCTGTTTTTTTCCCTACAGGTTTATATCACAATTGTGAGATTATATAATGCAAAAAAATATGTATTATTATTCAGTGGTGGAAACGGGAATCAATAGTAAACAGATGGTGTGCGGTTGTTCATTGCAACTGTGAGATTAGATAGATTTTTTTACAAAACAGTTCTGCAAACAATAAATGAAACAGACATCAGTTGGCTTAGACGACATATTGAATTTAACACAAATGAAAACATTGAAGGACAGGTCATAATATCTCTAAAAGTCTTAGAATAGATTGAGTTTTGTCAAACAGCTTCGTCTTTCAAAGTTTTGTTATCCACTGAAGAAAGTGGTTTCTATCTTCATTTTCATTCTTGTGATTCATGGCTCTGCCCTGACTAAAGTCTAAAACGTACATTTTAAATACAATATTGTCAGTTACTTAGCCTGGTTTGGATCTATCAATGAAAGTAGTTCAATAACCAGTAGTGAAATAAGCAGGCGTCTCTTTTCAAAAACAAGGTCTCTGAATGAATCAGCGCTTTGAATGAATCTGACACTGGTGTCAAAAGTATTCACATTCATTACTCAAGCAGAAGTATATAGTGTTTAAAAGGACTTCTGTAGAAGTTGAAGTATCATCTCCAGTTTTTTACTCAAGTAAAAGTGTAAAAATATTGATTTCAAAACTACTTAAACTATAAAAGTAATGTAAGGGGGAAAAAATGCCATTAAGCACAAAACCTTACAAAGAGTTACAAAGTTAGCATTGCCTACTTATCACAACTAGTTTCCATCCAGTTTTTACCCTGTTTTGTTGTCGAAAAAGAGAATTTGTGCAACAAACTGTGTTTCCATCCAACTGGCCTTTTACTGATAAAATGGTGTACATCATGATGTCATCTTTAAAATACAAACTGTTGCAGAAGTTTTGGCCCTTTTATTCTTAAATTTCTACTTAACTAAGTATTTGGAATCTGACCACTCCTAATACACAAAATGCCTTATTAGGAAAAATCAACATATTTTATTAAAAAACCAAGCCTGTCTGTTTTTTTTTTACAGACTTTCTAAATCAGATGGGATGTGGTCTATATCAGAAGTTTAAACTCTTTAAAATGCTTGCAAATACGAGTTTAAACGAGCTACAGACATGTTAATCAAACCCAAACTGATATTTTGTCAGAATATCCATGAGCTGTAAAAAAGTGAATAGGAGGCAGAAGTTCATTTGCATTTAAAGATTTCTGCTTCCAGCCTTATCAGCCAGTCAAAGAAGGACTTTAAAATGATAGAAAAAATGATCTTTATATAAGCTAACTCTTCTGGGGAGACCTGAGACTTACATTACATATTGTAAAAAAGGGCACAGTATATCCCCTTTAAACATAACGGTTTTACATGATATAACATGAAATACATGACACACACTTGTTGGGAAAAAAGACCCATACAAAGTAATTTGAGCATTCAACACTTTATTCACAAAGTAATGAGCACTATCAAATGTCCACTGGTAAACCGAAACAAAAATATAGGTATGATAAATCTATAGAACTGTACAAGACTTTGTTAAAACCATCATCTTTTTTTATTTTTTTTTCATTCCTATTTCAAAAACAGCCATCCCTTTCAAAGTAGGAAAGGAAAATTCTCTTTCTCTCCAAGTTGCCTCCTATTCTCCAGTTTATGCACAGTACATCTTTACAATGATTATGGTGGTTTTTAAAACAACCATACACAGTCTCAGACAAAACTGCTTTTAGTACAGCCACGAGAGGTGAGAGGTGGATATGAAATACATGTACTGTATGTGAACACAACGAGCTGTAATGATGAAGACCAGAGCAAGTGAACTGATCAAGGATCAATAATCAAAGAACCATACTGATCTCAAAACAGGGATGAATGAAACACATCAGGAAGGTGGATGAATTATTATTCAAACGATCTTAGATATGTCACCATAAAAAACAGAATATGTGTTTTAAAGCACTGTTAAAAATATGCTGCATAAATAAAGTGAAATCTTTATGGCTGGCGATCAGTTTAGCTTCAGATGTGTAATAAAAAATATCCTTTAACCATTTACATTGCAAACACATTAAAATACATACATCCATTTCATATATTTGCTCTGATATTAGTAGCATTATGTATAGCAAAAGTTTTAAGAATAAGCTACGGTTACAAATATGACGTGGCATGTTCGGTACATCAAAATTTCTCAGTGTGCTTGGGGAAAACATAGAATTGTGTCAAATGTGAATAATGACGATACATCAAATTAATCTTTCTTTCTTTTTTGTTTGTTTTGGTGATGAGTTAGTCCAAAGAAATTGACCAAAAAAAAACCTGTCCAATATTTACGTTTAAACTAAGTAATGCTATAACATTACTGGAAGCACTTAAAGTGCTTCGTTTTATCACACTCAATTCACTTTAGACTTCAGTGTTCACACTCACACAACACACAAACACATTCATCATTGACCTGTCTGAGGTGTTGCTCAGTGAAGTTATAAGGCTGTAAAAGACATCATCCCGCAAAGTAAGACACCCTCTTGAGACACCAAAAAAGAGAAAAGAAGCCATCAAGACTTATGGTGCAAAACCGGTTTCAAAGTGAATCAAGTATGAACGGTCACAACAACTCATCTTATTAAGTTTGACTGCTATTAATTTTAACCCCCAACCTTCCCAAATCCCATCAAAAAAAAAAAAAACGATGAAAGAATGAAAACAAGCAAAGAATCTAAGTTAAAAGATCAAAATGTGCTCTGTATAAAGCCTAGCCGATCTCATGGACAAGTTGGGAAAGCGATCCAACGGAAATGTCGCCGCACTTCTGAGGCCAGTAGATAGTGGAGCGAGGGAACACATGGGAGAAGAAAACAAACCGAAGGACTGTACGCTGTTGTTAAACGCCTTCTTTTGTTACTTCCATAGAATTTAGAAGTGAGGAGAGACGGTATGAGAGAGAGGAACGTTACATGAGAGTCAAACAGTTTCCTGCAAAATGTCATTGCAGTCGCAGTGGGCGGAGCTTAACCTTCCTGTCCGTCTCTGAACAAACTCCTCCTCTTCCTCCTCATCACCGTCCCTCCCTTTTCTCTGTCTGTCCCCTTTCAGTTCTTCAATGAGGCCCTCACTGTCCACCTGTGACCCTGCAGGTCTCATGGGATGTGATGAAGGCGAAGGAGGAGAAGAAGAGGGACGTTCCACTTGGTTTAGCCCCAAAGCGTCTCTTAAGACCTCAGCGCCAGCTTCCTTCAGTAAAAGAGCGGGCGTGGCCAGAGTGGTCAGGTAGATGGCTGAAGCGGATTGGCTGGAGGACACCAGGGCGTGGCCTCGTCCTGTTTGTCCATCCTCAGGGCGGCGCGGAGAGTACGGCTGGTTGTCATTGCTGAGGAGCGTGAACATGTGGTCCACGGAGCGGCTGAAATGAGCCCAGTCCTCGAGGCTGAGGGTGAAGTTGAGTTTGAGATCGTAGGCGTGCTCATCAAGTCTGTACAAAGGTTCAAGTTCGGACCAGTTCGGCTCTCCGGGAAACATGTTGGTATCTTCCGGGACGCCCTCGTTCCATGAGTTATCCTTCCCATCCTTCCCATATCTGTCCTCTGTGGGGAAACACGGCCACAAATGTTAAACATTTTCGCCCAGCGATGAAACAATTTAAAAGAGGATGCATCAAAAATGGAGATGGACGCTTGTGATTGGAAAAACAGAAAATAAACTACAAAAAAGACCCTGAAAAGGCTTGTGATGGTGAAGGAAGGAAGAACCTAAATGTTTCAGGCTTCAAATGAAATGAGGTGAAGATGATGGGGGGTGTGAAGGGAATCTTCCCCACGTGCTCAGAAACAAAATGCTAGTTTTCCAAACGGTTCCCATGCAGATAGACGCTTCTATAAACTAATGCTGTATCATGCAGGCCAGGCAGATGCATTCAAGAGAAAGGAAATTATAGAGAGAACGAGAGAACGGTGATTCAGACAAAAGTAGTGACTTGGTGGCATTGTATCCTATGGACGAGAAGCAGAATTATTATCCAAACTCACAGCGATTTGGAGACAGGCTTCCTCACTTTAGGCCATTTCCGGCGCTGAAACTGCCTAATGCGACAAGCAACGATAAGACAAACTGTTACCCCACCCCCAAACTCAAGCATGTGATAGAGACACAGCCAATCAGAGAACTTAAAGGATTTCACATTCACACAACAACACCCAAGGCTGAATACATGCAAGGCACAGAAAAGGGCTACAGAGAGGGAAACAAAACAAGAGAGACAAAGACACAGAGAGAGAGAGTACAGATTCTGAAGAAGACATCTGATCTGTCAAGGAAGTAACTGGGAGTTTAAATGTTGCAAATGGACCCACATACTGAGTGGGTGGGTGCGGTTGGTCATGAACTAACTAGCTTAGGAAAAGGTCCATTTATCTACCGATAACAAGTTTGTTTAGGGTTTTTGGGGTTTTTTAAAAGGGTCATATGATGTGGCTTCTATTTTTCCATTTTTTTAGTGTGGTGGTATGTAGCTGTTTGTGTGCATGTACTGTATAAGATCTGCAAAGCTCAAAGGTGTCCACAAAAGAAATTATTGTATATAAAAGGGAAGGCTGATCCAGTCCGGGCTAAAACACCTCGTTCAAATACGGCCACATGTCTGCGTCAAGATGTGGAAATACTTGCATAATGCAAGCCGCACCCTGTGCAAAAGGGCCTTCACGTCAATTGCAGCTTGTGTGCTGCAAATACATAAGAGTGCTGTGTCTGTCACATGACTCTGTTCCTCTTTCAAGCTTGAAATGATGGTAAACCTACTTTGGACATTTTGTTTGGGTAAGGTGTAAGTTATGGCAATTTCTATGTGGTTCGTCTAATCAAAATGCACTGTGTCAGCTGGCCAATCAGAGCAGACTGTGCTTATTTGAAGGAAGGCTTTTTTAGAAAACAACGCGTTTGAGAGAAGCTGGGCATAGAGGCACTAAATAATGTACAGTGTTAGAAAAATAATGTGTTTTTTTACATTAAAGCAAATTCTGTTACACCAAATAATGATCTTTAAAATAGCATCATATCACCCCTTTAAACATTTTTAAAATAAGTCTCTTAAGCTTTAGCATCATTACTCTAGTCTTCAGTCTCACATGATCCTTCAGAAATCATTTTAATATGCTGATTTACTGATTAAAAGCATTTCTAATTATTATAAATGTTGAATAATACTGTTGTGCTGCTAAATATTATTTTGTGGAAACATTTTTAAACTGAAGAATATAAAATTCAAAGGAACAGCATTTATTATGCATCCTTGCTAACTTTTGAACGGTAGTGGGATATTAAAAATCCTTTCTGTTATAAGACATTTATCCCTTTACTGGTCATTTGTTAATCTTATATGTTCTTCCAATCTCTAGAAATCCATTGTGCATCCATTAAATGTTAGATTTGACTTAGGTATTGTTTAATTGCATTATTTTAATCGATTTAGTTGGTTTAGTTGTTTTTTTCTGTTTGAACAGGCAGGCTCATTTTTTCCCTCAGGTTGTAAAAATTACTGTTACTTTTACTGATTAATCTGTGTCACCAGTTAAAAATTTAATTTCTTTCTGTCTCAGTTTCTTCTAAATCATCACTTTTTTTTTCAAATAATGCATTTTTGTGCAGATGAATGAATATAATTGCTTTTTTTTTTTTTTAATTATATCATAGACTTCCATTGCATGTGCATTACAGTATACTAGATATTTATTTTTACAAACTGAAGAATAAGTCATTATTATGACTTTTGGTTTATCCTAGAGTAGCGCCTAACTTTTATTTAACCTGAAACATTCCTTTAACAGCAAATTAACATCAAATCAGTTCAAGTTTCTATAATTATCCTCTATGACAGAGTGTCTTCTCCTTGTTTTCACACTGAGGAGTGAATTCCTGTGATGCCTTTAGGTGTGTGTGATGTGCATTAGACTATTCAACATTCAATTAAGCTCCAAGCTGTCTACGACAGAACTGCAGAAGTGGATTAGTATTTTCATCCAAAATAATCTCACAGTAGCCTTCTAGTCTACAACGGGGTTAAATTCATTTGGCAGTGATACCTGTATTCATCATAGCTGCTTCTCTCTTTACCCCCTGAAGAAGAGACAATATCATTAGTTAGAGAGTGTAAAAACAATATGATATACAGCCCCATTAATGTAATTATTATCCTCACGAAAGCATCCCTGGAAAAACAACTCTGGACTTCCATCCAAGGGTCATGTGGAAGGTCGCAGTGCCAAAATAAGAGTTGCAAGGGTCAGAATACATGAGCTTGATAAAAGTCATCTTTTGGGAAATAACGAATCTCCAGGCTCAGAATAATAATGTTCTTAAGCTGATAAACTGCAATTCTGATCCCTTTCATATGGCTTTCATGCACAATAAAATCTCAGCTGACTTTTCATGGCAAGCTCAATCTGTTCAGTAAAACTGAGGCTCTCAAAACAATGCAACTAACAATAGTTTTGCACAGTTAGTAAAATAAATAATTTGATCAACTTTTTCAAGTTCCTTTTTCAAGGAAGAAAAAGCAATGTCCATGCTTATTAATATCAAAGATCAAGTGTCTAAGAAATAAAACTTACAATAATTTTACCAAATTATGACGATACTAACATGGACAATGCAACACATGAAAATATGAGCTTTACCACATTAAATAAAGCATATTACACATGCATGTATACATTTAAGCAAAATGTGTTATTTCTATATATTAAATATATTTATCTATAATATAAAATATAAGAATATGAATATATATGTATATATGTACAAAGGTAAATATTTTAAACAGATTGCAGGCACCGAAGAGTTCACTTCGAGTGAATCAATAAGTATCTCAATAAATGTGGCTCCATCTCCATTTTTTATCACTGGATTGATCTCTTGCACTAAAAACGACTTTCAGTCACATCCGTGTGAGTTTGATGACTTTGAAAGCATGGACTACATGTCAGATACAACCAAGGACATAACATCCTCAGACAGCATGCTGTGTGGCACATGTTTACCCTTCAGGACAGCAGCTCAGGAGGAGACGGTACGACTTTCTGTTTGCATATAAAAAAAAGGAGGACAGGAAGCAAGGCAGGGCCAGGGATCAGGTGACGATGATGATGATGAAGATGTGAAATTCCATGTTATCCTTTGCCTTGGTCTGTTAGAGAGAAGTGTGTGTGTGTGTAAGTGTGTGTGAGTGTGAATTTAGCACATGTATCAGTCAGTGTGTTGCAAGCTCTGGGCCGGATGACGGAATGATGCAGCTGTGTGTATGCAAACACTATATGTGTGTGTGTGTGTGTTTGTGGTGTGAAGGTGTTTTGACATATACGATTGTGTGTTTGACTCACCGAAGTCGAGGCTGCGTGTGCGAGGGTTACACTGCTTGTGTCCCTTACAGCCCCTGAGCTCCATGAGCTGAACATGCAGCTGATTGAGAACATACCGGTCCAATGTGTTCACTGCATTCACCAACTACACAAACACACATTAACACAACATTTTTGACTAAATATTGTTACAGTATTAAATAAAATCATTAGAATTTCCAATTTATGTTGCCAACTGATACTCATTTTGCAAAATGTTTTTTTTTCCAATTAGTCAAAAATTGTGCCGTCATTTCTGCCACGCCAAAACATTTTGCTACCTGTATTTTTTTCGTGTTCTTGTTGGCTAACATGACACATGTAAGCAGGATTATTTGTACCTGTCTTTAATTATGCACAATTTTGCTGTAAAAGTATGACCTAATATTGATTCATAATTCATTTTGAAAACATGAAACATGAGCAATGACTATTTCCTTAGCCAAACAAGATTTAAAAAGTTCAAAATGCCTTCACAAAAATGTTACAATACAATAATCTGAGACGTAGTGTAAATGATGCTAAATTTGACACAAAATCCAAATGGTTTTTAATAGTCGCTTTATCACGTCCAGTGCAGGCAGACTTAATAGGGCCGGGGTGTACTTCATTTTCCACATTCCATTCCATCACAGCCACGTCTTTTCAAAGTATACTCAATCGCAGATTAGTGCAGACGGACGAACTCGACACATGCGCAATGCTATTTACACTCTTTTAGCATTTTATTTATAGTTTATACACTGTTGTACACAGACTTGAAAAAATGCCTGCACGCAATGCCCTCCTGATGACGGTCATTACACTGTGAAGAATGTGTTTTATTTTAATAATGCACTGAAGAATAGTGTACACTAAGAATATGGTATTTAAATTTTTTTTAAGCAGCCATGGTTCATGGTGCTCTTTATATACAGTACAGTGTGAGCACTAACCTGATACGGATCCGTGTTGATGTCAAAGTACTCCAGAAATCCAGTGGCAAACTCACAGAACAGGAAGTTGTGTGTCTCATTAATGGTCCTCATGCACCAGTAGGTGTTGTTATTGGCACTGGTGCACGCGCAAAACGGCCCCACTGGAAACAAAGATGAAATAGTGTGAGACACATCAATGCAGTACACAATAATTCAACAATTATAACAAATCTGGCCTTCTCTTTAGCTTTTTGCTACAGTATGCAGGGAAGCCCATTCCTTCAATTGTTTGCCTTATGCATCAGATGCATTTGATTCTTTGCATGCAGTTGTAAAAGCAACATTTTTTACTGTGTGTGTGTGTCTTACATGTCCAGAATGGAGCGGTCTGCCAGTGCTGGTTGTCGTGTGTGAAGCAGGTAAGGCCAGGCATGCTGCAGGTGTCATTGTTACGCAGGCGCTTCAGTAACTTCCTCAGCTTCTTCCTGCGCTTCTGGTCCAACAACAACCAGGCCTTCTTATCCTTCTCCTGTCCTTTCCTACAGAGACAGAGTCATCATCAAATCCCTGATCTCACATATATGAATACATTCACTCAGACACAGGAACCCACCGGAAGGGATGGACACCTCCTGCTTTGTATTTCCTCAGCTTACTCTTGTACTTGGATTTGTAGCTAAAAGAGAAGGAGAATGAAAGGAACAGTTCACCCCAAAATTAAAATTCTGTCATCATTTACTCACTCTCAAGGGGTTCCAAAACTGTATGAATTTCTTTGTTTTGTTGAACACAAAGTAAGATATTTTGAAAAACATTTGTTACCAAGTGGCTTTTGGTCACCATTGACTTCTATAGTATTTTTTCCCCTTCTATGAAAGTCAATGGTGACCAAAACATCCTTTTATCAAAATATCTTCCTTTGAGTTTGGCAGAACCAATGAATTCATACAGATTCGGAACTACTTGAAAGTGAGTAAATGATGACAGAATTTTCCTTTCTTGATGAACTATTCCTTTAAGTGAGCCATCATCAAATAGGATTATAAACAGCATACATTAAAATAATTACTGCATTCATAATGTATATAATGTCCTGCATAAGTTATTGTTTTTGTAACAGTATATATTCATTACATAGTTTCATAATTACTTTTAATTAGTGTTATCGTTTAATTGCGATTAATCACATCCAAAATAAATGTTTTTGTTAATATATATATATATATATATATATATATATATTATATGTGTGTACTGTGTATTATTATTTGTATATATAAATACACACACACACACACACAATAAAATATTTACATATATTTACATATATGTGTCTATGTTTATATTCATATAAATTATATTATAAATATATTTTCTATCTAATAATTTTTCTTAAATATATAAATTCTTGTGTGTGTTTATATTTACATAATACATATAAATGTATAAAACATTGTGTCAACAAAAACTTATTTTGCGTGTGATTAATCTCGATTAATTTTTTGACCGCACTAATTGTAATATATGTTACTTTTTATTATAAAATGATAAAATACAAATTTTATTTATTTTATGGAGTTTACAATGAAATTATACTTTACATTAAATACAATACATTATTGGCTTAACTATGAAAAATGAATAAGAATTAAATGATAATATTTTGATGTCATTTATTTGAAATTAATGAATGTTTATTAAAAATATGAATGAATTTGACGAATGAAGAGATAAAAGACAGAAGTGACTCTCACTAGTATTTGTTGCAGTCACACTCTTCAGGGCGGGCCTTTTTCAGGTGACCTCTGACCTCACGAAGGTTTTTAATCTTTGTCTGGAGTGTTTCGATCTGGGAAAAGAAAGATAATAATGATGTAAAAGTACAGGGTTAAAGTGGCAAGACTGGGAATATAACATGAGTTGTGTGTAGGAAATGTTTACTGTTGCTTTTTTGAGCTTTCAGCTGATCATTGTTCACTTTTTGTTTACAACTTTCTATTAAACATCCCGTTTTATATTCCACAGAAGAAAGAAAGTTTTACAGATTTGGAACAAAATGCATGTGAATGTGTCATACTTCATGGTCGATGTGGAGCTTGTGGTCCTTCCATGCTTGCAGTGATTTGTACAAACCAACATCACATTTTACTGTATCATTGGCCAAAATGGAACATCTGAAACACACACACACATGCATGAACAGTACTCCCTCTTTTGTCCGTTACGTGTCTCTCTCAGTCATACTCTAAGCGTACACACACTCGCTTCTCACCTGTGAGTGACTTTAATAGAGGAGGAGGGCACAGAGAGGCTGTTGCTGGTCTGGCTGACTGCAGTGGGTCCTGCGCCGCTGAACTCGTCCTCATCCGCTGTGTTCTGCCTGAGGCTGAGGTTTCTGGGGCCTGAGGCTCTGTATTCATGATCCAGGTCCATGGCATACAGGTCTCCTCCCATCTCCATGGAAACAGCACGGGCAAAGCGGTTCCTGGAGTAGCTCTTAAGGGATTTCAGTTCTGTCAATCAAATGCAGGGCTTGCCATTATCACTTGTCAAGGACAAAAGTAAAAAAAATGACTAGATATTAGATACTACTGTCAGACAGAGAAACTTGTGTCTTTTTTTAAATTGTCACGAAATTGTAAGTTTGTAAAGAAACTCTACAAAAAGCTAAATATTACATATATTTTTATATCTAAATATATTACTTTATTAAAATATATAAAAATAATTATATTATTATTTTAAGTATGAGCATAAATAAATATATCATTAAATAATAATAATTACATATTGAATATAATTAAAATAAATGTATATTTTCTTAAATTAATATACATCTGAGGTTGTTCTACTGTATTGTAAAAGGTTAATATGAATAAGTTAGAATAAATTAGACAAATGCAGGATAAAAAATAGGATAAAAATGTAAAGATTGATTGAAAGATGTCGCTCTCACTTGTATAGTGTTTTTAGAGAAAATTTCCTTCACACACTCTGCCCCACAATTTTAATGGGAATTCTTTTTATTTTTGGGGAAAAGTACAGAAACTATTAATTAATTGATATTAATTAGAAGTGCATTTTCTTCTACGCCTCACCTCCGCTAGAGGGCAGCAGAGACACAGAGAATAATTCAGCAAATGCCTCCTGCATAAATTGTTTTTTTTTTGAGGACTTGTTGCTGTGTGCGTTTGTAGCTCACTATCTACGCATACTCACTCTTTTTGGAGAACAGTTTATTCTTGGACAAGGTGCTCAGCCTGTAGCTTCTGGGTTCACAATTACAGCCTTCGGGCTCAGAGTTCATGCTGACATCAGCGCCCATGCTCTGCAGATACATCTGTGATTTGATGCTGGATACAGACGGCTTCCGCACTGCAGACAGACTGGCCATGCCTTTGCATTTAGACAACCTCAGCTTCCCCGTGGCGTCTTCAACACACTGCCACTTCTTCAGAGACACAGACAGAAAGGGACATATGATTCATTGACCTCAACATTCTCTTGAATAGATTAGAAAACTCTATTAGCATTAGTGGAAGTGCCATAACATGGTTCAAATCATATTTATCTGACCGCTATCAGTTTGTAGCAGTGAATGAGGACGTATCATATCCATCACGAGTGCAATATGGAGTACCTCAAGGCTCAGTACTAGGACCGTTTTACATGTTACCCTTGGGAGATATTATTAGGAGACATATTATTAGTTAGCTTTCACTGTTATGCTGATGATGCTCAGCTCTATATTTCTTCTCAGCCAGGTTAAACACACCTAAATGAGAGACTAATGGAATGCATAGCTGGTATAAAAAATTGGATGTCAAGTAACTTCTTACTGTTAAATTCTGACAAAACAGAGGTGTTATTTATCGGACCTAAAAAACCCACAGGTAATAATCTAGAAGACTGTCTAACACTTGATGGCTGCTCATTCAGTTCTTCTTCATCAGTTAGGAACCTAGGTGTGCTGTTTGATAGCAATCTTTCATTTGAAAGCCATGTTTCTAGCATCTGTAAAACAGTTTGTGACTGAACAGTATTTGACAGCGTCTGCTCAAGAACACAAATTGTTTGACACCATCAACACCCATTAACTTTTCGCCGCAACGACAGTGTGCTTATACGCTGGAAGTAAAAGGTGAAAATGAACCCCCCGTCTTGTGTCAGCATTCTTACTCAGCTGTAATTATCACAAATCCACCTCGTTAAAAGCCTCATTAATGAGGAACATAAGTTACAGAGCGCTCAGGGCTGCACACTATGAGAGAAGTGTGTCTTTCTTTTCAGTCTTTTTAGTGGCCTTGTAGTTAAAGACATGGGCTGGATGAATCAAGCTATGAGGGCCAATGCAGTATTTTGTAACAGGTGCTTTTAAATCATTGGAAAATATAAACTGAGTTATTGCACAGCTTTATGTATAAAGTTGGATATATATATAAGGTATACACAGTACATTCATGTATATCGATATAGCTCATTTTCAACTGTGTGACTTTTATTTTTATTGCATGACGTAACTATATTATTGCAGAATGTATAAAGTTGGATGCGCATAATATATCCAACTTTATCTGCATACATACAGTACATTATACTGTGCAAATACTATATTGCAAAAATTAGCTCTGCTAAATTCAAATGCAAAGCATAAAACATGAAAACTAACAAAATGATTTTCTGTAAGTAAAACTACTTTGAAGCAATGTGCTTAATGAAGAGTGCTATATATATATATGTACTTTTATTTTTTTCTCATAAAATGCAAAGTACTTTGGAATCTAAAATTGCTAGAAAATTAAAGCCATGCCTCGAACTCGGTTTTATACCAAACTTGAAGTTGATATCCCCCCCAAAAAATGAGGTTCCTGTGAGAGATTTTGTTTATGTGCTTGACCTTTTTGATGCGTTTTCCTGTCAAAAGCTTATACATTTCTTTTACAGTATTACTTCTACCACAAAATAATCACCAACTATGGAACCTTCAGACTCCGACCGTTCCAACGATGTGTTTTGTCAAGATTTTTTAAAGTTTTGATTATACAATATTGTAGTAAATTTTGTAACATGGCATTTGACACAGCTCACTAGGTGAAGGAGATTGGCAAAAGAATTTAAAGTATCCTTCTCATGGTAACAAAATACGTTTTCTTGAAATTAATTTTAAGTTTTCAAATGATATCTAATTTAAGATGATTACAAAAATATGTGACAGTTAAGAGGCTAAAAGGATATTTCATCCATCATTTACACATCCTTGTCATTCCAAACCTGTATGAATTTGTTTTGTCTGTGGAGTTTGGAAAAAATACAATAGAAGTCAAAGGCCACCAGCAACTGTCTGGTTACCAACATTCTTTAAAATGAGGGTATGAAATGATGACAGAAATGAATTTCTCTTTATGTAAATAAGGCGTTATAGTGCACATAAACAACACTTTCTGCATGTGCTATTTTTGCTTTTTCATTGTTTGAAAGCTAGACTATTTTGTGCTTGCAAAAGTGTGAAGGTATGTAATGACAGACTGTTCTTTGATCAAAGCAGATGGAGGAATAAAGCCTGACATAAAAAATGAAAGAAAGAGAGGGGGAAAGAGAAAGGGATGGAGAGAATAGATAATGCAGGAACGGGCTGCAGGTCCCTGGAGGACTACATTGGGCCAGTCTTGTTAGAGTGAATGTGAGAGCATGAAATTTCAGGTGTCTGATCTGACATCTTAGACATCTCTCTGTTCTCACTTCTGTTTCATAAGACGGCTCACACACACACACACGCACACACACACACACACACAGATACACTCTACTTGTGAGGGTCTTTATACTGACAAAGTATGCCAAAAATATTACCATGTTTATGGACATAGTGTCATGGTAATATTATGGTTAAGTACCTTTAGTGTAGTACCTCTGTAATTAAAACCTATGTAAAAGTTTATAATAAATAATATTTATAAGAAAAATAATATGATCAGCAAGGCTGCATTTATTTGATAATGCAGCCAGTAATATTGTGAAATATTCTTACAGTTTAAATTCCCTTTTTTCTATTGTAATATATTTTAAAATGTAATTTATTTCTATAATTTAAAAATGAATTTTCAGCATCATTACTGTCACATGATCCTTCAGAAATCATTCTAATATGATGATTGCTGCTTAAGAACCATTTCCTTTCATAAAATGTTTTTTAAAGATATTTATATTGTTCTAAACGGTTTGTATTTCACATAATCCCTTTTGAACCTTCTATTCATCAGTGAATTCTGGAAAAAAATGTAGCATATTATGATTTTATAATTATTGCTGTTGTTTACTATTTTTGTTTTTACTGTATACTGTAAAAAATACTTTTATATACAGCTTTGGTGAGCTCAATGCACTTTATGAACTATTAATTTTATAAATATTGTAAAAAAAAATATCAAAATGTTTTTCCTGGGTGGTGCATACTAGTAGTATTTCACAGACGTGCTGGTACCAATGGCAAAAGCTAGTGAAAGCCTAGCTCGTGAATATTTATTATGTTATGCACAAATGATTGAACATGAGATTTTAGTGTTTTAAATAGTCTACGTGACATATTGAGGTCAGCAGTAGAGTTTTTGCTCATTTGCAAGTCAAATTGGAAGGCAAACAATAACATTATGATGTGGAATGTCCAAAAATCACCTACACAGCGATTTCACTATCATTTCAAGTTGCTACTTGTGACATTTCATTTGATAACTTCATCTCTGCTGCTCTGAATGCATTCGTAAACAAACCCATGTTTGAAACGCTGGACTCCTGGTAATATGAAGCAGTGGATTGATGCCTATAAAATGAGCTAATTTCAAATGTGATGCCTGCTACAGGTCTCAAAAAAGGGATGGGGGCATGTTCACAACGGTGTAGCATCTCTTCTTTTCAAAACAGTTTGAAGACGTCCCTCTTCCCTTACGCAGAGATTTCTTTGATGTTATGCCCTGTAGATGATGAAACTTGCAAAGCCTTTGGAATTTGACCTCTTAAGATACCCCTTTTATAGTTAATCATGTTACAGACCTTATGTCCATTAACTAAATTAGTTGCGAGATATTCTCCCAGTTGACTCTTTTCAAAATGGTCTTGCTTTTCAGTCCCATTGTTGTCCCCATGCCAACTTTTTTGAGATCTGTAGCAGGCATTCAATTTGAAATGAGCTCCTTTAGTTAATAAAAGTATAAAATGTATCAGTTTAAACATTTGTTATGTTATCTACAGTATGTTGTATTATGAATATTATAAATATTATGTGATTTTTAAGTCTTTTAATTTTCATTTTATAAAAATTATACAATATATACAATAAAAATACAAGATAAATATTATTCTTTATGGACAGGTATGCTGTTGTACCTGACCGATCTGTTCACATGGTGTCTGGTATTCCGCGCGCTGGCACAGGTCTTTAACACGCTGGTATTTGGGCAGGTTGTTTTCCTCCTGGGCCATATCTTTCCCATCATTCAACACTTTATGCAGCAGTTTTCTGTCACCAGAGAAAAAGAGGAAAAAAACTCATGTTATCTGAATAAACATACTCTGACCTTTCACACCAAAAACCCAGAGCTCTCTGGCTGTTTTCACATTTAATTTGCGCTGACTCACCCTCTCTCCACCAGGAACGAGTCCCTCCACACTTTTCCTTTCTTGTTGATCTGGAACCTGCAATTAGGAGAGAGATGGATGGATATTGATCTGCCGGCTTTGTTACTGATCAACTGGAACAGCAAATTGTCCAGAAATTGTCTGTTTCTCAGCAGACTCAAACGATGACTAAACGCAACAAATTGAGGCCCGAGATCAAAAAAGATTGAAAAAAAAAATCAAAACTTAAACTGAAATCCAGCCTGCAGTTTAAAGTGTTTTTTCTTCCTTTCTACTATCCCTGATTAAAAAAAACAGAAGGAGATGTGGAGGTGAGGAAACACAAGTGCTCTGCGCACCTCCTGACCTTCTCTGCAGATATGAGCTATCGATCGGTGCTCTCACACTCCCTCTCTGATCTCCGCAGGAGCTTCTGCCAGATTTAGGAGTGTTCTGGCTGGCCTTTTCTCCTATTCAGACTCCTATTGTTAGTGCTACTTGCTAAAGCATCATCACTGCACAAACTTCAAAGCCAGAGTTATGTGCACTTCGCCCCGTGCCATTTGTATTTAGGACATTAATTTATTTTTTGTAACGTTCTGTTATGTTGGTTTCACCAATTTGATCTAGATGACAAAAGTCTTTTTATTAAAGAATTATGGAAGCCTGTTTCTGCCACTGAATAAATAATAAAATAATTGCAATTTTTATTTCAAAATTCTAACTTTTTTCTCATAGTTGTGTTTACATCTCGCAATTCTGATTTATTTTCTCAAAATCACCAGTTATATAGACAGAATAGTTTGATAGAAACTCCCAATTCTGACATAAAAACTCACAATTATGTGTTATGAAGTCTAATCTGCAATAAAATACAATAAAGTACTTCATTTGGACTTCACAACTTGTGATATTTCACATTTCTAAGTGTAAGTTTGAAGAAATTGAATCTCTTCTGAGAAAGCTGGACGGAGGAAATTCTTATATGCAGCAGGCTGAACCACAAAAGCTGAAATCTGGCTGCACAAAAAATAAACAGTCACCTTGACCCAGTCACCCACTTTATGATCTTCTGAGCCCCCCACCTCGCAATCTCACTCTTCTCCTTAAGAGTATCACCAAGAAAAATATAAACTCAAAGTGTCACATCTTGTGAAGATATTGTTCTTTCAGTGTCATATTTGATGTCAATTTAAAAGTCTAAAGACGAGTGGTACAATGGTCTAAATTTCTCAGTAGTCACTTACAACGTTAAAAAGATTTAAACTTTTCACAAAATTGGTTACTGATAAAGGGCTGTGACCTGAGACCAGACGGTGTTTCAACACGAAGAGATGATCTTCATCAGAACACCTAGATGAGCTCCGTGGACAGATCCAGATGCACACACAC
>JAUMHI010000069.1:4624820-4655844 GCA_032359435.1 Enteromius unitaeniatus
AAAGCTAACAACCATTAGTGTATGGAAACTTTATTAATGAAAACACTTCCATTCACTGGGTGTAGGCTATAACAGCTGAAGTATTTTATATGTAAAAACATAAAGTAAAGTAAAAATGTAAATTTAATGCTAAATCAGATTATATATTAAATGTTAATTTAAAATGTCCTATGTGTAGTTAAACTGTGATGTGAAAAAAGCGTTTTGTGTATTGGTGGTCACGTCAGCAGCGATAAGGTATAGCTAGGAGTGCTCCAGACCAAACTTACAAACGAATGACTTACGGAATGTATATTTAACTAAGAAGGTTTCGGAAAACACGCGCTAAAGATAAGGTACGTCTTAAGGTACAACTTAAGAACGACGTAGCATTATGGTGCTTTCGGAGAACGGAGAACTTTATTTGGTATGAATTTTCAATATATTACTTTTTCTAGCTACAAGTCAAGAAAGATTGATAAAAACACATTTAAAAAAGAACCAAACAAACAAAGTTAATAAAGAAAAAGAATGAAAGTGAAAATGGAAATGAAAACAAAAACAAGCAGACCAACTAATGAACAATAAAAATATAAGTGAACAAAAACATCAAATGAAAAGAATGAACAAAAGAAATGAATGCCACAAAGAAAAGATCAAACAAATAAACAAACAATGCATGAGAGAAAGAAAAAAATACTTTTAATATTAACAAACAAAGTAAATGAATAACAACAAGTAAATGAAAATAAATTAAAGGAATAAACAAAAAGAATGACAAGATTAACACATGCAAACAAAAACAAGCAAACAAAATAAAAAGAATGGAAAAGAAATAACAAAGATAAACATGAATGAACAATGAAAATTTAAAAAAAAAACGAGTTAAACGAATGGACAAAAAGGAACAAACTAACAAATTAAACGTATGTACAACTGAAATCTTACACCTGCTCTAGTATCTATACACTCCTATACAGTCTGTGAGTCTGAGAATAAAGAGCCTTTAGTTCTGCTTATAACATAATGTTGTATGAGAATGCACATGGGAATATTACAGAGGCCCCCGTTACACAGCACAGCTCTGATGATACACGCTCCTCTGTCACCCTGCCTACACTTCATATTAATCACGTCTTTAACTACAGCCATTATACACACACACACAATCTCAAACTCAGCAGAACTCTCCCAGCCTACGCTCTCATCTCTCCCGCCCATCATCCTGATACCATCCACCCAACATCACCTGGGAAATGATAAGTGTGTGCGAGAATGAGTGTTTCTTCTTAGTAAAGTCACTCAAACACTTCTGCAGACTCAGCAAAATCCACCTCAGTCCTTGGATCAGGGAAAAGCTGCAAAATTGAAACCAGCTCCAGCAAACTCAATGACCTGTCCCCGCTCTCTTCCACTGATCCCGGATCAGCCAATGAAGCTGTTTAAACAAGCAGTAATTGGTCCTCCAGGGTGACTGTGCTCAGCTGTAATCCTGCCTGTGCTGTGACTCATGACGGTGAGCTGCTGACCCGAGGTCAGTGAGGCGGCGTGTAGCCAATTACTATACAGCACAAACTCAAATTAAAGACATGATCTGGAAACAGTGGTACTGCTAACAGGTGGTCAGCTCAGCGATGAAACATTCAGCGCTAACAGCTCACTGATGTACTTCTGCGTGCCAAAATGAATGTAAATCAAGCATCAAATAATTCATTGCAAGCATACATGTGATAATTGCATAATCTTTGTGTGAAACACTGCAAAATACACTTAAGTCTAGCATTATTTGCAATAGTGAACAGTTATTGGTGATATAATATTGTGTTGCAATTAAGGTGAATAATACATGTCAATACCAATGAATTAAATTTAAAGTAACCATATCAGTCTCCTGCAGTACTGGTAATAAACACACATAAATACAATATAATGTGTACCCACATGGGAGCTCTTGATCACTTGATGTGAGCATTGGTATTGATGATGTAGTTAGGCATGTATAATGTAGTCTTTTGCAGACTAGTAAGTACTAGCACCGAACTTCACTTTAAGAAAATTAAGGGAAGAAAGAATTATTAATTAAGGGAAGAATTGATTGGTCTAATCTGGGTTGGCAATCTATACACACAGAATAATACCTGCTCTGGAACACAGTAGCCAAAGTTACCATGGTGACAAACCCAAAACCAACCCATCTTCTTGAGCCGGAAAACTCATAGCTTCCTCAAACTAAACATGAACGGGTAAACTACTTAACCCAACTACTTAAGCTATAGAGGCAAATAACCAGCGCTAATGCAAATGGTTGTGTCTTGTCTGTAGAGGAATGTTTCCGTAACAACCTCTTCACTTGTTCTCCTTCAGCAAAACAAGTGGTTTACATTTTTAGGCTGATGTTTTTACCCCTACATTTATATCAGCACAGCATGCCTTTAGAGACTCACAAAGTCCTGAGGGTGCGCACATGTAAACACACACAAGTGCTAACATATTGAGCCCATCACACACATTTTCCCCTGCTTTAACCCTGTCCTCCAGCTTCCCCGTTTTGCTGCCCGACGGGGGGGTTAACCACTTTTGGCCCCCAGATCTCTGTCTAAACCCTGCTGCTAAAGCCAGCGCTAAGCTAAAGAGCCCTGGCGCTAGCCTATTGATATAAGATCTGCTTTCTGGGTGTGCTACCGGAGCACTAATGACCAGACTGATTAATAATGCATAGCATAACCTCGTCCGCATCAGCCTAATTGCCATGATTTGTCGCTCCCAGCAGAGAAGGGCTTTAAAGTGAAATCCATACCCAAAGCGAGGGACACGGCACACACGACAGAACACAGACACACAAACACTTATCCGAAACACCAAATGTGGCACATGTAATTTCATAATGAATCATTTCCAAGTCTATTTAACGTGTGAAGGTCAATGGTGCTCTGCATGCACGCGCATCTCGTGTATATGAAAAGAATTATCTACAGGATTCAATTCTTAAAATTAAGATTAAAATTCTGTTATTAATTATTATTATGGAAACAGAAAGAGACATTTTGAAGAATGTGAGGATCACCTTTGTCCATGAAATTACAAAAAAACAGGTAGTGGAGCTATCAGGTAAAAAAAAAAAACTTTACATTTTTAATGAACTTTAATTAATACTAGATTTCCTTTCTGTGATAATAAGATTCATGCAAAATGTTACTTTTAAGTCAGATCTTGTGTGTTAATTGGTTGGTTTAATTCACCAATTCGAAAATAATAATTTAAAAACAAATTGTCTGATCCTCTAGCCGGTCTACCTTAGCGAGACACAAAATACATACCAATAAGTACATATCATTGCAGTTTTCAAAAGAAATGAACACTAGAGGTAAATTGATTCAAATAATCAAGCATCATTTTTGCACAATTACTTGAGAATATCATTTTATGACTTAAAAGCAATATTAATATGCTGGGATATTTGAAAACCAATGCTTTTAAACTTTAGCATCCAGCTTCATATCTATGGGTTTGCATGGACGGTTTAATGAAGAGGCAAGGAGCTTCGGTTTGAATTCTGTGTAACGGCGGTTTAATCAAATCTGTGTAAAAGGAAGTTGAAATAATACAGTGCAGTTGAAATATCAGTGCATTTGTTAACACTATCGGGGTGGCCATATTTCTAATATGATAGAGCATTAACTTTTAGCAAGAGTCCATGGATTTCAATTCAACAATACATACATATATCAATAAAAATGTGCCAAGGTTCACAAATTGAACCCATGTTTTTGCACCACTAAGTGGACATTTCTCTGAAACTGTGCAACAAGGCACGTTCCCGTTCATTGTTATTTCACCAGGACATTTTTCTAAATTTCTCCTTTCGTCTTCCACAAAGTCATACAGGTTTCTGTGATTACATGACAGCAGAATGTTCATTTTTGAGCAAACTATCCCTTTAAGGAGACTGAGAAAGTGTAAAGACAGCAAAACGAAATAAGGGATGGAGAGAGCAAGAGGACGGAGTGGAGACAAACACTGAGTCTCCCAGGCGCCACAGAAACAAGATCCACTCCCTACGGAGAGAGAGAAATAGAAAGAGAGAGAGACAGTGGTAAGAAGCTCATCCTTCCTAAATCCCAACTTTCCTCACTCTGTTTTTTTTTCTCATTAGATGAGAAAAGCAGATGTAAGTAAGTATTTGTCAGATATAATGTACTGTTCAAGGACAGAACTCACCCTCAGATGATGCTTTAGAAGGACAACAACATAAGGAAAAAAATGAGTGAAACAGCGCTTTCCATTTTTGCCGTTTGAGACGTTACCTAGCTACACTGGTAATGCTGATGACGAAAACATACTGTGATTCTGAGCCAAATAATACAATGTGAAAATGAGGAAGGGGTGGGAACGGGTTTGGATTTGGACCAGGAAATTAAACCAAATGTTTAGACAGCTTTGGTGACATACTTCTTTAAAGAATCTCCAAAATGCTCAAATTATCATAAAATATTAGTCTAACTACTATGATTAAAAGGTAAACAAACTATAAAGATGATTAAGCTTTGGTTAATAGTGTTGAATGTGCACTTGTAGTGTACAGAATACATGTGTTCGTAAAAACTACATGAATAATATTTTTAAATGCAAGTACAGTTTTTTTATGCATCCATTAACATGCTAAAGCAATGTATGTAATACATGTAGAGATACTTTATTAAATAAACTTGAACTGTATTGAGCTATTTGATATAATTTAAATATACTAACTTGCTTCTTTAGCATTACATGTATACATTTCTATGGAAAGCCATTTCTGCCAGGTAACTGCAACTTTTTATCTCACCATTCCATTTTATTTTTTTTTTTTTTCATTTCTGGCTTTTATATCTCGCGATGTAGACTTAATATTATGCAATCCTGACTTTTATATGTCGCAGTTCTGATAAAAGATAAGTAACAGATACTGGCTTCTTTGTTTCAATAAAAATTATGAAGCGAAGATGCTGATGAGAGAAAAAGAGGCTGTATTTATAGTGGGGGCTGATAGGGTAATGGGGTAATGAGCAGATTGGTGGCAGCTGGCCAATCGTTCGTGCGTATTCCTCCTGAAATTCGGTTTGTAAAACGTCATTTAATATAAACATGACAAAAACACATTTTTATTACATTGTAGATATCATAAAATCAAGAGTCTGAAAACATCAAAATCTTCTTCTAAAGTATATTTTTTTTATCTATGCTAAAGTGTACAAGTACTTTGGTAAATTTGCTTCAAAAAAAAAAAAATTGAATGCATAATATCCCTGCTGTGATGTGAATGTGTGTTTTTACAAAAACCACATGTTCCCTGAAAACCACTGTAAAGTTTAATACTCCTGAACAGCTGTATGCCTTGACCTCATAAGAGAGATTGAGAGCTCGAGAGAGAGTCATATTGTCGAACTGAAATAACCGCAATGAAAAAACCCACCTGCTCCCCTCTCTTCCACTGCCTATCTCCCTCCATTCACTATTTCTTTCGCACAAAAACAAACCAATAGTCCTCTACACCAGTGCTGCTAACATCAAGAAACAAGCTACAGTACTGTTTCCATTATCTAGTGATGTAGCATAGCACTAATGCTTGTTTTTAGACTTAAATTCATTAATCAAATGTGCTCTTCCAAACATCATTATCATATCTAACACTGCTTCAATATAACTACTTTTTATCAGTTGCTAACTTCCGATCATTACTAGCTTGATTATCTACAGTTTCAAATAAGCTTCTTAACAGTTTTCGCTCTTTCTGAAACACTACAAAGTGATTTTGTGTCAGATTTTCTGTCCTTATAATTCATTTTATTTTTAAACCACCAACAGGCGGTCACAGGGTGTACACTGATGAGGCAGACAACCTATTAGCCTCCGAGCTATTCTGGGAAATCTGTTTAATCCATATGCTACACACACATATCAGCTATTCATCCTTCTGTTATTAAGCTGTCACTACAACTAACACACTGTTGCACTTTGCTTGCTCATACCCTTCTCTGTGGAAACACACACACACACACACACACGGATTGTGCTGATGAAGCAGGCTGCTGACAGTAGGATGAATGCAGTGGCCTGTGGTGGGGAGAGAGGCGAAGGTAAAAGGTGCTAAATCACGTCTGTTTCAGCGCTTTGGGGAGCTTATGGATGAAACTCCCATCGCGGAGCACATTCATTCATTTCCCTCCCCTCTCACCTCCCCGCGGCCTCAGCTGCCAAATTACACACTGTATGAATATGATACACAAACACACTGAGACTAACAATGCTGTTGGAGTCGTTGTGTTTAGTTTACAAATAACCCATCAGTGCTGGAGGAGCTAGTTGGACAAGCAATGCTGTGAAAGAAATCCCCATGGCTTATTCGTCTGATACAAAAACCTAATATTGTGAAATATTATTACGATTACATTTTTAAATGCAATTTACCAATTCACTGATTTGCTTCTCAAAAAAATGTATTATTACTATCAACCTTCAAAATAGTTGTTTATTTATGGAAACAGATACATTTATTTTATGTATTTTTTGATGAATAGAATGTTGAAAAGACCGGCATTTATTTTAAATAAGAATCTGCCCTTTTTAAACAATTTAGGAAATCACTGATGAATAAAAATATATAAATAGTATTAATAACAGTAATTATGATGATTATTAAAATAATATAATTATAAACTTGTCTTTATCACATTTAAAGGTTACATCTCAAATTACCTATAAAATACGCTCAAATATAAAAAGAAGACATACTATCAAAAGAAATACAAAATTAAACAATAAATACGTCACAATGCTAAATTCTAAAAATATTTGTAAAATAGATAAATAACAGCTGAAATAACTGTGTGCCGATAACTGTGGTCAACATGCATTGGAGAAAAACATTTATGTAATTGGTTTTCTCTGCACTTCCAATTGTTTTATTTTAATGAAAGGTAAGAATTTTTGAGAATAAAAGATCAAAGAGATCAACAATGCAGATTTATTCTCACAGCCGCCTTTGCTCTTATTTACCAAGGGTGCTAATAATAGTAGAAGGCACTGTATATATAATAGAATAAAGTAAATGCAAACTGTAAAAAAATTAAATAACATTGAAACACAATATCTAAAGAAAACTTACAGAATTCAGCAAAGATGAATTGCACAGAAACTCATGTCCGATGGCTTTTGATACTATACACTCTCTGAAATAAAGGTACAAAAGCTGTCACTGAGGCAGTACCTTTTTTAAAAGGTACACTTTTGTACTTAGGCTCAAATATGTACACTTTACGTACAAATATGCACCTTTTGAAAAGCTACAGCCCAAGTGACAGCTTTTGTACCTTTATTTCAGAGAGTGTATAAACCTGGCTGGGATATTCATTAGCGAACAGAAGTGGTTTTTGGAGTAAGTCTAGACCCGGTGAAATGTAGCATCTGCTCTACTTCTGTTGAGCCAAACCACTTTCCTCTGAGGAATTCTCACATTGTGCTTCAGCAGCTCCAAAGAGCCAAAACACTAAATAATTATACATATACATTTCTATGAAATATCACACAAATGAAACCTTCATTCTAAAGCTATGTTTGCATTCAGTCATCTAATATCTTGAGCCAGGGAAACAGCACCTGTAATGTTTTCTCAATGCCATCACGAGTTAGATTTAAGATCACTGCTTTCCCGGACAGTCTTTGCTCTGCTGGAAACTGACAGCAGGCACAGCCTTGGAGGAAAACATATTACTCAACGTCCTGAACCTCACACTTTGAATTTTAATTTAACAATATTTACAGAGCATGCATTCCAGAAAGTGTTTAATTGTCGTGAAAGAAAACCCCACTATGGCCCTAAAACAGACTTTATATTCTCAACATAAAATATACCTCCCTTTTATTTTGGGTTGAAACTGGACACGCTTTCTTAGCGCTGAAAGAGAGTGCCTTAAAGGTGTTTTCACCTCCTTTCTGGAGAACGAGAGAGAGCAGGCGAGGAGTTTGTCCTAAAAGTGTCGACTATTATCAAGTCTTTTTCTCCTCTCATTTGAAGTCTGCGCATTTATTCACCGCTAGTAAAATCTAACCTAGAAACATCAGCCATTACTGTCTCCAGATCAAGCCTGATAATAAGGTCAAAACAGACATAAAACTAATATGTCTGTAAAATGTCACTGCACAAAATCAATTATATATTCATTCAGGAGCTAAAGAGGTTCCTCAATACCATTTCCATTCCCTTCTCTGTGCTCCCAATTCTCATATCTGTCTTTATTCGGTTTCTGTTCTCTCTCTCGATTCAGTCTGTCCAGGCTCAATCCCTGTGTGTGTGTGTGTGTGTGAAGGACGGAGTGAGACAGACAGGGAGGAAACAGCGGGCGCCTTGGGCGATCGTCACATCAGCTCAAAGGTCTAGGAGCAGGAGAAAGAGATCTTAGAGGCCACGCTGAGTTAGCGCTTTCTCCCAGCAGTCTGTCTGTGTGTCTGGGAAAGTGTTATTACTTTTATTACAGAATCCCTGAGAGGAAGAGAAAGCGTATCCGAACATGTAACGGGGCAGAATGTGAAACACGGATGTCAGTCCCCTCTCAACCAACCCATGATCTGAGCGCTGTAACTCTGACCTTGAGTGGACTATATTAGAGGAAGGTTACAGGTGCAGAGCGGTTCAGGTGCTATACACAAATTCTGTTAAATACAGCTGAAATAATATTACATGAAATATACATATGGAGTAAGCCTTTATATCTATAGATAGATAGATAGATAGATGAACTTTTGATGTGTTAGCTTTGCTTGTTTCGAAGCATCTAGACCTCCTCTTCACACACACACACACACACAGTGAGTCATGGTCAGCCACAGCACTTGAGATGAGTCTGATCAAACTCTGAGAGCTCAGAGCAACAGATATTTGCTCTCTGATGATGGAGACTTCTGCAGAAATGTGCAGGGTGGAGTCTTTACAGAGAGTCTCCCCTGTGTGTATCGACTGAATACTGATGCAGAATGATCCAGAATTCCTGTGCAAACATAATTCATGCAGTCTGCTTTGAAAGTAATACTGCTGCAAGAGGTTATTGAGGATGAGAAGAAACTCGCTCTTCAGCCAGTTCTCAGCAAACAGTGTCATTTGAGAAACTATTACTCTCTGATATACTGTAGTAACAGGCAAAACCACACATTTAAGAGCAGAAGATCTTTAAATCACTTTATTTAACTGATTAGTTTGAATGTGCAAAAAAAATAATAAAAATTAAAAAACATATGTAATTGTATTTTTAATTACTATATATATATATATATATATATATAGTAAAGCTGTTCAAATAGTATATTTATTTTTATTTTTTATGTATTGCTTAGAAAAACCTTATTCTACCTAAGTTTTAGCTGAAATAACTTGAAAGTCATGCCTGTGAAAGAGTAGCTTGTTTTTCATAAAAAAAAAAGTTAAATTAAAATTGTGCTTTTAAATAATTATTTTTTAAACATTGCTTTACAAATCAACCCCTACCTAAATTAGTACTTTTTTTAAAATGAAAACATGGTTTAGGTTTTTTTTCTTTCTGAATAAAAGCTTTGTAGATTTTCTAAAAAGGCAGAACTGTACATGTGACATTTTCACATAATTAGATAATATCATTATGTTAATCTCCTTGTGTTAATTATACAGTAAAAACAATTAACGTAAAGAGATTATGTTATGTTATAAACACATTTAAAAAAAAGAAACACATGCTCATTTTTTTCTTGCCCCAAAATTTCATAGCACTGAATTAATAAACAGTTTGTTCTCATCATTTCCTGTCCTCTCAACATGACTGCTAGGGAAAAAAGCACAAAAAGGCCTAAAATAAAAATGATATTGGTGCAAGCCTTGAACAAATCAATCAGATTCTTTTCATACTATTCCAGTTTGAAATTGCCTCAATTTTCCGTCATCACGGCTATGCCCTTGGCGGAAAAATGAAAACCACAGATCAATTTCAAACTAGCCTACACAAACACACACTACTTGTACACAAACCATACACACTTTTCTAATCTGATGCCTGTACCTCTTTCTACCTCTGTGCAGTAACAGGCTCACACACAGACATCAGTTCCACATCAAACACACACAAACACAAGCGGGCAGAACAAAGGCAGACATCAAAGAACCATCAGCAGAGCTGGTCAGATCCTTTTATCCTGTCGCAAGACCAAAAATGTTCCCAGGAAAACAAATACTGCACTCAGAGCAGTTGTCCAGCACAAACACAGACAGCACTGAGAATCAGCGCAGCTCTCAGATCAGTTCATTTGATTCACTGAATAAAATTAAAGCCCTGTTTGCCGCTGAAATGAGAGGAAAGTGACAGACTCAGACACTCTGTAAACATCCTTAATTCTGTGTGTGGACAGGTTTGTTTTCCCTCTTACAAAGAGAAAAGTGAAAAGAAAAGAAAGATAAATCTTTCTTGGTTAAAAAAAAAGGCCCCAGAGGAATAAAAAACCTGATTGAGAAAAAAGGGAAAAAAGGAACATTATAGATCAAATCAATAAAAAACAACAACAACAAACAAAACATTGTTCCGTGCATTGGCATATATATATATATATATATATATACATATATAAATATATATCTGATTTCTGAAAATGTCTACAGAGGGAAAAAACCCCTGAAAATTACTTATTGAGTGGACATAAAAGGCACATATCAGAGCTAGGCTATTTAAAAACAAATAAATTAAAATAATAATTAAATAAAAGAAATATGCAAAAATACCAAACAACAAAACAAGACAAAACAAAAAAACAACAAAATAAAATCATGTTAAACGAATAAAACCAACAACAATGGATTAAACAGCAAAAAAGTGCTAAACAACTTAAAAAAACATCCTTAGTTCTGTGTACTGTGTAAAAAAAAACAAAACGACAACGTTTGTTTTTTAGGAAAAGGATAAAGAATACAAGTACAAAAACAAACACCAAACAAAAATATAATAAACAAAACAAAACTAATCAAAGCAATAAAAAATTAAGCAACAAAAGTAAATCATGCAATCATGCAGTGTGTGCATGTGTGTAACTGCAGGGCAATCAGGCATGTAAAGGCCAATTCATAGACAAACGCCAACAAACTGCAATAGACTAGTTGGCTCAAGCTGGCTGTTGTCTTTAGAATCTTATGAAAAATAAGAGCCATGTTCACACCGCACAAACTGTCACTGACTAAAAAAAAAAAGATGATCCTATATTGACAATCCAAATTGTTCTCTTATTAATGTATTTGTGTGTCATTTTTCACATGAAAAGACGGTGAATTAATCAAAAGGGGCTGTTGGTAAAGCCGTGTTTGTTGTAATTTTAATGAAAACAAACTCTAACCAACACCAGCAAACATCTGACAGGGCTACCACATTAATCTGTTGGCGTTTGTCTGTGTGGTGTGAATTGGCCTTAAGAACACTATTACACCTCGAGGGACACCTGCCAAGCGCTACTACACACAAAACTCTTGAACACAACATATACCAACACATAACATGCTGATTTATACAAATACTTCCCAGCATTCCACTAAGTTTGAGCTATGATGTGCGGTGGACTTTTGAAATGAGGAGGAGCCCAAGTGACAGATCAATCAGCCAATCATAGCACACTGTAAGCACAGTCACACCCCTCACATTCCTCACATTTATTTTCTTTTGAATTTTAAAAGGCAAAGTAAATGACACAAATACAAAAGCCCATGCGATAATAACGGCCTGCTTTTAATAGCTTAGAATGTGTGTGGGAATATGTCCACATTAGATTTTGTCAGCTACACATCAGCTACAGGATCAGGTAGCTATTGCCCAAAAATAAATGTCCCACTCTGGCAGGACAGATAATTATATCAGACAGATATATATATTGTAATTATATCACAGTCTGGAAGAGAGGAAGAAGTGTGGTCTGATAGATGGAAAGATGTTTGTGAACAGAGATGAAGGAAAGAGAGAAACAACCGATAAAGTGACAATCACACAGTGATTCAGGATGACAAACACATCAGAGAGAAGAAAATAATGTGAAGAAGAGGAAACAGATCACGACTGGACTGGGTTAAAGCATGCAACTCTTTTTTGATAATATATTATATTAAAATAAAGTAAAACAGGAATATTGTGACATATTATTGCAATTTAAAATAACATTTTTCTATTTGAATATATTTTTTTATTTAATTTATTCCTGTGATGCAAAGCTGAATTTTCAGAATCATTACTCAAGAAAAAAAAAAAATTTCCACAGAAACAAATGCACAGAACTAGTGGAAACTGTGCAGACTTGTACAGTACAACAAAGTAACATGTATAAACTACGCTCCCGCTATCTTTCTTCATCCCACACAGTGTCCAAAGCCCTCCCACTGCCTCGAAACAAACCGACAGCACTTAAAAATGATAAACTGTGAGCGATGTGACTCATGTTGTGGTGATATAAGCATGCATCTTCATGTTAATCATTTGCTACAATCCTGGAGCACAATAGTGTGTGCGTTTCACATGAGATTACGCTTGGTTCAAGGAAATCAAGCATGTTTTAGTGGAAATGCAGAGAGACGGCGGCGCTCGGATTAAGTCCTCTTTCAACGGGAGTTGTTTTATTACTCTGTACAGGATTCACGAGATTAAGAGGTGAAAGAGGTTTATATTTAATACCCATAATTCACATTTTGGTGAATGTAAGTAGTGGTAAAAACAGTTCCAGCGACCTGTTGAGCTAGATTTGAACTTCTATGACTGACCTGACAGATTAACAGCGCAAGAACCAGGACAGACACAGAGGTGTTACACAACAGCTCAGTAATGTTAACAGGTGCACACACGTAAAACTCTCTCCCTCTCTCTCTCTCTCTCTCTCTCTCTCTCTCTCTCTGTGTGATTTAGCCATTGCCTCCTCTATGACCTCTGCATGATACAAAGCTATGATCACATCCTGTTACCCATCATCCCTTTCTCTCTCTCACCCCCTGTGCCCGAGGCCCACATTAACCACCGCAAATTGCCCAGCCATAATTACAGCTCATTCTCCACCGTGCCGTTATGCTTTGGGTCAGTTCAGCGCTTAGATTTCAGAATCACTCTCTCCTGGATGGCAAGAGAGCACTTCAAATGGCAATTTAAAGGTCTCGGTTTTTTAGAGAGCCATCAGAGTAATTTTCCACACTTTTTTCTTTCCTCGATTCCATATGTGCGTCTGTAAGTGTCTCTATCCATTTACAAAAGTGTTGGGACACAGTTTACTGATTTCAAGCATGGTACCCCCGGACACTGAAGCAGTGGAAAGCTGTTCTGTTGAGTGACGAATCATGCTTTGCTGTTTGGGTGACTAGTGGGTCTGTGTTTGGCAGATGCAAGGAGAACATTGACTGTTTGCCAGCTGTACAGTTTGGTGAAGGATAATTTATTTATATAGAAACAATTTACTTTAAAGTGAAGGGAAAAAAATGAAAATTACTCGATGATTTCAAGCCATCCTAATTGTATAAGACTTTCTTCTTTCAGATGAATACAATCTGAGCTATATGAAAGAGTATTCGAGTTCACTGCTTACTTTATAACGGCAGATGAAGCTCAAAAAAGTGCATCTATCCATCTTAAAAAGCACTCCACACAGCTCCGGGGGGGGCTTCTAAGTAAGGGATAATGTAGAGGCAGCTGGTAGTTATCGCAGAAACAAGCCCCTTTTAGGCTACTTGACACTTAAAACTGGACATTTTATTGGCATATTTGTTTTAAATTAACATTTTCATCCTTCTGCGAAATGATATAGTAACATGTGACTAACATTCAAAAGGTAGTAAGACAATTTATAACATCTACATATGAATATATAACAACAGATGTATTTTAGTTATTTACGAGTATTAAATTGCACCTTATGTTGTCCAGTGTTTGTCACAAGATGACACCAAACGGTGATCTTTGTTGGCTTTGGAGCGGTTATTATTTGAAAAGAACAAACCTGCAAATGTCTCAACTGACCAATCAGAATCAAGCATTCCAGAGAGCCGTGTAATAAAGTGAATTGGTTTGTTGGTGTAATAAAAATATTTATATTTACAATTTTATAAACCGTAATTGCTAGCTTCCCCTAACTGTCCTCTGCACGTAATAAAAAAACAAAACACATGAATAAGAAGCTCAAAATGAGGATTTATAAAGAAAAATGGCAATGCTAAAAGAAGACTGGTTTTCCTTTGCAGTAATCAAAACTTGTTTCTAGCATATTCTCACCGGTGCTCAATGTCATCTGCTAAAACCTCTCTCGAGAGAACAGAAAGTCAAGTACACCTTGGCTTGAGGGTTAGTAAAGTATGGAGTATTTTAAATTTTTGGGTAAACTTTCTCTTTAATGATGCAGCACAAGACATTTTGGACAATGATATGCTTAAAAAAAAGAAGCCCTTTTTTATTTCAGTATGACTGTGTCCCTGTGCGCAAAGCAAGGAACATAAGTAATTGTTAAAGTAACAAATTACTTCTTAATTTTGGAGTAATATAACTGAGTTACTTTTTCAAAAAAGTAATACCAGTTACTTTGTTTTCTTATTTATTGACTGACAAGTCCCCTAAGAAATCAGAAATACAGAGACATTGTGTGCACTGTGAGAATACAGTGTAGCTGTAGACTAAATGTGAATGTGCATTAGTCAGAATATGACGCAAACCTGCAAAAATAAAATTACACAAATGTATCTAAAAGTAATGCATTACTATCCATGAAAAGTAACTGAGCAACGTAATTAGTTACTTTTTTAGGGAGAAACGCAATATTGTAATGCATTATTTTAAAAGTAACTTTCCCCAACACTGTACATAAGGATATGGTTGGATGAGTTTTGACTGATCCACACAGAGCCCTGACAGAAAGCCCTTTACGATGAACTAAAACAGGGATTGCAAGTCAGGCCTTCTCATAGAACATCAGTACCTGACCTCACAAATGCTCTACTGGATGAACAGACAGAAAGTCCACAGAAACCCTCCGAAATCCTGTAGAAAGGACAAACAGTCCAAGCAGGAACATCCCAAGCAAGCAAACTTGTTTTCCTCAAAGCATTCTGCTGAATCTTTCTCTTTTGCTCTCATTCTATGAAATTATACTCAAAGATGAGAGCGTGAAATACAGCGAAGCGCAACACATCAGGCTGCACATGTGCACACGTGCCATTTCCTCTCCACATCTATTTGCTCGCCCCATGAATTCTTTCAGCGCTTCATCCATCCATCTGTCAATATCAGCGCTTACGAGGGAGAGAGGAGGCATTATGATGAAAAATAAATGATGTGATGAAAGTAAACGAAAGCAGCAGAACTCAGGACATACAGGGATGAAATGCGGATGAATATCTAGCAAAGTCCACTGGCAGCAGCTCATCTGACTAATGTGTGAAGTGTGTATGTATGACAGCTGTACGTTACCGCAGCTCTATTTTTAGCACTGCACATTGAAGAATCATCTCTGGCAAGTAAGTAAAAACAGCAGAACGGAGAACAGCACTTATGAAATATTAACAGCATGTTAAACCTTATCAATCTGAAATTGTTCAATACAAAACAAATCCCACAGCTTTTCCCAATCAAAACAGTGTTTTCGAAAACATGATGTTCGGGCTTAGCATAAAGTGCTAATTGATTTATGGACACATTTTAAATAGCTCCCACAAGCACACTGTTGCTCAATTCAGCAACCCGCTACAGTGGCACACACCTATCTGAGCGATCTCGGAAGAAGTTAGCATTTCCTGCAACAGGCATAGCAGATTACAGGCACTTAACTGAAGTTCCTTGCTACTTCATTAGCCCAGAGTCGAGACCCTTTATCGCTACTTAAATCTATTAAACAATTATGTTATCAGCAAGAGAGAGAAAGAAGGGTTTTGTGGGAGATTTGTGCCTGCGAGCACATACACTCATGCACACCCACATGCTCACAGACACTTGAAAGGCTTATATTTAGTACCTTGACAACAACAGAGTGCATATTCTGCTCATGTAGCCCTCTCTAACTTCTCCTGCCTCGGTTTGCTCACTCTTTCGTTCTCTCAGTCTGGGCTTCGATTCAATTTTAAGTTATAAGTACAGATCTTTCTAAGCTTTATCTGTTAAATAAACAATCCATGCTTAATCGGTCCTACATGATAAGACAAGACACAAATGCAGGGTTTAAGACTGGCCATATGTCCTCGAGTCCTGACGTCACCCTTCATTATACTTTGCCAGATGTCTGTATGTGGTTTAGTAGCAACAATAGAGTTTAGTCCGATCACCTATGATACACTGAAAAAGATTTAGATAAGGGAATACATATATTCACACACTTTCGGTGTGTCAGGGTTTGGAGCACTTGGAAATGCATTTGTGCACTTTTGTGTGTTTAACTACTTATGATCTACTGAGAAACTATTGAGAACTGCTGTTTTACCTCTTTAGAAACCGCTTTAGTTTAGTATATTAATACTCTATCAACCATTCTCTCTGATTCATTTGATCAAGTGGCCCTATTATGGATACTTGAAAATGACCTTTCATGTCGTGTGTAACATAGCTCTATGTAAATAAAAACATAATGCAAAGAGTCGACTCTGAATCTTTCAAACGAGCCGTTTTTTAAAAGGAGTCCCAATCCCCAAAACATTAGCATACTGTTGGTCTTTTCGCATTGGTCTGAATGAAAATGCAAATTCATTCTTTGCCACTAGGTGGAGCAGTGAAATAGTGGTTTCCCCAGTAACCCTATAAAAACAGCAGCATTGCACTCACAAACACTTTTTTTATCAGATATTAAAGGCGCCAATCGAGAAATCACCGTAGATTAGCGTTGCACAAAGAAAGGGTTTGGAAAAATGAATCGTTAAATGAATCATTAAATGAGTCGTTGATCAAGTAAGGTAAAAATAAACGCAAACAATGAAAGTGTTTTTTTGACCTTACATGCATGTCAACCTTTTGCTGGGGATTTCCAAAGTCAAAACATGAACCTTTCATTACCCATAATAGGGGAAATTTTAAAGAACAGATTTAAATGACTGAAAAATCAACTGTGATTCACAACTGCAAACAGATACTTGCTTGATTGCTAAATTATCGTTGAGAAAATGCTAACACTGCCACACAGAAAAAACAGCTCCATAGTGTCAGGAACAGCAACACTCCCACCTCACTACTGAGAAATGTAGATAAACTAATAAACTGCCAAATACTGGAGACACATGAGAAGAAATAAGTCTCACGTGGCTGATCCATAATGAATTTCTGCAGGGACAGATTCACGGTAATCATCTAGCATGTCGCCACGGTGGCATTTCTGAAACAGTGTGTGGCCTTTTATTGACAAAGCTTAGTGTCTCCCACTGACAAATCATTGAGAATGAGTTAGGTGACAAAATCAATGACTCTCTCGCTCCCTGTCTATATTTTATCAGCAGGGATGGTGGAGGATTGGATGAATCGAAAGGCTGGAAACAGGCTGTTAAACCTGTCAATGGGTAAAGGAAGACAAAGACACTTTTGAAAAGAGGATAAAGATCTTTTGTAAATGTCTAATAAAGGTAATAAATCAGATCCAAAGAGGTAAGATTACTTTACTAGTTCGAAATAAACATAAATGAACATCAGAAGGTATCTTGTTTCAACCGCAGGAAGATGTCAATATACACCATTTTTCAAGTTAAAGTCCGCTGACGTTAATCTACTCTGTCTGGCTTGTTTGCTGCACAAAATGACTTTTCATTATGATTGTGCAGGTCGCCTGTCAATCAAACTCCTGGTAAAGGCTCAATTGGGAGAGTTTAAAATATGTTGTTTTTATTGTGAGATATACCGTAATTAATATGTACTGTTTTTTAGCAAATGTTGCTTGCAAAATATTGTCATTCAAATACAAATCCACACAATTTCTACAAACAAATTTTGCAATGAGTTTAAATTGGCCATGTTAACCAAACAAAAGCAGCTTGGTGTGAAAGTGACTTCATAATTGGGAAATATGGTGGAAATGTGAGATATTAAAAAGTCATAGTATCAGATTTAAAGCCTCCGTGGTGAAACACAAGTCATGTGACCGTACTTTAAGTCACAAAAGACTTTTACCAGAAGTTACCAGAAGCAGCTTTTATTTTTAACTCTGAGATGGATGGAAATGGGGTCAGAGGTCAGGGAACAAGAAACTTTATATAGAAGTTCACCTGGACACAAAGGTTTTTCCCCACTAAACATATTTTCAGGCTATTGTTTTTCTATCCCTGTGGTTTTGAGGGAAGGTCACTTTTATTACAGATCCAAACATGACTTTTAATACATTATATGAATGAAAACAATGGCAGGAATAACAACAGCACAGCATTAAATCTTTTGATGGATGTCTTTACCAGGGTGTGCCACACAATCTAAGTTCTTCCTGTCATTCTATTGACTTCCTACCATTTCCTCCCTTTTTTAACTTTTCTTCAACCTCTGTTTCTTTACCACTCCACCTATTTGGACGACAAACACTTAAACAATGTTTAACATAAAGATAACATAAACGATTAAAAAACCAGACCAATACAACACCAAAGTACTGAATTCATTTGTACATGACTGTTTTCTCTTCTTTGTAACACCACCTGTCTTTTGGATTTTCATAACCTGCGTTTCAGGACGGCCCATGGGGCATCCAGCCCGACCTCCTGCTGGCTTTCATAAACTATGAAAGAGATTATGAAATTTATATAACCGCCACAGAGATCTGATGGGGATTACCGTATGTGAGTGCAGTGTGCCGTGCAGTTTTATGAATTAAACCACACAAACCCTCCACATTGGATTATTCAGATTATTCACACTCAATTAACTGTAGGGGCTGTATTGTTTTAATAAAGAATCAATATTAACAGATGGTCTGATGTTTAATAAGGCGAAAGGGGAGGCTGGTTATGAGCAAAAAGCTGGTTATTTATTCATTTATTTTTTGTTAAAGACTCCTTTTATCTACTTTACATGCTTCAGAATGAGAAAAATATACAATGATTACACTAAAATCTGAATGAACTGATGCTTTGCCTTTTGGGAAAACTGCCATTTCAAATGGTTTCCCTCAAACCAATCCCTCCTTTTTTAGCTAAGAGGAGAAACAAAGAGCAGAGGTTATCTCATTTAGACTAATGGCTGAATAATAGTTTTGGTCGGAAACTAGAGGCTAAAGTTTGTTCGGCCATCCATTTAAGAAATGCCAACAAAAAAGGGAATTAAAACAAATAGCCTGAATTTTCCCGTCCATTTATACTGCTTGTTGTACAATTGAACCACAACTGTGCCTCATACATGTAATTATGGTAATTAGGGTTTAGGCAGTTATGTACACAAGCCCACATCTGTGCTGATCTTCGAGGGAGGATGTTGAGCTTTATTAGCAGTGCTCAAATTACACAATGCACAGGGGGTTGCCATGTAGTTCACAGAAGCAGACTTGCATTGTGATTTCAAACTGACAGCATCTGGATGTAGAAAATAAAGTGTACAAATAAAATAAAAATACAGAGTATTTCCATTAATAATGTCCAACAATAATACCGCCGTTATCTGAGGACTCTTACCATTTTACAATTTACAATTAGTGTGTGTGATATGCAGCCAAAATGTTTTACAGACCTCCTCCAACCACCAGATCAGCAACCTACACGAAGCTTATAAATGTGGTTTTAAATATATATTGCCCTTCTCACCTTTCTGTTCACACTTTATTCACTCTGGGGGCAGCTTTTGAGAGTTTCTCACATTTACCTGACTCAGGTGTGTGTGTGTATGTGTGAAAGGACAGATATATACAGTAACAGGAGAGAAAGTGAGAAATAACACACTAATAATTAATACAGAAAGTAACTTAATTTTTTCTCATGTGTACTCTCATGCTGGACGAAATCTGACTGGACAAAAATACATGTAGCACAGGATAAGTCATTATTGTCATATTTCTCTTCCATTATTCCAGAACAGAAGGACTGTATGTATCATATCTACTAACTAGTGTTAGCTTGTAGCAGAATACTAGCATATAGATTTTTGCCTCAAATAGGAACTAAAAGCTATAAAACATAGTTAAGTAACTAATTGCATTACTTTTTATGGAACTACACTAGTTTTGCATACGTTTTTGTTACATGAGCTGGGCTCTTTTACAACAAAAGTAAATAAATAAGCCTACAGGAAGCCTACAAGAAGAGCCTCGGCAACTCTCATTTTCTCTCAACAAGATATTTTACTGTAAATGCAAAAGTAATGCGTTACTTTACTAGTTACTTGAAAAAAGTAATCTGATTATGTAACCTTACTTGTGATGTGTCTGATTATTACACACTTAAATACTGTATCACACTGCACAATAAATAAATACCTGGAGCATTTGATTTAATTTGTTCATTAACTGACTTCATTAATTTGACCTATAGTCTGCTAATATACCCCCAGTTTGGCGGGCAGCTTTAAGTGGGATGTGCACCATACGGAGAGGAGGGATGTACAGCATGAAAAAATACACCAACTACGACAAAACTTCTAAAGAAGTGGAGTACTCCAGTACAAGCTAAATATCTACACTGCCTAGGAGCTTCGAAATCCTGTGTAACTACGATTCAACAAAACAGTTCAGATCTGTTTAAAAGGAAGTTGAAATGACAGGAAAAAATGTATTTTTATATCAGTTTTGCATTTGTTAACACTATCGGGTAGGTTTAGGGTTGGATTTGGTGTAGGGCATATTTCCAACATGATAGAGCATTAACTTTTAGCAGCAGTCCATGGATATTTCAATTCTTGAACCGTTGCAATACATACCTATATAAACATAATTAAAATGTGCCAGAGTTCACGTATTGAACCTGTGCTTTAGCACCACTCAGTGGACATTGCTCTTTGAAACTGTGGTGAAACATGCAGTAAGGTATGTAAAAATGGTGTACATATTTCTGTGAGACCACGTTGCTAAATATACCTAGTCTTTTTCAAAATAAATACAACCACTTCTGTTCAAAGTCACAACTATCATGGTCTGGTCTCTGCAATAGACTCAGATTTAAAGATTTTTTGTGCCTAGTTCAGTCTCTTAGAAGTAAAGGATAGTTTTATGGGGAGGAGACGTTTTTCATGTTTATGAGAAAGTTGTTTACACTCGTCAGATTGGACCCTGGAGGCTTTGAAGCTTGTCTCCTGATAGCCATTAGCACTGGCCATTTAATTTCCCTCTTGGTCAAGGCCACCTTACGGCCCCAGTATCCAGGCAACAGCATGAAGACACAACAAGGGTCATCGAGGAGCAAGAAAGGCAGCCCTCAGACACCCCGCAGCTGCCTCAAGTCATTAGAGACTGTAGGAGACAGTATCTGTGTAGTTAGAAATGCTCAAAGTGTGTGAGTGTCTGTTTGATGGCTGCTGTTTGGAAACTTTGCAGGAGTTTGATGGACAGTGTTTAGGAGGATGAAAGAGTTACACTCAACCACACAGAGATGGAGAGACCACAACTCACTGGAGGAGAGCGTTCGATCGCTTACCTGACAAAGAGAAGATGATTGCTTGTCCAGACAACCAGTGGAGATGCACAAACCACATACACTGAGGAGAAACAAAAACAAGACACAGAGTCAGTACCTGCATATGGAACTAGAATTGGCTACTGAGCATGTTTCCAAAGATTTTTTTTCCAAATGAAGTATAAAAATCAAAGTCTGGAACCAGTTCGCACTAGTTGCTTATTAAAGCATATTAATAATGTTTATTAGAATTTATAAAGCACATATTCTAGATCCCTAATCCTACCCAATGGCAAAAACGATCTTACTATTACTAAGCAGCAAGTTTAGTTTAGCTAGTAGACAAAAGTCATAATTTATAGTGAGAACTGGTAAATAAATAGTAAAACAAAGCCAAGTATTGTGTTAATTATGGTTTCAATGTGTCACTTATTTTACAGCCTTATTTTATCGCGATATCAGTGTTTCATATCAGTCGATATCGATAATTATTTATATTTTTTATAACCCATTTAAAATAAGGACCAGGAGAAAAATATATTACATTTAAACATTTTTATTTTAAACTTAACGTTCCTGGAACAACCCTGGAAAACCCAAATAATTAAAGTTAACGTTATGCCACTGGCTCCGTTATATCTTTGTTACCGTTTAGATTCTTTGTCATAAGGCACTGATGCAGAGTACTGTTACATGATTGGCTGTTAGCGTATCACTCCCTGCGTTGCTAGAATACCAGAGAGCAAGTGCCTTTGTTAATGCAACCAAACTAGCTTCTCAAACTCTTTTTTCTATTGATGGGAAGTTCGGATCATCTTACAGACTCATTCATTTGAATCTCGTTCAGCAAAATGAACTAATCTTTTTTCGAGTCATCTTGTTCATTTAAAAAAAATAAAAGTATAAATAAAATGTTTTTTCCCTAACACTAGTAATGCTAGTAGATATGTACGCAAAAAGATTAATTAATTGTTTACCTGGGTCTTCAGTCTATGATTAGCTCACCTCACCTCTTATCTGAAAAGTCTTTTTGGGTCGTTCGTTCATAATGTGACGTGATAACCCCATGAAATGCAGTCCGAGCCGGAAAGAGAATTGATTAGCTCATCTATCGAGTCGTATTTTGGCCTATGGGGCTGTCACATCGCGTCACAAACAAAAATTGATTATTTTAAATAAAATAAAACAAAAATAGTGATTTAAATTAATTAAAAATACAATAAATAAATCAATAAAAGGTCATCTTACAATTATGCAAAACAAAAAAAATGTCCTGCATTGCATTGTGAAATTATTTTCTGAAGCTGAAAAAAAAAAATAAATTCTTAATAATTACAAGTTAGGGGAGGTCTTCAGACTAATTACCACTTTTTGTATCCAGCCTACATTTCTATACACAAGACTCTGCAATAAGACGCAACACATTTTGTCTGGTCATATGAATATTAACGGGGCTGCAGATATAAAAACGCATTCCATCAATGCATAAAGGATGAAACATGCATTAGTAAATGAGTTTCAACAACAGCAGTAAAGCACACATGCCCGGCCCTGAACGGTGTGTGTGTTGATTTGCTCAGTCCCCCCGTGTCCCATTTTTCCCTCTCTTTTACTCAAGTATAGAGAGCAATGGTGCAATTTCTCTTATTTTTCAACCAAATAGATCAGAAGGGAGTCATCAAAGCCCCTCCACCGAGGATAAATCAAACAGGACACGCGGAGGAAAGGCAAGGACACGCACACGCTCAGATAGAGGCAGGCAAAGTCACACAAAGACAAGTGTACCCAAACTAGGAAGTGATGTCGCAGTGGCTAGTGGAGGAAGCTGTGAAGTCACACGCACACATCAGCACCTCTCCAGTCTTTCTGCTTTTCTTTCGTTTTAATGATGACAGAACCGGGAGAGAGGAAAGATCTTTAGGTGCAGATGCAGAAGTGGGTTTTAGTCAACTCTGCATATGATGAGGTGAAAGAGGCTTCTGCTCTCTACCTACTCTCCCACAGAAAACAGAATATATAGCAGACCTACTGTATAATACACATAAATCAGCAGCTGAGAATTTAGTTTCCATATACACTATGCTGCCCACCCATGTGCCACAGAAACATCAACTGGGATACACAACATATCAGTATAACATATCAGCTTATGTTTAATATTAAGCTAATTTAATATTCTGTGTAATCCAGGATAAATATGTTGTTTCTTTAAGTGCAAGTTCAAAGTTTAACTAAAAGAAAGAACTTGAGAAACAAAAAAACAACAATTGTGATTTAAATAAATAAAATAATTTAATTTAAATAAAAATGTAATTAAATAAAGAAAAATATAAGCTGTGGCCACAATATCTTACTTGTTGTGAGGGGCTTGTTAAAGAAAAACAAACAAACAAATAAATAAATACATATCTTTAAAAAATATAAAAATATAACATTTAACAGATAAAAATATTTAACTATTGAACAACGTTTTATGTATTTATTTATGTATTCATTATCATTAAATGTCATTTTAGCCGAACTAATAAATAATTATTTTATACAGTAAATTAAAATATTATGAATCCTGCATGTAAATTACCTCATATGTTATACATATATGAAATAATAATAATTTAATAATTTAATAAGAGTAATCATTTATTTATTTTAGAATGTTTTTATTTAATTTGTTGTTATTTATTCATCTATTATTACATTTATTATTATAATTAAATGCGTTTGAGCTTAACCTACAAACATTTTTTTCATACTGTACTGTAATATTGTAAATACCCTCCTCCTCACACACACACACACTCATATATATATATATATATATATATATATAGCAGTTGGTTTGGTTTTGTTCTATAGAAAAATAAAGGTTTACAGTGCTATACCACATTTTACTGTAAATAAAATACCGTAAAGACATTATTGTACTGTAAATTAAAATACGGTTATAATATAGTAAACATTTTACCGTAATTTACTGGCATCCAGCTGTATATATAATTCTCCCAACTGATACAGCTACAGATGAGTAGCAGTTGGGCTGGTTTTGTTCTGTAGACCTGGCAACACTAAAGATCAAGTCACTGCAATAATATATAAAATATAAATATAAAAAATATAAAATATAATATGCAATAAAAGTCCTAAGTATTAATAGGCATATAAATATGTGAGATTATTTTAGCAGTTTTATTGTCTGCCTAACAAAAATCCATGAGCCCAGTCATTTATAAAAGTAAAAACACATTTACTCATCAAGCCGTATGATTTGAGGTATTGTTCGCCTTCTCATTACGCCACAAACGCTACAAAACACAATTTATTCACAGGCCCAAAATCCTCACACAATATAATCAAAAAGATTCAGATGTTTGATTATGACACACATTATACCGGTGCTGAATTTCTGTAATTGTGATGTAGCTAATGTATTCCTGAGTTTTATTGTTGGAGCTAATTGTGTGTTGAACATCTGTGCTGATTTGCAAGTAAGAGACAAATGTCAGACCATCTGCTACCCAACAGACTAATGAGAATAAAACATCTCACACACACACCCATCAATTTTCAGCCATCCTATTGTGGATTGCATTACCACTATATTTTATACAGCAATCCCCAGACAGGCATTCAAACATCTTTATGCGTCCAATGTGTCTTACAGAGCGATTTGATTTGTAGAGGGCAAATCAACCCTACAGCTCCAACATCACTTTTTATCCACTTATGTGGCACCATGAAATCCATGAAATATTACTCAAACAGCTATGAAAAACTGATCTTGGGCCAGTGTCCACTTTCCTATCCATTAACACCAAAAATGGCCTTGTGTACCTGAAAGGAAAGCAGCACCCGTGAGGAATCTCTCGGAACAGAAATGTGCCTGTGGCGAACTGACTGAAACACTCGAACTCATTGAATCACATTTACTGGCACGTTTCCTGTCTAACGGCGTCCGCTACATGCATAATGCACGAGGTGAGAGAAGCTTAGTCTTGACAGCAAGAATAAACACGACGTGTGAAACAGACTACATGATAACACCCGTGTTAGCAAGCGACAACATACCATAGCTCAATTTGTCTTTGGCTCTCTAATTCTCTCTACTTCCTCTGAATTAAATAAGGATGATTCCACACCTTCATTTGTGTGCTGACACTTACATCTAAAATAGTTCATACTTTAGTTTAAATGAAGAGAGAACAGTCTTTCAGTGAGTCGTTTTGAACTAAACACTAAGGGGCAGTTTCCCGAACAGGGTTTAATAAATGTTAAGGACTGTCTAAACTGGAAAAAGCTTGTACTGAGATATCTTAAAATACATTATTGTCATTGTTTGGTCTTAAATTACTCACAGATAATGCATTTTTGTAAGACATGTTTCAAAAAATTCTTAATGTCCTAAATTAGCAAAGGTCTAGTCCTGGCTTAATCTAATCCCTATCCAGGAAACCGATCCTAAAAGTCTCTAAAAGTCAGAATTTATATATAAATACAATACTGATCAATAGCGGATATTAGAGAGTTTTAGATAAGTAATGGTAGTTTTCTCGTGTTTTTATAAAAAAACAAACAAAAAAAAAAACAGTTAATTTATTGATATTTCATCTGTAGTGTTTGTTATTGTTAACTAATGCTATTAAAATAAACTGAAATAAAATAAAATATAACTGTAAAATAACTGACTAACCTCAAATAAGTTAAAGGTTTAAACGTTAGCGTTACTAAAATTAAATAAAAAATGAATAATACAAATAAAAAAGTAAATAAAAGTAAATAGAAAAGCAGATAAAATGACTAATGCTTAAATCTAAAATTAAAATAAATAATAATTTACGAGAATAAATGTTAATTCATATTTTTAATGCTATAATAGTATATAAACAAAATTAAAAAGTAAAATAACTATTAGCAAATGTATCTATTTTGCTGTACATGATGCTGAAATAGCATTTACAACAACTTATATGGTTAAAACAAGATTTTAATAAGCCATTAATTGGCCATAATTATTCTTTTACTATTCTGTCTTTTTATTAATTATAATATATGACCCTATAACACTAGATTTAGTTTTTTCACCAGACACTTTTTACTTGTTTTCTTTTTAGCTATTTAAAAAAGGACCCTCTATCATTAGTATTCTCTAATCTTTTAATCTACTTGCTTTCTTTTTATTTATTCTAAAAAAGCCTTGCTATGTGTACTGCGTTAGGCTAACCAGGACAGATCTTATATATTATTGCTCTTTTGTTGGTTTTGATTGCTTCATTTAAGTCACTTTGAGCAGAAGCATCTGCTAAATAACTGAATGTAATTTGATGTAATACAAAAGAGCAGCCCTCATGAACTTGCTGCTCTTTTTGCGATTTTAAGCTACGGAAAATAAATAAAACCAGAACACCACAACCAAACGAAACAGTAGAAGAAAATATAAAGCAAAGGTACAAAAAAAATCTGGAGAGAAGCTGTCAATCGAAACAGGCAATCTCTTTTTGCCTGCTGGGATAACAGTGCATTTGATGGTCCTGTTGGCAGGATCAGTGCCACTCAGTGGTGCGAGAACAGCGCATCCCCTTGAAGGAACGCTCCAGGTTCAATACAACTTAAGCTCTATTGACAGCATCTGTGTCATGTTGTCGATTACTGCAGAAAATAATTTAGACTTGTCCTTCACATTGTGAAAACAAACATCATGTTCGCAGTAATATATGTATACTGAAAGTCTATGGGACAAGGCACTGTTATACTGCAGGATGAATTACTGCCCTGAACACCCATTCATTTTAGACCTTTACCCACAAAAGTTACCTACATAAAGAAAGAAAGAAAGAAAGAAACAAAAAAAATTCATACTCACAAGCAGGGCTGGAAATTATTGGGTGTTTAAGGTAATAATTCCAGCAAAATCAACAAAAATAATTAAGTAATTCTGTGCCCCTTCATAATTTAACTAAATACATTACGGTTGTCACTGGGGTTTAGACAAATTGTGAAAAATTTGCTCGTACGAATTTGTACGAATTGGCCCCTTCGTACAAGTTCCCACTTCCTCGGCGATAAATAGCTTGTTTGGCAGACTATCCGGGGTACAGCATGGAGTTTGATAGGAAAGAATAACAAATCTGACAACAAAACAAAAGAAAAATGAAAAATCTCACGCGGAAATTCCAAAAAATTCAGATTTTTGTTTTCACATAAAAGAAAATGTTGGTTTTAGTGTGCAAGGAACTTTACTCTGCAAAGTTTTGTTAACGAATTCCATTTATTTCAGTAGCAACCCATGTGACTGGGAGTTTGACGCAAGGGAGAAAAAGTTCCCTTGAACAGATTTTGTTCAGGGAAATTCGCCACGCTTCCATCAGAAGTCGGATTGGTTTGAAAGTGTCTTCATACTGCAGATCGTTTGACAATGAAAAACAGATTGCTTATCAAATTTACAATTACTGTAGATATGCTCATGTTGCATCAGATTTCTTTCATGTGTTCTTTTGCAACCAATCACACATGTTTCTGCTGTGCCTATTGAAGGCAACAGTCAATCAGAGGCGTTTAGATGGCGTTTAGCCATCACTGAAATGCTTCTGTTCCACCTTTACACTGTTGATGTTGGTTGTTTTTAATGGGTAACAGTATTTGATATTTTGATTGATTGAAGTCACATAAAAGACATTACAGATTAAAACAGGCAAGATCGAGTTAGGCAACAAACAATCACAAACGAGATAAACAGTCGAAGCGGTAACAGTAAGGCAACAGATATGGAAAACGCTCAGAAATGATCACCTAGGCAAATCAAGATTTCGCGGAGAAGTGAGGGTCAGGGTCCAGTTTATAAAGGGTGGTGCCTAGGCAGGGGGCTTTGGCCCAGGTACAAGGCAGGGAAAACTGGTTAGAACTCCAGCGAGGGCTCCCTCTGGTGGTGCGGAGGAGGCAACCCAGGAGCCTTTAATGTAACAAATGAGATACTGATAAAAATTGTCTTTATGAAAGTAAAAATGCTCCTGGAAATCAATTCTATTGGGCAAATACTGCTTTTTTAATTTTATTATAATTTTTTTGTAAAAGTTAATTTCTGACCCTGCTCACTAGTACAATAGTTCCTTAAAAACTTGTTAAACACTGTTAAATCAAACCTACCTGGTGACTAAAATACACTGCCAACTCAATTACAGTTTCTCCCTGCTGTTTATATCCTGTCTTTTATTAATTTCCTTTTTTTATTTTTGCCTTGCCTTCTGTGAAGACGAGCCAAAAATAGATTTCAGTTCAGAAAAAAACACAATTATTCTTTACTCAGCTCCACAGGAAAAAAAAAATGTAATCTTCCTTTCTCGTACTCCGTAAACTCACTGAATAGAAAAATGGGTTTAAAATTGCCAAAACACAGTAACAATGCCTCAGTAAGAGCCAGATGCGGATGAAAGACTTATTATAAATTCCGGACATGCGCTTAAAGTAATACACCTTCCACAAGCCCGGAGCAAGTGGATCCATTTAGAAAAGTAACAGTAGGGAAGCACAGCGGTTTCTACTGGTTACTGAAACTGTGTGTGTGTGTGTAATACATGGAGCAGAGAGCGGCTTTAGAAGGACTTTCAGGGTTGAGGGAATCGGTTTTCTGTGGATTAGATGTTGCCATGCACCGTTGCTCTGGATTATTTCTGGCTCCTCAGAAGCACAACTACTAATGATATTAGCAACATCATACCACCCACCTGTCCCTTATGGATAAAGACGCACACTTCTCTGAGTGTTATTGTGTTGTATGCTTCATCTGCTTACAAAAACAAGCCATGTAACCTCAGGACGACAACGCTCCGGGGAAGGACCTCACCACACCTTGCGTGACTGTGGTTCTGAATCAGCCTTAGTTGAGCGGCACTCGCTCTTTGATAGCTCACTGCAACACACTAAATCAAATCCGAGATCCTGAGGAGTCCCATGGTGATTAAAACAGCAATATACACTATGATCATGGCTCAACCCACAGGTTCTTGAGAAAATAAGTCTCAAAAGCAGGTGTGGTTTGCAGATGCATTCCATAGACTCAACACACCCAGAGTTTGTGTGATTTTAAGTCTCTGTCAAAAGCAATACTTAGCAACACGGCAGTGTTAGGAAGTAAATAGCTGAAAGTAGGAACACCAGCATCTTAACTGCACTTGTCAGTTTAAACGTGTGCAGCAAAACAACTAGCAGTTTTACATGGCAATGTGTGCAGTTATTGCTGAAAAGTCATGTTGGGGAATCTGGTGAACCAGTTGTAATTTTGATTTTATTATATTATTTTATGCATTCAATACATCCTTACTAATAATACTTTTATTAATACAATAATGATCTTATTTTAACCATCTGAGGTTTGAGGGGGTTTTGACAGTCACTTAAAAAATATGAATATGATTGATTGATTCAAGTAGGCCTGATAAATAGTAAAAAAAAAAAAAAAGTATGCAGTATTTTGCCTTTTTTTTCTTAAATTTCTTTCACTTTAATTTTTTCTAATTTTATATTAAGGGCAGCTTAGAAATCGACAAGAACATGAAGCTTGAGGCTAAACAGACACTTATATGCATGTGGGAAAATATTGTCTCTTTTACATGGGCAAGTTGGGTTGAATTTGTGCAAATTCATAAATTCAATAAAAGATTGTTCTTATTCTCTTTACATCTGCAAAAGTTTGTGATCGTCTCTCTGTGTGTGTGTGTGTGTGTGTGTTTATGAGCTGTCAAACGGAACAATTAAACGGTCTGTTTTGTGGGTTTAATGAGTTTGTTTACACTCGTCTCTGAGCAGAGTATCAGAGCCAAAGGCTACACCAAGAACATTTAACAAATATTGTCTCTTGTGACAAAACACACACACAACCTCCATTCCTCCAGCTCTCATCCATCTCAATTTTCCGCTCCCTTTTTTCTCTCCCCATATTAGGTGTTTGCAAACCCTCAGGATAATGCGATGTCAAGTTACATTCAGCATTAAATGAGCTAAACAAATAAATAAATAAATTCAAAGACACAAAAGTTAAGCACACTGACAGGAAATTAATGACATTTCCGTCTCTCCTTTCCACCAATTTCTCCTTCTTGAGACGTGAGTGGAGTATAAATTATGTTAAAAGACAGAAGATTGATTTAAAAAAAAAAAAAAAGTCTTTATTTTAGAGAAGGAATCAGACTCAAAAAGCCTGACTTCTCTCCACAAGAAGCCCTTCCTTCAAGACACCTGAGAGGGAAAAGCCAACAGGAAGCTGAAGAGTTCTCATTAGCCCTCTTCTAAGCTATTGAAGACACCTAATTACTTACTTTACTTGATTACGCACAAGCAGAATTAACAGCTTGTCTAAACACAGAAGAGACCGAGACTACAAAGAAGAGCTGGAGGAAGGAAAGGTTGTACATCCAGTAGAAAAACTAATATACATTTACATTTACATTTACATTTATTCATTTAGCAGACGCTTTTATCCAAAGCGACTTACAGGTGAGCAGTTGGGGG